>OX336895.1:6657466-7022466 GCA_946959425.1 Argyrosomus regius | reverse complement strand
ATGCCGCTGCTGAACTATTCAGGCCTGCGGGTGACTGGTAGAGTCCCGGGTGCCTGAAGCTGCACAAGAGCTCTGGTCGCGAGTAAGGGTGGGAGAGTGCACGGAAGGTATCGAGGGGCCGGATGGAAGTGGCGAAAGGTGACGAGGCGGCACCGGTGGCGGCGGCGGCCGCTGCTGCTGCCGTGACACCGACGTGCGGGTAGTAATGTAGAGGCATGTGCGAGTGGAAAGGGTAAGGTAGGCTTCCTGTAGCTGCCGCATGCGTCATCATGTAAGTGTAGAAGCTGGGGTCTGCTGGATGGGGCCAGGACATCGCCAAACGCTGCCTTTTATCCTTCATCCGCCTGTTCTGGAACCACACCTGCACACAGAGTCAAAACAAGGCCCATATTGAAGCTGCCATGTTTGTTTCCAAGCGCTAAATTTAGACCTGAGTGTGTGAGTGTGGAGGAGTGTGTGGTTCAGCGTGTGCTCAGGACAAACACTGAGATTAAAGTGTCCTATAAATGCTCTTGTCATTGAAGGTGAAAAATGATCAATTGTCGCATGCTGCAGGAGTTAAAATCCACCGTTTAACTCAGATATTTCAGTCAAAATATGCAATTCTTTGCAGCATTTTTTTAAAAAAGAAGCAGCCTATCAATAAATTATAACAAATAAGGATTAACATCCAGTAAATAAAAGCGTTATTTTATGTGCAGACTAAAGTGAAAATATCATCATGAGCATATCTAATATAATAACTGTATTTTCTGCTGCACAGTCTTATAATAATTATTCCCTTTTATTCCCACATTATTGCTTTCTATGCACAAACACACACACACACACACAGCTGGACAAGAATAATGAAGATTAATCGGTACCTTAATGGTAGTTTCGGGCAGATTTAGCGCTGCGGCTAATTCACATCTTCTCGGTCTTGAAACGTAATTTTCCCTGTAAAACTCCTTTTCCAGTCTTCCGATTTGTTCTCTGGTGAAAGCAGTCCGATATCTTCTCACTTGGTCGGAATTTGAATTATTTGATCCTCCCGATGAATTACCGTTCATATTCGCGAGGGAGTTTGAGCTCGAGGAGCCAGAATTACTGTCTGAAAAACCTAAAAAAAATAAAAATAAAATAAAATAATAAAAAAAGAGAAATGATTATTGACATTGATAATATTGAAATAATACACGTGTGTATGTGCCTATAGTATATGTGATAGTTGAATGATAATAACAATAAAACTGGTTATTTCGTGCCAAGAGGCAAAACATTTTTGTTAATATAATTATTATTAATATTATGAGTCCATTGCAGTATGCTGTATAATAGCTAATAATAACAAAAACAGGAGGATAGTAATAGCAATAATAATAATAAGTGTATTCATCTTTATTTCGTTTTTTTGCACAGAGGCAGAGAATAATAACAATAATAATGATAATAACAGCAGCTATGTTGACATCAGATTACACTATCAAAAGTGAAAACTGGATAAATCTGGATTAAAATCAGATCTTACCTTTGTTGTTCTCCTTGTGCTGGCTCGGGGAGCGATGCGCAGGGCATCCCACCTCCACATCACTGTTAATATCTGAATCTGGCGAAACTTCGGAGTAAAGGCTCATTTTCTTTCTGCTTTCTGACGAGGAAATTTCCGCCGAAGATGTATTTTCACTGTTGTGGTGCGTACCGAAAAGACTGTCAATTTCAAATTTGCCTTTCGTCGGGATGTCCCCAAGATTTCCATGGAGAGAAGCCGAAGTTATTCTCGGGCTTAGCCGTCCGCTGTGCTGAGAGTTTTCCAGGGCCTCCAGCACTGAATTTCCAGGCGTGTCTGCGAGCCTCTTCCCTGCGACGGGACTGTGCAGACCTCTCTCCATCAATATCATCTCTTTTCTTATCCTCTCCATCATTAAGCCCGTGCAAGGCGACGACGACGACGACGAAGACGAAGAAGAGGGGAAAAAAAAAAAAAAAAAAGAAAAACCCAACACCACCAACACTTGTCCAAGGGGGGCTGGAGCACCAATGAGTTGTGTCGGAGCTAAATCCGCATGCAACTCAGCAACTGTCTCTAAATAAACTGTCTCTAAACCTTTTTATAAGCAAGACGCAAAAAAATGAAAGAATCTGAATGCAATCGACGAGCGACTGCTCAAAATGAGCCGTGCATCCTCCCCACAGCAGCAGCAACAAAATGTCATTCATCAAAAGTGGTTGCTGTTCGTTGTTAAAATGCTCGGCTGACGTTGCTCCAATGATCATTTATTGTAACAGGTTTATAAGCAAATAAATAGGAGAGGGCTGTCACTTGATGATGGAGGCGGCCTTCGGTCAGACGAATAATATCCAAGTGGAGAGGAAGAGAGAAGTGAGGAGCGAGGTGCTTGTCCCTGGGTTGATCTCTGAGTCTGTTTTAGATTGCTCTTGGGTTTGGCCTCTTGGGTGAAATTGACAGTCTGATTAATAAAATGAGCGGAGCAACATTTCCCTCTTCATTTAGGAATATTATTATGCTTTGATTCTCTATTGTTTCTCCTCCTCTCTGTTCGCCCTCCCTCTCTCTAATCGTTGTTCTTTTATTTATTGTCCTTATTTCTTTTCTTTTTTTTAATACATATATATATCTACATATATAGCATTTCTCCGACTTAATCAGCATGCGAGGTGCGCTCGGATTAAGGTTCAACTTTGTGATTAAGAGGATTATATTTTTCTATTTTTTATAACATCATGTTAATGTTCTTTTAGTGCACTTTGTGTGTTTTCTTCTGTTTTTTTTAATTTTGTTCCACTCTGTCTGTTGTTTATTCGTCAGAGACACATTTTGATGTGGTGATAATGCTTTCATTATCACACATTTGCACACACTTACATACTCTATTTATTAACGCATTTGTATGTTCAGATATGCTACTTTTAAAGTCTCAGATTTAATTTAACCACCAGTCGTCACCTATTTATTTTTTTTGTTGTTTGTTTTTCGTGGCAGCTTATTCTTTGCACTTTCTTTCTTCATTCTTCATTTGGCTTTTATGTTGAATATAAACGAATTACTCCGATTTAAGAGCTTTTATTTGAATATTTTCGTTTTTAATATCTCCTTTGTTTCCTCGCAATTTCCCCCTCTCTGTGTCTCGACACCTTTTATCAGCTGCGTGGTAGTTTTTGGGGGTATTTGTTAGGAAAATAACTGGCACATGTGCGCATCATATTAACTCTAACGCCAGACTCTGTATGTAAAGACACAGCACGCATGCATGGACTCCTGGTTTCTCGATGTGAAATGACTTTAAAGGCACCATCAGATTATCCTCTGCGCGTCCTCTGGCGCCTCCTGCAGGCTTTAATATTAATTGCTGTCATTGATACTAGGTGTTGAATAGGAGGTGTGGGGCTGTAGTTTACCTGTTCAGACTCAAGATTAGTGTATATAGAAATGAATAAATAGATTACACAAATAGTTTAATTATGCTTCTGCAGAGACATTTTAAAACAACTGGAAGATTCTGTAGAGCCAAAGAGCGTTTTTCCCTACCTGACATTGCCCATATTTATGTATTTTCTTTGGTATACTGGTGAAAATATAATGGGATTCAAATCCAAGCAAAATCTGTCTGCCCAACCCTCAGGGAAAACACTGAATATGAGACTGAATATTGACAAATAAAAGCTTCAGAATCAGGATAAAAACCTACTGAAGCTTGAATTTCCCTTACTGCATGCAGCTAATTTAAATATATTCCAGCCCACTTAGTCATTTGTTATAAAAAAAAAGAAGCTGTTTATGTAAACTAATGTTCTCGTCTTATTTAGAAGAATCGTGTTTTACAACTTGCAGGATAAGACCAATTAATACATTGTTCACTGAAGTTAAATGCACCCATCGCTTTGTTAGTGAACACGATATTTCCTTTAATTTTTGAATGAAAAAAATAACATTGTTCTCAAGTTAAGACACCGGTGTGCAATCCTCCTCTAAGAGCTTTGGGAATTTACATTTGACATAATTAGGTAATTTGCATACATGGACTGGATTAATTGTGCAGCTGATGAACCTTTCTATGAAGAGAATTTTACCTTAAGAGATATTTTCACTTTGCAGACACTTTTTTTTGTACAATCGTATAATGTTGGACTTTTAAAATGTATTTTCGAGTTTACTCTAAACCTTACTTTAGTTAGCCTAATCGTCCAAATCTCACTATTCTGCTCAGCTTTTCTATTGGCCTGCTTAAAAAAAAATCAACTGTAAATCTTCGTATTGTTTGATGAAAGCCATCACAGTAACGTGCTCCTATGTCATCTTGTCAGTATCAACATGATCTTTTCTGAATATTTGGTCAAAATAAACAGCTGGTTAAGCTCTTAAAGCTATAACAAACATTCACTTCTCAATTTTCAACAGTCCTGCAGTGAAAGTGCATATTTATTTACATTTTATGAAGAGGTCATGAAGTCTTCCATGTGGATGACTTGAAGTGGCTCTCAAGCTCTTCTTCAGAGGCTCATTCAAGGCACAGATGCGTGACACTTGTGCTCTTCAGTTGAAGTGTTGCGCTGATGAATAACAGCGCACTCTGAATGCACCTTTGTGTCTACATGTTAAGAACCTTTGTGGTCCGTAGATCTGAACATGAAGTTTGAGAATACATACAGATTCGGCTTAAATCACAGAGTGGGAAGAAATAATGAATAGTGCAAAAGTTACATTGTTTCTCTCTCTTTAAGTTGTAAGCATGTTGTAGCTGTTTACTTCAGTTACCTCCTTCAAGCCATATGGATCCACCAGTGTGTAAAGTTTCATATTAAGCTTTAACAACATGAAGGGAATTTGGGATTATAGGAAGTAGATTCAGGACGGGTTCAGTTGGGTTGTGCAAACATTTTCTGTGGATACTTCCAAATGACTTCTCTCTTCACTCATACTGTAGGTGATCACAGATTTACGATTCAAAGCAGGAACAGGGAGGAAAGAGCAGTGGTGAAAAGTTGTCAGCATAATTTATAAAATGTCACTATTTCATCTTCTGCTGCAATAGATTGGTAATTTGTTCACTTGTGTAATGAAATAAGGATAAAGTAAGCTGAAATGAATTGTATTGAAATACATGTCATGCATTCAAATGACCCAGGCATCATGATTAATGATAAAGTATATCTAGAAATACACTTGTTCTTTACTGACATTTGTGAAATATGAAACAGAAAGCTGGCTAGATCTCACAAGGAGGTACAAATCAAAAAGGATGACCATTCAATTTTTATTAATTTCTAAAGACTTTGATCTACATTTCTATAAATGAAACCATGTTAGGATGTTCAAAACCCAAAGAACTGACGGGCTCAGAGATACAAAGAAGAGCAAAGACAGTGATGAAATCTGCATTTTCAAAACAGGAAGTAGAAAAGATAGAATATTATAATAATAATAACATCCACTATTCAGTGTCCACAGATAAGCAATAGGCTTCTGTTAATAGCCACATTTTGCAGACAGTAGCCAACAGCGGGGGAAGACTGCTACTGTAAATCTGTGAGCATAAATGTGAGCTAGTCAAGTCCTCAAGCAACGTAAATGCTACAAGGCACACAAGCATAAAGAAGCTATTGTCACATATGAGATAAATCCTATAGTAAACATTTAAATGAACACATTTAAGGCGTAAAGGCCCTGCACACCCACACAGGTGTTCTCAATTATTCTGCTGATTAGACCTCTGCTCAGGTTCAAGGTGGGCGAGAATTCTTCAATCTACCTGTAAGATTAATGAAGGTGTAAGCATCCCCACCCTAACAGGTGCAACAAAGCTAAGGAGGAGGAAGAGAGTCGTGGAGATGTCAATCAATTCAAGTCTGCAAACAGCCACGCTGAAATTAAAATCACCAAGCCCTGTGCAGGTCCTTTTTAATATTTGGAACAATGTTTATCAGCAGATATTTTGACTTGTGATCAGAGGAAAATCACAGGTGTTACCAATAACATTAATGTCTGTTCAAGTGTCCCAGTAAGATGTGACACTGAGCCAGTACAAACAAAACCAGGACCATGAGACATCATTCATGTTTTACTATCACCTCACCACTGTGACATGTCAAAATGTCTTCTTTGAAAAAGTCCTTTTAGATTTAGAGACTCTCAGCCACCTCAGTACAATCAGTCTTGTTGAACGCAGCATCTAGTGATGATTTGAGGGACTGCAGCTTAAGGCACTTGAATGGCTGCCACTTGTTCAGCACAGGGCTTAGTTTAGGGCCACCATCACAATAGTACCTAACCTCTCTGAAGGGCTCCCTTCATCCTCAGAATACTGCACAGTATTTGTCAATATAAATATCAGTCAGTGACCCATATCCTGTAAGCAACTATTATTTTAAGCAAGATATAAATGAACAACCATTATGATGACATTTGCACATTTTACTGAACAATCTACAATATTCTTTGTACTTACTGCTGATTATCTACCAGGCATGCTGTTGTGCTTTCGATTTTTGAATGTGGCAACAACTGGTCTCAATTTATAAAGCAACTGGCAGGAATCTGAAACTCACTACAGTTGCAGAAATCCATAACAGTGACCATCTGTTTTTATTTCTGTAAAAGTTGCAGTATTGTTCTGTTGATAGCAGTTGTAAGTTTTGTCTCCTTGAAGTTAACTCCATCATGGCCGCTGTAGAAATAACTCCACTCAATCTCCTCAAAACCCCAACAAACTGCAGCCACTCGGGCAAAGTGAGATACGACCAGAGAGCAGCCAGGATGTAGAGAAAAGTTCATGTTATCTCGAGGAATAGAGGGATTTTGGTTCAGCTGTCATGTGACCTCTGTCACACTGAAGTATGCGTCTGTATATCTAAGTATACTTGAATGCTTTCTCGCACTCTATTCATATTCTGGACTGCTGTCTCTCTTGGTTATCTCATGATAATTCAAACAATGTGTTCATCTGCTGAAGCCGCTCAGTCGAAGAAACAGGTCGCCTGCACCCAAAACACACATCAAACATTTAACGTTTAAGGATTTATTGAATTTTTGTGTTTTCATCTTTTAATGATGCTGAACATATATATATAATGTAATCGACAAGTTATTTTCAGGAAATCAGTAGAAACCAGTGATGATATAACTGGACCATGTGGCGTGCAAAGTGCACATGTTGCAAGAGGTTGCACTCACTATGTGCCTATAGGAAGAAGCAGAGCTGAACTCTTGTATCGAAGCTGGATTTGGAGTGAATGTATAGTTTAACCGTTAACTTACCAACTCCTCAAACCAGGTAAAGATGGAGCCAAATGATGCCACTGCTTAATCCTAACAGGTTTGCATGCAAAACAAAATGCAGATATGTTGTTCAAAGTCTTTTCATATATTACAGATTCATAGATTCTTGACTATCTTCTTAGCCTGCCCTGATTTTTACCCTGTTGGCTTCAATCCACTTCACTCAGGAAGTTGACTTGGAGAGGAGACAGATGGTTTCTTTCAGACTGTGACCTGTTTGTATTTTCTGAAAGGTCTTTTGACACTAAAGTAATGATTTGGTGTTATTCGATGAAGGTTTACAGATAAATTCCATGTACAGGAGTTGTGTATCAGCGGTGTCACTGTGTATTTGCTAATCTATCGTCCAAACAAACGTCATCAAGAAACTGTACATGTCAAAAGAACATTAAATACACAGAGTAGATATGGAGATCAGTCACTTAAAAAACAACATGAAGTCTATCCTTGAAAATTAGAGTCAAATAACTACTGAACTACAATTTGCATCTTTTACACGTGTGTCTAATAAGCTGTGGTTCAAATCATTATGTAAAACTATGTGCGGCTGTTGAATACACAGAACGTGGCTGCAGAATAATTTCACATTTTGCATTCACCTCACATGATTTTATTTTATTTTTTCAGCACAGGCCTGCTTCATAATCCAATACTACTCATTACAGGATGCATATACTATCTGTCCACTGCTGTCAGCCAGTGAGAGATATGGAGTTATATGCCTTTCTTGTTGACACTTTGTCCAAGTGAGAATCCATAATTATGTAGATATTAAATATTTTAGTTTTTTAATTCCCAAATTTACATCTAGGAAAAATATTTTTGTGAATCTTATCACCTACTTAATAATACCACTAGAAATAAAGCATGCCAGCCTCGAGAACTGATTAACAGTTTTAAATATCAAATTGTGCAAAATGACAACATCACTGAAGCACATCAGCACATGGCTGGTTCTAATTGGGAAAGCTGGTTTATTAATTATGGATTCTGAAGCATATTTTCCTCCTCTCCTGTAGAAGGGAAGACTTCACTTGCTTTGGTTTTTCCATCAGATGTACCTCTGATTCAAATATCAACCCCCACAGAGAGCTGAACCAACTCATTAATCAAATGTTTCAGTGTTGAATGCTCAATGAAGCCGTTGCTTTATGCCAATTTCATGCTAATGCACTGTTAAGAAGACCCTACCGTGGCTTGACTTCTTTCCTTAAGTGAGACGGCCATCTAGTGGCGACTTCTTGTGAATGCAAACAAACCAACCAAATAACAGCATAACAGGGACAAACATATTTACTGTCCTAATATGAACATTTTAAATCAGATAGACACGAGGCAAGGTTGCGTTTGCATTATTGCATTACTGAGTAAGATTCACAGTTAAATGAAAATAACATGGTATGTGGATAGGTCAAACTTTTCTTTTAGATTTCATCATTGGTGGGCACACAGTAGATTACCTCATGTTCAGCATCGTGAATGGTGAAATAAACTGCATATATGTCACTCATGAGTCCCAACAGAAATATAACTCACAGCTGGAATATCCTTATACTTAGAAAAGCTATTCATTCAATATAAATGTAAACCAGCAACTTACCCAAAATAAAGTAAACACCTTGTGCGTAAATCTCAAGAATCCGTCGTAATTCTTTAACTGATGAAATGTCGTTAAGAGTTTTCTGCTTCTTTGATTTTATCATTAAAATAAACTAATTTTAGATTCCCAGTAAAAAAATCCAACAGTTTCTTTACTTTGGTGGGATTCTGCTCCATGAGACACTAACTGTGAGGTGACCACGAAGTAACAAATAGTTTTTTGGTGTAATGTAGCACTGAAATTAAGGATACTCAACAATAGTAGGCCTCAATATTAGGCTACGAAATGACGTAAATGAATGTTTCAATAATTAGAATAAATAAATGTCGAGCTATTGACTTTGAGCAACTTAATTCAGCAGAAAATCATTATAAAGTGCTTATTTCTCTGCAATAAAATCACTGTATCACTGTTTTAGTAGCCCGATCATATTATCTCGAGGTCTAAAACTCTAAAGTCGTGATTATCTTTAGTCCACGGGTCAGACATATTCCGGAGCTACTTGTTGATTTATTCGTTTTCTCTGTTTCTTAAACCAAACTTCTTGTACGATATTGTTAAATCATAATATTGTGGTCATTTTTAAGAAGCACTTTATTAATTAAACATGACTTAGGGTATGATTTTGGATATTTTTCTTAGCGTATGTTGGTGCAAATTCCTAACTCATGCAACCTTTGGTTTGAATTTGTTTTATAAATTTCGGTTAACCGACATTTTCCATGTAGATATATACATATATACTTTGTGCCAAAATGTGATCAATTGGCTCCACAGTTTGATCTCGGATCTTTACTCTGAAAGCTGGCTCATGTGAAATATTCAAACCGAGGGCGTTAATTATGAGGCCTACGTCCAAATGTCTCCGGGTAAAATCTCGATGCTTGCCATATTTCTCGCATCTTCAAAAAAACACAACCAAAAATAAAGTAAAGCCCTCTAAGGGCCTGTAGGTTATTAGTTTTAGAGGAGTCTGTACCTGAAACAGGCGTTTCAAATGTTCAGAAATGAAATTAACATTGTTTCTTGTGCAAAAAAATCAGAGTATTCTTGTTATAACATGACCGTGCGCATTTTACATTTTAATAAAAAGCGGAAATATGATAGGAGCGTACAATATGTGTTAATTCCAGGCTATCACACCCACTTTGACTTCCTCTGACTCAAAACACTGCTGAGATTTCGACACTTGTGAGATTCAAGGCAACATTTCTCAACCCAGAGAACTTGAACGAGGGAAGCAGCAAGTTTATTACCAAGGACAATAGACGGCGGATAGCTTCCTTCAAAGGGCCTGGAAAACAACCAGACTGAAGCTCCTCAATTTGGCTCCTGACACCCTAAACATGAAGGACGAAGAGCAGTAAATGACACTAAAACTAAACACTAAAACTTCGTCTAATTTTGTAATTGCGGGAGCCAATCTACCTTTGTGACATAATGTTATTGTGTGTAGCCTGCAGGCGCAACCTTACGCAGCAAAACGTCAAGTCTGCATGTCCCAAACACAAACTTCGTTTTATTTTTTTATAGCGGAAAAGTTTTGTCTTTGGAGAACTTGTGCTTGTATTTTAATGTCCATTTGGCATTTAGGAGTTCTGCATGCGTTTGTAATTAAACACCACGTTTAAAATAATAAATGAAATGACGCACACTGGTCAGTTCTCAACACGTTTTCATTGAGATGAAGCGATTATTGTCATTTTATTTAGGCTTATTTTAGTTAGACTTAGTCTGTCCACACGTAATAAACATTTTTATTCAATTCACATTACTCACGTTTTTTTTGATAGTTTTTCTTTTGCTTTATATCGACTACAGAAAGGCCACATGAGATGATGACATGTTTTATATGTCGGTAGCGAGGCCTGAAAAACACTTTACATTAGCTTTTGAACACGTTTCAAATAAATCAGGCGTAGCAGATTCAAAAGAGGATTTAAATAGATGTTTAAAAAGATTTTCTTTCACTCTAGAGATGCGGGTAGTTGTCTGATATTGTTGTTTTTTCCCCATTTCTATGAATATTTAGATTTCGGTCTTTAATATTGAAATATTTCGGATTTAAACACTTGTTACATGTGTATTGTTTTGTTTTTAAATGATCATTTTCATTCTTTTTCATCTCAGTTTTATCGTTATATATCGCTGGTGTCGTTATTACACGTTTTGAACGATGTTTTATGATTCTATTCTTTATTTTTAAACATTATACTCGGAACATTCATTTGTTGCAAACATATTTAAATTTGCAACAGATGTCATTTTCATACTTAAAACCACTGACTTTGGTTTTTCTTTGGTAGTTTTAAATAAATCCACATATCCTCAGTGATGAGACTGCTGCTGATGTTTAATTGCAGAATTAAATCACTGACAAACAATGAAAAGAGAAAGGACAGCGCGGCAGCATGAAGGCCATATTTGAACTTGTACTGCCACCTATTGGAGTACAGTCGCAACTACTCAAACTATAAGATCACTACTAAAGTGATTTTAGAGAAAATAAACCCGTCTAATTATTCTGATGGGAGTTATACAAACAAATAAAACAATCCCGTTTGACCATGGACCAAATGTAGTCATGATGAGTCCCACCTGCAGATTTGTTTTGTGCTATAATTATTTTAATAACTCTGAGATGAAGCAGATCATCAAACACATCATGATATCAGACCCTGTGAAAAAGCAACTGTTCCAAGTCTTCAATGTCAGTGTACACACACACACACACACACACACACACACACACACACACACACACACCAGTCTGTGAGTAGTAGACTAAACACTAAACACTGCTGGTAAAATGCACTTGGACTTGGGTTACTACATTTACACTATTTGGTATTTGATATTTATAATTCAGTTTGACTGAGGTTTGAATGTACACGATGTTTTGCGATTTATTTTCAGGTGCTTACATTTAAATACAGATTCACGGTGTAGTTGTACAGAAGAGAAGTCATACAGAGGTGACTGTTGTAATGATCCGGGAAAAAGCAAAATACAGATTATTATCTAAACTGCACTGGTGGGTTAAGTTTATTATAGGTAAATATTATTAAAAAAAACAAACTCCAGGTAAACAGACAGTTTCTAAACTAATTACAAGCTGTAGTTTTAAACAGGTTATGAAGTTAAAGAAAACAAAGAGGGAGATTTCAGTTTCAGGGTGTCTCTGTGAAAGTCAATGGGAATTTTCCCAAATGCAAATATATTTCATTTATGTCTTCTCATATGTTGTTTTCAGTCCATATATCCTCGAGGCCGACACGAATAAAAGGCTCCATTGTTTACAAGGAAGTGACCACAGTTACAAGAAAGCAACACCTCCAGGGCGACAATGTACTGTATCTAATATAGCCTGTCTAACCAAATACAATGAATGTTATCTGTGTGAGGCTCATAATGGCACATTGTTGTTGAGACTGCATGCGGTTTCAACAACATCTATCTATCTATCTATCTATCTATCTATCTATCTATCTATCTATCTATCTATCTATCTATCTATCTATCTATCTATCTATCTATCTATCTATCTATCTATCTATCTATCTCTATACTATACTATACTATACTATACTATACTATACTATATTTTTATCAATGCAAGTCAAACATTTTGATCGTTATGTCCCCAAATGTTGTGTATTTTGTGATTATTTGCCGGTATGCATTGTCTCGGATCCCCCGTGGTGCATTTAAGGCCATGCATTTACCCTCATGTACTATATGGGTCACTACAGTCACCTTGTTATTCTTCATGTCATTGCACAATGGTATGCAAAAGAAAATCCGAAAAAAGCCAAATATTCTTATTCAAGATATTCCGGACTAAACAGATGGTTAGAATTTCCTCCCACCCACCCAATACTAAAATATTTCCTCGTGGAGTATTTTGCTTTGCAGTATTGGGAGCAAGGGTGGGGCGGAACAACACATTTTGCATATCACGTGACGCTGTATTACCAAATCAACAATTACCTACCCTTTATTCTTCAGGAGTTGCTAAAAGGCTTGCAAGAAGCGTTTGAGGGAAGCTCCATGGAAATGTGTGAGCGGAATCCTTTAAATCCCGGCTATGTTGGTTCTCTGTTGAATTTTGCGCCCGCTGAGTCGCTCTATTTCTCCAACTTGCGAGGTAATGGAGCCCATATACCCGGGCTGCATCAGCTCCCTTACAACAGGAGAGATGTGTGCACGCTCCCGTGGACTTCCTCAAGTTCGTGCACGTCTGGACCAGCACCACCACCACCACCACAGAGCCGCGCCTTTGGAGGGTACTGTCCACCGTTTCTGTCCAACTCGGTGTCTATAAATTCGAACTCGTCCGGCGGCCACGTCAAGGCGCATTTGGAGGAGTCTGCTCGGTGCTTTCAGAACACAAACCACAAGACAGAGGAGGCTGGCAGACAAGATGAAGTTTACGCAGGGGAGCATGGGGCCGCCAGTGACCGCGGTTACTCAGATCTGGACAGCCGGTCTCACGGTTCTGCGGCCCAGCTCGATCCGGATTCAGCAGGAGGTCCACTGCATGTGAACGGCACCAAACAGGAGCACCCATCATCAAGTCACACATGCTCCAGGACGACTTTTGCAGAAGGTCAAGTATCCTTTTTTATAGAACTATTTTGTTGCGTAACCTATAGTGTTCCCTCGTTTTATTGCATTTACAAACCCATCATCATAACACAATAATCTTCTATAAATTGACCTGTGCTTCCTCTTATTTTATTCCAAATCTCTTTTGCCACGTCAGTATAAAAGGCAAAACCATTTCTATTGGTGAATATTGTTATATAGGAGTGTAATGAGTTCACATGACTATTTTATGATCAGTTTATATCTCCTGTGGCGTCATTATTATTTTAATATTCCCATAATATCCTTATAGAGGCGACTGTGTCTGGGTTCATGGTAATATCAGCTCCATTTTCCTATAAGTACAGCAGGCGTGACTTCTAATATTTACTATGTTATTAAACCATTTTTATTTTTGTAAGATATCAGCCACACTAATACAATTGGGGGCACTTAATTCCCTGCAGTTTCTATCATTGTGGCTGAAGTTAATTTAAAGTATAAAACCTGTTTCTGCTCCCTCCAGGTGCCCCATGGTGCTCGTCACAAGTGAAAACCAGAAAGAAGAGAAAGCCTTACTCGAAGCCACAGCTGGCTGAACTTGAGAATGAATTTATGATGAATGAATTCATCAACAGACAGAAACGGAAGGAGCTGTCAGACAGACTGGACCTGAGTGACCAACAAGTAAAAATATGGTTTCAGAACCGGAGGATGAAGAAGAAACGACTGATGATGCGCGAACAAGTTTTCTCCGCGTACTGATTGACCTTTGGACTTGATCATGACCAGCAAGCGCACAGAAAATATGCTGTGCTAGTATGAATGTTGCAGCACATCACATGCCTTTCAGTTTGTGGCATGGACTTGTATTTATAAATATGTATACAAATGTTTATATTCATGTCACATAATAATTAGGCTACATTTTTTATCCAGTCCCAACAACTTGAGTGAAGGTTATAAAGAAATGCATTGCAGGTTAAGATACAACAGATTTCACCTAGCTGGTCTCCAAATGCGCAGTAGGCCCAGGGTCCAGATTGGCCTGTAGCCGCCGGGTCATGATAAACCTTTAAGCCTAAATATTTCTCATCCAGCGCAAATTTCAGGCTTATTTAAACAACAATATGGTTCTATATGTTTTATGTATTTTGTATGAAGGCCTGCGCATGTAGTGTAGGCCTAATGTGGAAGCAAACAGTCAAGTTCACGTTTACGGACTGATAAAAAATGAAGTCATTATTGCAAAAATATATTATGATTGCATGTCTATTTCTTATTTGTTGTTATTAAATTAAATGCCCGATTTCCCCCAAAATTGATTGTAAATCTGATTAAATAAGAAAAGTTGCAGTGATTTTTGGTCTATATGGCCGCGTCCACAGTCAAAGTCGGTGTGTGGAGGAAAAGATCTGCGACGCGTTTAGTGCTCGAAGGTGTTTATTTAAAATGCCTGCAAAAAAAAAAGTGAGTTTGTGGATGTTTTACATTTTAACTGTATTAAATAAGCGTGTTTTTTGTTGTCAGAGCTGGTTCTGTGCTGCGATGCAAGCGTGAGTGTAACACAATCACAGGAATCACTCTTCTTCCTTGGATCCAATCTTACTAAATGCATAAATAAATAAAAATATGAAATGAAAATATTTCACTTTGAAATCAACTGATTTGTGAATCCTTCTTAGAAAGCATGACCATTAGACCAGCCATCCTTTTACGCACGGACAAGACATTTTGTAAAAAGGAAAAAAAAAAAAGATGCAACCAGCAGATTGATACATTTGTCAATAAAGATAATTTTGAAATGACCTGTACACAAGTTCTCGTGCATGGTGTGAATCATTTTGTATTTTTAGGCAGTTGGCGAGTTTAGTCTATATTGGCTTCAAGTTTATAATCTGTAGTTGTGTTCACGATCATTCAGCCTGTCGCTCACCAGTTGATCACAATCTGTTTAAATATTTAAAATGTATCAATAGTTTGGAGCAATTTTACCAAATTTTACTCTTAATTTTAAAATATAAGTCGAGAGGATTCACCGAGGAGACCAGCGATGGAAATTTATAAATTAATCATATATACATGGAAGTGAGTTGTTGCCTTTTTGCACAGACATATTAATAACATATTTCCAGAATTAAACGTCCTATAGTCCACATTCAGATCTGTACTAAACGTCACCACGCAGCTTCAAATAGAAAAGAGACAATTCAAATATTTTCACAACCAGCAAAATTAAAACATCGACTGTTTTAGTCATCCATCTTTACTTTTAGTTGTAATTCAGTAGCAAATATAATATATATATATAATACAGTTAAAGTACAATGACTGGATTTTTATAAGATTTTTTCTCATATTTTTGTGTTCTCTTCAGTGTTAGTCACATGTTCTTTTGTGTCTGCTATTCAGCTTTCCTACTCGGCGCAGACGCGTAATTCCTGCACACAGTAAATATACAGCAGCAGCAGCAGCAGCAGCAGCTCACACCGACAGGAAAAGCCTCAACATGTCAGTACGATGTCACTGTGGCCAAATGGATCTTTCAGAAGTCATATCCTTTAATTTCTCAGAGATATTTTATGCGCTTTATTCTCAAAAAGCAGGCTCCTCTGTGCGTAATGGAGGCCATTTTGTATGTGCTGTATACGCATAATCTGCCTGGGTCGTTGTTTATATTTAGCAAAACACTTTATTGTTGTTTCCACATTGTTGCTGAGAACTGACTGAAGTTTAAGCCAACAGGTCACAAGTGGTCAGGCAGCTTCTGAAGGCAGATACTTGAGCTGCAGCTATCACATCCACCAACAGACTCAGCACGCATGAAACATTAGAGTCAATCTATTAATGGATCCTCCCATTACATCATCACCACGTCATCATCACTGCAGAACATAGCACTGCAGCCATATTATGAAAGTCAGAGGAACATTTCAAACCTAATAATCAGTTTATGAAATATGAAGATGGTTCTTCCATTAGTCGCTGACATATCTGTGTTTTTTCCACTCTTGGTCTTTTATTTTGTAGGAGCTCAATCTTGCTACATTTTCAGTGTATTACTTTGCACACAGTCTACACTCACACACCCATGAGATGTGGGCCTTTTGTGTTCCAAGTCGAGGTTTGTCTGCTTTTTCTCATCTTAAAATCCTTCTCACACAACATGTTTCACCTACTATTAGTTTTTATTGCTCAGACTGTTTTGAACTGCTACACTGAGTTTTCTATGAGTCTGATACGTAACGTTTTCCACCACTATTTGTTACTTTATTGCTTTATTGCCAAACGCAGCCAGACAGCGTCATACAGCTCAGGCTATTTAAGATAGTGGGGGCGCCAAAACAAAGTTAAGGTCAAGTTAGTAGGCTGCCCATTGCTACTTCCTCCAATATTGGCACTTTTTTGTGAGGATGTAGAAAATAGTATCACAAAATCTTTATTTCTCTAACCAGTATGAATATTTTGAAGTAGTCTGTCATGAATATTTGGTAAAAGTATTAAACTTGATATTACGCACGACAGAACTTCATGCCTGAACAAGAAATGTTGAAGTGAGACTGTTTTTTTCTGAGCGCACATATGAACTACTTTACTTCATTTATATTTCTATTTCTTTCTTGTATTATTGTAATTGTCAGATTTGATTTCATCGCAGTGCTGACATGGTTTTGTTCCTGGTTGCACCATGGAAAGAACTCTGTAACTTTATTTTTGAAAAGTGCTGCGTGAGTTAAATGTATTTATTATCAACGTTAAAAATTACCCAATATTTTAGTGCAAAACAGATTTAATAATAACTATTATTATAACAAAGAACCTAAATTTAAAAATGCTTCAACACAAACGGTTAAAAAAAGACAATAAAAAGAAACAGGCTAAAAGAAACAGCAAAGCAACAGGTCATCTTAACTTTGTCTATTTGTGTGACAACACAAAGTAAATCCGTCTTCTACATGTTCACTGTTGGTGACGCGTAAAGATGTTTTTTGCACTCTTCAGGTTGTGCGTCGGATGGATTAGTGTGTTTATAAATGTCCAGTTTTTACTTTATTTTATTGTACATAAATATACTTTTTGTTTCGCACGTTATTAACCGCTTTAGGTGTTTCACTGTGAACTGTGGGAAAGGCTGAAGACAGAGAACCCGACCACAGAGCTGATTTTACCCCCAATAACAATAAACCCAGTCGCCTGCTATTTCCACATTGCGTGTGACCTTCAGGGTTTTAAAGCAGTGAAGAATCTACTTGTCCTCTCGCCTTAAAATGTGGCCTTCAAAGTGGCCTTCAAATCAGAGCTGCATTTCGGCTGGAGGTGCACAGTTTGCATGCGAAGTCCAGCATCAGATCTGCAAAAACTATCAAGTGCTTCATTTTCTTTAGGTATTTTAAATCTCTTTTCTATTTGAGCTATTTAAACATAAAAATCATACTCACAGAAGGCAAAAAAAAAAAGTACCGATTGAGGCTTGAAGACATGTGGTATCCGTTCACCAGTGTTTTAACTCCGCTTTTTCCTCACCGAGAACAGGGCCTACAAAACACTGCTGGCATGGCTGCCTTCGTGCAATAAAAGGATTTGGGGTGCAGAGGCTTGTTGGTGAATGCTTGGTGGACATCACCTAGACCACAGACGGTCAAAGCCAGTTGTTTTGGACTTGGCCATGCTGAATGTGCTGAAGTGATTCATGCTTACGGATTGACTTCTGTTTTCTTTTCTTTTTTTATGGCATCCAAAATCAACTTTTCTGCATTTGCAATAGCAGACCGTGCGCTGTTTTATTTGGCCGTTTCCACGCACGCTCATCTGTATTTATTATTAAGGGTGTAACAAATGAAGAAAACAAGCAGCCAGTGATGTTTTGACGTTTTAATACGAGCCGATTTTTAGTCACATGGGCTTATTTGTGTGATTTGCAGAAGAAATATGTCACAGCAGAGTCAGTTTGTCTTTTCTGTTGTGGCTTTTTTTTCTTTCTTTCTTCCCCTTTTTTTTTTTTTTTTGGCACCCTGCTGCAAGATGTCTCTGATAATGAATTCAAATATTTTCCTGCTGCGTCTGTTTGTGTGTATTTAAATATCTCCCAACCATCATGCCGCACCGTGATTATGCGCAATGAACCCGCAAATTTATCTACATAAAAACGGACTTAATGAGCCGCTTGTGAATCACATCACACTGTGCAGGCTTTTCTGGGCTTGAAAATGTGCAGCGGAAGTTGCATGCACGGTGGCCTTGGTGCCCACACACTCCCTTGAAAGCTTTGCATTAAATGCGGAGGTCAACTTCAATGTTTCCGACCTAACTGTTGCTACAATATGCGTGCTCGCAAAGTGCGGAAATCTGTTGATGAATGAGCGTGTGCGGCTGTCATTACGTTGTCATTACGCGATGAAGATGATGTTGCTGTAAAGCTTTCAATTAAATATTCCAGCGGTGCTTCACAAATGTCTTTTTTTTCCGTGAGCTATAGGGCAAGACGGCTGGAGAGGAGTTTCCTCTGCAGCCAGGCAGCCAATGAAGTCTCTTGCATGCGCTCACATGAGTTTCTCCGGACAGTTTTTAATGACTGATATTGATGTATGGTAATTTCTTGGCTGGATCACATGACACAATTACCTCAAGAATCGATCAAGATGTATTGCAGGTCTGCCTAGTTTTCCGATTTTTTCTCCCTGGCGGGGTCTTTCCACACGCCTGTGGTGCTATAGATGGACAAAGTTTAACACAGTCAAGCTGCCAATTCCTTTCCTCTGTTTGCAAAGAGGAAAAGGGAAGAAGAGATATGACGGAATACGATGATCGCAGCTGTGCGTCAAATATGTATTTACCGAGCTGTACTTATTACGTTTCGACGCCCGATTTTACATCAGTCTCCTCCTTTTTACCGCAGACCACTTCGTGTCAGATAAATTTCCCCTATTCTCCCAACATAGCTCAAGTCCAACCTGTTCGAGAAGTCGCTTTCAGGGATTATGGACTGGACCATCCCAGCAAATGGCACTACAGGGGCAATTACGCGTCTTACTACTCAACGGACGAGATAATGCATCGGGATTTGATCCAGTCCTCCGGCAGCAGGGCGGATGTGATATTCAAAAATGAGTCCTTGTACGGCCACCATGGAGGGACGAGCTCGCCGTGCAATTTCTTCACCGGGGTCGGCCGAAATGGGGTTCTTCCCCAGGGCTTCGACCAGTTTCTTGACACTCCTAACTCGGAAAAGCCCAACGCGGAGCTCCCCAAACAAAAGACAGACTCTGCTGCTCCCGGAGATGCTGCGAATACGGATCAGGCTTTAACCAAACTAGAACAGCACAAAGCTGACCCGGGCGGGAGCGTCGACGAGGACTCATCCTCCAACTGCGGCGACAAGAACAACCAACAGAGTGAGTCACTGTTTATTTTTCCTCTTTGTCTTGGATATAAGGTGTGCAATTTAGACTGTGGTGTGTCTGGGAGTGCACTGTGTCCATCACCGTGGCCGTGCAGGGTTATGTGCCTCTTTATAAGCATGCAAAAGGTTTTATATCCCTATAAGATTTACTTTATGGTTGTAAAGGTATTTACAATGGGAAACGGCTAAGTAAGCATACTTTAAAGGCTGTCTTGTGTCTAATAACAAAACGGTGTCGCCGGAATTGATTTGGATTGATAAAGAAAGTTAGAAATCGATTTAATTGAAGTTTATTTGATCGGCTTATGTGCAGTGATGTGCAGCTATAACAACAGTTTTAGGGGATTTAGGATATAAGGCGCAAATCTACATCCATACACCAACTTATGCGTAAAAATCAGTGCAGCGTGAGTTCATTTTAATGCATATTCCTCTGTTTTTGTCTGTGTGTGTGTTTGTGTGTGTGAGAGAGAGGGAGGCACACAGAGGGCCTTTGTGCATAAATAAATAAATAAATAAATGTATGTCTCAACCTGTTAACTGCATTATACTCCAAATGTTCTGACTTTAAATCTTTTTTTAAAAATTTTTTTTAAACATTTTTTATTTTGACTTCTTGTCTTTTTTTTCTTTCTTTCTTTTGCGCAGGTTCATCAACCAAGTCCAGGAAGAAGAGGTGTCCATACACCAAATACCAGATCCGAGAACTTGAACGAGAGTTTTTCTTCAACGTGTACATTAACAAAGAGAAGCGGCTTCAGCTCTCCAGGATGTTAAATCTGTCCGACAGGCAGGTGAAGATTTGGTTTCAGAATAGAAGAATGAAGGAGAAAAAGCTCAACCGCGACCGCCTACAGTATTTCACTGGGAATCCTTTATTCTGATACCTGACATAGTGCACACACACTCCCACACACACTCTCTCTCACACACACACAGTAGTAAAATATCAGCTACACACACACACACACACACACACACGTTTTAAAGACTGCTCCCCTCTGCATATTTGAAACCCGATCATTCCGTTTCAACACTTTATTTTACAAAATTCCAGCATTTGGATAAAACTCAAGGTGCCATATTATTGTTTCCCCCCCAATAATTTTCTGCATTTATTTATTTCTGTCCATTTCTTTTCGCTTCATAAGGCAACGCATATTCCCGCAAAGCGCGCGAGCTGTGCTTTGAAAATTTGAAATTATTTATATGAAAAATATATGTAGGCGTCGTCTCTCCTTGTGTAATGTCCATTTTCTTTTAATAAGACGCATGTATAATAATGCACGTTGTGGTGTGAAATTAAAGTCGACACGACAAATGGTTGTATCATAGTCACGAAACTTGTCACATGAACTTAACCACAAAAATAACTCAAGAAAAAAAAGGGGGGGAATTTTTTCTCTGAAGATTCATCGATGGAGAAATTTGGCGCTTGCAGGCCTCTGTATAGTCCTTTTTTTATTTCCTTTGCTTTCAAACACTGAGTTGTTTACTAAACCTTGAACCGTCTAGACAGTATAATAAACCTAGCTGTAAATGTCTAAATAGGGGGCTATTGGACTTTGGTGTCCCAACCCCCAGACCACAAGAGGACTGATTCTATTTCCTGCCTCAAAGTAGTTTCACTCCAGGCTACAAATGTTTCAAAAGATCTGTGCGCATCCCGTCCACATGTAGCTCCTTTTGACATCTTGGGGCCGCTTGATGTTACCGTTAGCTGGAGGAAACAATGGAGGATATTCTAGCAAAGGACCACCATATGAAAAAGGATAGGTAATGTGTTCAAGTTTATCCGCTTTTCTAGTGTTTACAGTGAGCTAAATGTGGCTTTGACGCACCAAAATCTGCAGCAAAGGAGGAAGATTTCCATAATTTTAACGTTTCCATCTTTTAACTTACGCAGGTGAAACGTTTCCATCTTTGTGCAGCTCCTCTATAGTAACTCTACAAGTAGTGTAATCATCTTCAGTGCCATGCGTTACCTCATGTAGCCTTAGTGTTTCATCTCTGTGCTATTTTTGTAAACCTGTAAAGAAGCTGGGAGTAAATAAATGCATTGATTCTCCACAAACAGTCACCTTATTGATAATTCATGTGGTGCCAATAGGTGATTTTCTCTTGCAGCAACAATCACAGCCATTGTTTGAGCGTCCTTTGTGGGGGAAAAAAAGAAAAAATTTGGAGAGGGATTAATGTTCATTTCACGTGGATCACATCTACACTTATTTCCCAAAAAGGCTATTAGAAAACTGAGGTTTCATTAAGCGTTTAATTGGGTTGTCATCATGTCCTACAGTGAAATTACATTACCAACTGTGTAGGGTATTTCGCTTTGCTTCTCCGTGTATCCACATGAGGGCAGACTTGCAGCTTTTGGCTGCCAGTGGAAATGCAGAGTTCAGCCAAATTAACAACTACACTGCATGGAAATCATTCAGTGGAGAGATAATCCGTTCAGCACAGGTTGTCTTTAGTTTTTTTTTGTTGTTGTTTGTTTTAATTAAGACTGCATCAGTAGCTTGAATTATGTGTTTTCAACAGGGTGCAACATTTTTTTTAAAGTCTATTAAAATTGTCCAAAATCACCAAACAGACTTCTGTGAGGAAAATAAAAACACACTGAAGACCACTTTAACTGCTGCACTTCCTGTTTCTCTTTACACGACATTTACATGCACAAGTCATGTTCAAGTGTTTGGAAAAACAATCAGAATATAAGTGAAAATATCATCGTACTTTTCTCATTTAAAAATGCAGAATTCGATCTTTACCTGCAGGCCGCTAAAATCTCCACAGACTCTGAAATATTCTGACAATATGTGGGGGATTGTTGACATGAATATACTTTACCTTCATGTAATTCCACTTTGCATTACGTTTCCTATCATGTAATTTCATTTCGCAGCTGCATAACTGTTTTTTAAATGATCGTTTATCTGCAGCAGGCTTTAAGAAATAATACAAGACTGACAGGCGACTCAAAAAAAGGACGTAAGAGTTGTTGTAGTTTTGAAGGTTTAAGTTTTGCCTGAAACTACAACAATGTCGGTGTCCTTTTTTTCTCGAGCAACTCCACCTTTATATGTTTTGTTTTTATATGCTGTACACTTATTTTTCAAGTATGAGTGAATCTCCACGTATTTCTAATTGTTATTATTATTATTATTATTATTATTATTATTATTATTATTATATAACCCGAGGTCCAATTCTCTCTTTTTTTTTCACGTTTACGGTACTTGTGTATATTTTGTGCATGTATGAATTGTTGATTATATCTGAAGAATATGCTCTCATATTAAATATTTTCTTTTCCATGCTATACACCGAACTGTTCTGTTATTTTTGAGCAATTGTCATTATTACAAACATGATTATTAAAACATGAAATGATGCCAAGTCTCTCAGTTGAATGTTATTTTTTCTTTGTTCGGAATTGTGTACTTTCTGCTCACATTCTTTTGTCGTTTGTGAATCCTCTGGTGTTGGCGTGATTTGCATACTACAAATGTTTATTTACAACCAACTGTAAATATGCAAGAGCCTTGCAAGACAGCGCACGCGACGTCTACACACCCACTCAGACAAGTTGTGTGATTATTTAAAGCTTGGTGCGTCAAATACCAAAGATAAGAGAATTCTTTCGAGCTGCGTTTCTTGTGTTTTTATTTTGAAACTCCTCGAGGATCTTTACAATTATTGCAGCTTGGCTTCTGATATTTGCTCCATGAATATTTCTACTTATTAAGTGTTTATTCTTTAACCCCTCAGTTTAACAGGCACACATTTGCCTTCCTTGCAGACAAAAACAATGGAGCACTGAGCTAAAATAGTCCCCAGACTGTGCACACCGCCTCCTCCCTTTTGCATTTGAACGTCAGAATTACCTGTGACAAAATGCATATAAAGATATTGTGCTTAAGAATCTGTGCAAATAATAAATGACGATTTTCTATCTGCCTTTAGTGGAATTTATTTAAAAAAAAAAAAAAAAGGAGCCTCAGCAAAGCTTTGTAGGACGACGGTGTTGACCTTCATGCATACAGAGTAGCTGAATTTAAATCTGTGAATGTTGGAGCTCCATTTTACCTTTTTTATAGCTTCATTATTCTAATGCTTGACATCTTGCAGGGAATCTAAATGGCCGCTGTCCTTATATGCAATGATTTGATGCTTTTTCACTGCAAAAACTCGAGAGGGAAACATCCTGTGCAAAATATAAAACAAGCGAATGAAAAACAGACAGAGAAAACTGTAAATTCACGATTAGTCATCTTTTATTCTTTTGTTTTTTTATTCTTGTTTGAATGAAAACACAATAGAAACAGTCAAAAACGGTGTGTGTGTGTGTGTGTGTGTGTGTGTGTGTGTGTGCAAACACAGGTAGTGTTCTGTGTGGAGTCATGTGAATAGTTTCTGAATAAAAATAGAAGAAACATTTCAATCCAGTAGAGGTGGTTACATTCTTACAAATAGTCTGCAGTTGTCGCCTATGCGCCATGTAGTCAACACGCACACACACACACCATGTCTCTCTCACACAAAGACACAGACACACACACTCTCTCTCTGAATAATTTCACACACTTTAAATGATCCAGATCTTCTCCTGTTGAACATTTAAGATGGATTATTTTTCTGCTGTCAGTCAAATCGTCTTTTTTTAAACGTGCTTGTGTCAGTTTTTGTTGCACGGCTTCTCGCGCATGCATGCCCACCCTCCCCACCCCTTTTTTTTTTTTGTTGCACGAGTCTGTAAACCAATTTCAAGTCCGTGTTGTAGGTGTCGCTGTTGACCACGTCTGCATCCGCAGTGCGAGCGCGTGCAGGAGGGAGGAGGAGGAGGTGGTGGTGGCGGGGGTGGGGGTGGAGGGGGGAGTGGAGGCTGCGTCTCAAGGCCATTTTCAAATCTCATTGGTGGGCTTGTCATGTGGTCGGGAGGCATCCTGACTTACACGGAGATTGTTTTTCCTAGATATGTCAGCTTACAAAGGACATCTCTCTCCTCTAAAGAACTTAACCCCCCAAAATGTCCTTTCCCAGTAGCTCTCCTGCGGCAAACACATTTTTAGTGGACTCTTTAATTGGTGCTTGCAGGACGGACAGCTTTTACTCCAACAGCAACATGTACATGCCGTCCGGCTCTGAAATGGGAACTTACGGAATGCAAACCTGTGGACTCCTGCCGTCTTTCGGCAAAAGAGGGGAGGTCAACCACCAAAATATGGGCATGAATGTCCACTCGTACATACCTCAAATAGATAACTGGACTGATCCGAATAGACCCTGCAGAATAGAGTCGTCCAGTCAGATGTCAAACTGTACATTTTCACAGAGCATAAAGGAAGAGAGTAACTGCTGCATGTACTCCGATAAGAGAGTACAAAAAGTCAGCCCGACAGAGGTCCCCGCATATTCTAACGTTATTCCCGAGTCTTGTCCAGTCGATGGTCCCGAGATCCCGGTTCCGGGCTATTTCAGACTGAGCCAAACTTATGCGAATGGAAAACATCAGGAAAACTACTGCCATGAGCCGTCGAGTCCAAACCCAACATTGATGCAACTCAGCCGGGTCACTCCGAAACCGCAGTCTTCTTCGGCGTCTTCTAATTTTGCAGAGGTGGAAAAGAAAAGTGAGGACGTCCCGCAAAACCCGGAGACCTCAAGAACACCGGTGCCCGTAGCAGAAAGCCCGGATCCAAAGTCCAGCTCGGTGGAGAAAAACTGCTCCATGGAAGCGTCTGTGTCCAGTCCTGAGCTGCTCCAGAAGGAAGGGAAAGGTGGGTTGGCTACAATGAAAGCTTTTATCTTGTGGCGCTGCAGTGCTGAGAAGGCTCCAGCACCATAAAACCAAGTATAAAACACAAACAACCCTAAAGTCGTAATGTTTAATGAGAGTCTTTCTCAGGTTGCAGTAATAGGCAACAGAGAATGGTTTTACCATGCAGCATGCAGACTGTGTGTCCCTCTGTGTCTTCAGATTTTTAAATTCAAATCATATGCAATTTTAGAAAAAAACACACTTTCAGTCTGCTGCTTTGTATTTTGATATAATGCACAATTTTTAATTTAGGAACTAAGAATTTAACTTATTTTAATATTTGTTGCACAAACGCAAAATTGAATCCTTGCAGGATCTTTAAAAATTGGTGCATCTGCAGGTGTGTAATGTTGGCTAGTTTATTCTGTATCTTTGAGTATAATATATAATTTACTGTGTTTGAAATTCAATTAAAAGTTAACAATTTTAACAATTGAATCAATGTTGTTGTTGTTGCATGTTAATCCATTTTAAGATCTTGTGAAATTAATTGAATTTTTTTTTTTGGGCATAATGTTTCAAGCTGCATAAAGATGTGTTCCTGGGGTGCGGTTTGATCAGTTGGGGTTTCATTTCATTTCTATTTCATTAGTGGTGGCAGGTACGTGACTAATAACACCCCCTGCATTTGATCTATTCTGGGAAAACATTTATATTGTGTGTTATTTCCCAGAGGTGAAATCCAAAAAGCAGCAGGTGAGAGATTTTTTTTTTTCTCTCTCCTGCTGCTGCTGCTGCACTAAAAATAATAAAATAAAAAATCCACGTGTGTCTCTGTTCTGAATCTTTTCCAGACTGCAAGAGTGACCCTCCAACGAGCAACTGGTTAACTGCAAAAAGTGGGAGAAAGAAAAGATGTCCCTACACAAAGCACCAGACCTTGGAGTTGGAAAAGGAGTTTCTGTTCAATATGTATCTGACCCGAGAGCGCCGCCTAGAGATCAGCAGGAGCGTCAACCTGACCGACAGGCAGGTCAAGATCTGGTTTCAGAACCGCAGGATGAAACTGAAGAAAATGAGCAGGGAAAACCGCATCCGTGAACTGACCTCAAATCTCACCTTTTCGTGAGCTTGCATGCTATCTGTGGTTAGCTGTCCCCCCCTCTCTCCCTCTCTCTCTCTCTCTCTCTCTCTTTCTCATATTCAGTTTGATGCTTTAGTGGCATTGGACGTTTATCTTCAATTTCAACGAAACTGTGACTATATATATGCCAATTTTAGTACTTTGTGTGGCGTCGTGTATTTGTTTTTATTTTATCACAGGGTAACACTTTTTTTGGTCTTAAATTATTGGAGAAGTAGATTTCTTCCTTCTGCCAGTAGACATGGATATTCTATTGTGTCACGATGGCGAGCTGTTTTTTTTTTCTTTTCTTTTCTTGGAAAGAGTTACTCTATTTCAGTCATGAAAGCACATTTATTGTCGTGTATAGTGCAACATTTGTTTTTACAAGTAAGTGCAAGCCATTTGCTCAATAGTGAAATGTTTCTATGAGCCTCTAAAGTGACGGGAAACGATGTTAATCTGTGAATTTATTGCATGTTTGTGGCATGTATCTTGCAATAAATTGTCAAATAATCTTGTTTTGTATTTGTTGTTGTGTCTGTTGTGCAAATATCTCCAAATGTGCGGCGTTGTTCGCGCTGACGCAAGGCGCTATTGTGCGTAAAATGATTATGAGGTGGAGGGAAATAAGTGCAAGAAAAGAAACGCTACACCAAAGATGTTTAGGACATGTGTTTGTAATTTTGCTAAATGTTTATTCATCTGAGGAAGAGGCTTAAAATCTCGATTTGTTTGTGGGCTACCAGCAGATTGAATGTGTGCGGTTTTTATCGTATAACAGGCCAGCTTAACCTGTTATTACGCAGCTTTTAAAGCGCCACATCCACGGAGACAAAATCACACACACACACACACACACACACACACACACACACACACACACACACTGATAGTTGTGAAAATAATACACCAAAAAGACTTCACACAAATGTGTCCAAATATAAAAAATATTCCAGCCTCTTCTTTGTTTATCATTTTATGTGTGTGTGAGCGTGAGAGAGAGAGAGAGGTGTGTGTGTGTGTGTGTGTGTGTGTGTGTGTGTGTGTGTGTGCAGCAGAGAGAGAGGCGTGGGTCGTTGTAATCAAATAAACGTGGTGTTGCTTTTTTAATTTTCAGGCCTGTTTGTGACTAAACTAAGAGTCTATCAGGCGGTGGGGGTGTGCGTTATGTTCAAGAACAAATTCACAGGCAACAATCAGATCTTCTTCCTTCCTTCCCGAGCGACACAGGCCACGTTGCATTTCTCTCCACACACTTCAAAATAACTTCATATTTTGTGATTAGGATTAAAAATGTCAGTGTGATGTACAGCCTTGCATCAGATTGGACCTGAACCATCTCTCTCTCTCTCTCTCTCTGCAAAAATGTGAGTTTATTTCTAGACCTGAAGGTCAACACACTCTCCTTCAAAATAAAATTAAAGATCACATTTAAGACAATTAAAAATCTGTATTAGTTTTAAATTACAGCAGCACAAAGATGGATTTTTGCTTCTCCAAAGTCTCTCTCTCTCTCTCTTTTTCTTTTTTTTATTGACGGCATGTATAATCACACGCACCTCATAAAACATTTATTGATACATAAAGACATTATTACCCTCCTTTGAATGAATACAATAATTTCACACAACTGCCGTTTCCGGCTTAAGCTTTTAAAAAATTCAAACCAACACCAGAAAATATGTTTCCTCGCCGAATATTAACAATGGATTCGCCGCATTGTGAACGGAAATGGCGTCTGTTATTTTACAACATGTTATTACATCTATTTTACGAGGACTCCGTAAGTCTATAAACCATTTTACTAGCATTGAGGGTATCAGGACGATATTATAAGAGTTTTCTCAAACATTAAGATGCACTGAATCCGTGTTGTTGGACTGTGTGTGTGGAGAAAAGTGTCTTATTCCTTCATTTTTTTGCATTGTTGTAACGTCCTGCAGCCAGCCGCACATAAGAAACCGAAAAAAAATCAACATTTGAGCGAATGTTTTCTCCCTGCAGTCACATCTGATGGGGCTTTTTATTATTTGCGAAATGAAAAGCTAAATTAAACTTGACGAAAAAAAAAAAGAGAGAGAGAGCAAGGGCAGGATTGATTTACTCGCTGTATTGGTAAATATGACCACGTGATCCATGTAACCAATCCCTGTAGATGCAGGCCAGCAAAAATACTATGATTGTTCATAGAGGGAAGCTTCCCGTAACAGTGCAACCCTTATTATATGAGTAGGAAGAGATCAAAAATGTCTTCCAGTGGCACTCTCAGTAACTGCTATGTGGACGCTATAATGGGGCAGGAGCCGGAGGATGTGTACGGTGCTCGCTTTATTCAGGCTCCACACATGGTGACCCCGAGGCCGTCAGGTGCTGGGGACAACGCAGACTTCTCCTCTTGCAATTTTGCGCCAAAGTCCGCCGCCGTTTTCTCGTCGTCTTGGTCTTCGGTTCATCCGCAGGGGATTTATCATCCATACGTGCACCACCACCACCACCACCAGTCCCATCTCCCCGCTTCGGACGGCAGATATGTAGGCGTCCGCTCCTGGATGGACCCCATCTCCAACCACGTTTCGTTTGCCGGAATTCACCCAAGCAGTCGGCCGTACGGGACAAAGCCGGAGGTTTTGCCACCGAAAGCTGCGGAGTGTGACACGTTGGAGGCAGAGGCTCGAGGTCCGCTAGCCGGTGAATACGCGTGTGGAGTATCGGAGTGTCCAGAAAAAGCGACCAAAGAGCACAGTGGAAGTGAGCTTTCGAGCCACAGCGAGCCCAAAGAGGAGAAACAACAACAACTTGACCCAAGTAAGTAAAAGAAATAGCCAGTCCTGATTTACAACCCTAAGAACTGTATGAGCTGGGTGTGTAAAACTGGAGGTTTTACTAACCTATAAAAGTGTCTCGTACTATACCGAGGCTCGGGAAGGGGAAAAACCCGCCCTGCAAGGGTTATTACAGGGGATCCTAAAGTTTTTCATGTCACAGGACACCCGAAATAGATACACATTGCTGCGTGTCGATGAGATTTTACCTGAGTTAGACTTTAGGGAGAGATATAGGCGTGATTCATATTGTTCAGTTTGTTGGAACCTATCATGAATACGTGTCATCTAAACAGTCATTTTTACGCATTGTCTGTCAACTGAAACAATTTCACATTTTGATCTCCTGCCAGTCTCTTCCACCAAATATAAGAAGCATTAAGTGAAGTATGTGATGTTTAAATATTAATAATAATTAAAAAAAACACTCATCACATGTGTCTGCCCTTGTTTGTTTTTTTCAGACAACCCCGCAGCAAACTGGATTCACGCACGCTCAACAAGAAAGAAGCGATGCCCGTACACAAAATATCAGACTTTAGAGCTGGAGAAGGAGTTCCTCTACAACATGTATTTGACAAGAGACCGACGCTATGAAGTCGCCCGCATACTCAGTTTAACGGAGAGACAAGTGAAGATCTGGTTCCAGAACAGGAGGATGAAAATGAAGAAGATGAACAGAGAGAGGAGCGGCAAGGAGCACTTATGAAAAACAAAAATGAAAATCACTGCTGCCATTTCACACATTTAATGTTTGTACCAAGGAAAGCCATCTGAACAATTACATTAATTTTGGTAGGAGCCTTGTTATTATTATTTAGACCCTCTAAGGTAGCTTAACATGTCGTGTCAGTGTCATTACGCGTTGGCATCAAAATCACATGCGCAGAGGACACAGACATGGACCCGTCAAATACAGTTTGAAGCCATCTGCAAGTCTGTTTCACACCAACAAACACACTCAGATTTGTTCAGCATCCCCCCGCAGTGGGGGAAACGTGCCTATGTGTATTGCTTTTCTAGATGTTCAGAATGTGGAGTTGAATATAAAAACATTTTCACAGCTTAAACTACTTTGACTTGATGTCTGTGTCAGCACACACACATGGAGATACTGCGTCAGGAAACTAGTTTTTTTTAAATTTTTATTTTAATTGTATGACCCCAAAATAGTTTTTGCTTTCACAGTTTGGTGTTATATTTTAATCTACAGCTTGGTCACACGTTTGACAGCTTTCGCTGCGTGTTTTCGTGCGCATTGATGGTTTCATTTGCGTATCTGTGTGCGTAATTTTGGGGGATTTTTAAATCCCCCAAATGTTCCTTGAGGCAGTAAGACTACTTCTGCCAGCAGAAAACAGCAAAAGTAAGCCAATAGTCAGGATTTAACTCTTGATATTTTTCACATTTGCAGCCAAGAAATGAATCTGCAGAGATTTAAAGGGATTAAACCCCTTCTTTAATCCTTAAACGAGGCCACATGTGTAGGCCCATGGTTCCATTTCACCTTTTCTAAAACGGATTTGAAACGTTAAAACAGCGAGTAATAAAGTGTTTACGATTGGGAGAGGTGTTGCGGCGGATTTCCAATTTATTGTCCAACTTGTACGAATAATTACTTTAAAGCAGGAAGAAACGCGGTCCAATAAAGCTATAGAAATGGCTAGACGTCTGGCCTAAATGACTTTATGGTCCTGGCCAGTAATTACACTCTCCTTTGAAAGCTTCTTTCTTTGGGGCGTTTGCGTCTGTTGCTGACAAACAGAATGTGGACACTTTTCCACAGGGTGTCTGGTCGATGAATTGTTTTTAGAGGAAATCATCCCCCCACCTTAATGGTCACGTTTATTCATCAACTGCACTTCCCACCGATGGAAAAAAAAAACTTCACTTTGACTGGTGTCCGATGTAGTTTAACTCTCTCTGATGAGTTTATTTTATTTTCACATGTCAAAGCAAACGTGTCCTGATTTTACCCCACACAGGACAAACCAGAGGAGACTCACAGTGAAGCAGATTTTTATGATTTTTAATTGGATTTAAACTTATGCAAATACACGAATAACGCATTTTTTTTTAACGCCACTAGTCAAATTAAATGCCAAAACACTGAATTGTGCACAGCTAAATACAATGTGTTTATGTGCTGGAGCTTCAGTGGAAAAGAAATGAGAGCGCTAGAGGGCGATATTGTCCTTTTAGTGTCAGTTACTGCAGTTCATTCACAGCTGGAACATTTAAGCAACACATGGACCATACCATCCAACATGCACTCATGGATCCAGTGATTTATATCAGGGAGGGGACAAAACGTGTTTTTAAAGAACAAATCTCTGAATATTCTTTATAAAACTTCATGTTTTCTGATTGGGAACTCCATTCTGTGTGATTTCAAATATAAAGCAACAATAATCAGCAAATTTTCCATCCTGAGTCGACCTGCTGTTCTGGAAAAAGACAGACACACTAAAATATCACGTTTCTTTAACAGCTAAAAGTCCTAATTCCTATTTTTAAATCGCGTGTAGCAGATATTAATATGCAGATTGAAAAATACGATTTTCAGACCTCACGTCTCAGAAATATGTCCGAACATTTCCAGTTTGGATCCATACAAAGATGACTGAAGCCTCAGTCAACCCTCAGAAACGCATTATTAAACGTTCCCTTCAAATGCCACATATCATTTATTTAGTGTTTAAATATATTTGATTGTGTTTAATTGTATAGTGAGATAATGACAGATAATATTTTATGTGCTTCTGGAGCTACATCGACACTTTGCCTGTGTGTGTTTATGTTTTTATTCCACAGTGATCAAATTCAGCTTTTGTGTTGCAACGTGGATGTTTCTGTTGGAATCACTGACAGCAACGAGGCGGGGTGATATTTAGCACAGAGGTGGTGCTGCAGTGGGTGTTTGGAAGAAAATAACACATAATGTGTTGTTGTTGTTGTTGTTTTTTTCCAAATGGTGCACCATGCAACAAAAATAATTACCACAATTAGGGTTCAAAATTGTTATTAAAAATCACAAATCAAGTGATTAAAATAGGCAACAACGAAGCTTTCTGTGACACAAACACACTTTCTATATAATTCTCACCATCTGATGCACTGATGCATTTATCCACTAACGTGAGGTTGCAGACACGTTTCATAAAGACTCGCACGTTTGACATGTCTGATGCAAACGCAGCAGTGTTTTTTTCTTAATCCAGTGTGCAGAGGAAGAATAAAAGGCACCTCCCTCACCCGTCACTGTATAACTGCTGTGTGTGTGTCCTGAGGAGTTAAAGTGAACATTCAGTCATCGCCATTAAAAGTGATGATTGTCATGAGGTTTCCAGTTGTTTCATGTATCCAAAGCCAATGGCAAAGTGCACAGAGGACACAGGGTGGAGGCAAAATATAGAAGAGAAAATGCTGAATTGATTATTTTCGTCTTGATGTTTTGAGTACAGCGGCCTGTGATTAACTATAAGGTGACAGTCACGGCTGAAAACTTGACCCCATGAATGACTGTTCAGCTTCTTTGTTTAAAATATATGACTACAGGATTACACGCGCACAATTATTGGATCAAATCTTTTCTTTGTTAATGACGTAAATACGATTAACTTGAGGGGATTTTTGTCAACATGTCAATTTCCACGCAGTCACCCTTCACTGTTCCTTTATAGATCAGTCATGTGCCTCCTTCCTTACAGGCCATGAGCGGGGTCAACTATTTCACTCTTTCCATTAGCTGCAGTCACATTACACCCGTGGATGTTGTGTTGCTCCGTGTCCACTCGCTTTATCCTGTGTTATTTCTGTGGCAGGCCGTGCGCAGGCCCTGGTAATAGCTGTGGAAATCAGCCGTGCGTCAACGATTGGGAGCAAACTTGGCCAAAACACCAGAGAAACACACTGAATGGACATAGTGTCGGCGCATAGATCCAGTTTCTTGTGCGTATTTCTGAAAGTAGGCTACGAGAAGTGCACCACTTTGAGTTATTAACCCCTTTTGTCAAGCCTTCTATCAGTGTAAGATCTTTTAGGTCCCACTGCCTTTTAAACAAGTTTTTTTTTTTTTTTTTTTTGTTCTCAACGAAAACCACAATAACTGTAAAACAGTTGAGGTCAATGACGCAATTTGACAAGCAGTGACGTCTCATGTTTTGTTTGTATGGTCAGAGAGAGACCGAGGAGGAGGAACAGGATGAAACGGCCTTAATGCGGCTTATGTGTGGAATGCATGTGGACTCACGGGGAAGGTGCGCAGTGTTTCAGTATCAGACATTGACCGACAGAAGCATCAGTGCTCTGATTGGCAATAATGGCACAAGTGTGAGATGTTAGTGTGCACAGTTGTAAGTGGGTATCTATTAAATTTGTACCTCGCCCTGTGTTATAAACAGTGTCATTTAAGACTATTGTTGCATATTTAGGCCAGTAGTACTAGTACTGCGCATTGTCACTCAACTTCTGCTGCGCGTAAAGATCATTCTGAAATCAACATTAGCCACAGAAAAGGTGCAGATTTTGCAATAAATACTGACCCATAGACGAGTGAGACAGCGACATAATTATGGATTTTGAGTGAAGTTACTCCTTACTCCATCCACCCAGTGAAAGTTGGAAATTTATGTCTAGCTTCGCCATCCTAGAAAAAAAAAAAGCTCTCGCAGAACACTACTGTGATGCGCAAAGGTGAATTTGGAAGTGGGTTAACCGAAAAATGAGCAGGTACCTTGCACATACCCCCCCGGTGTGCATGCAAACAATATCTTTAATCAGCCATGTCATCTTTACTTTCTTGGAAAAAAGACTCCTGGTTTCAAATTCTGGACGCATGTGATTGGAAACAGCAAAGTCACAACAAACAAAAACAAAACGCTCAGTGACCTTCTTCTATAAACTGTATAACTGATTCATATTTGGGTTAATTGCCGAAGAATCAGGCCGTGCACAAAGTACAATCAGAGCTGTATGATGGAAGTAAACCACATCATTTGAGCCGAAGTTGTCACATTACCATAACTTACAGGCTAGCCTACTTTCTTGTCGCTCGCCTCCATTTTACGCACGTTTCTTTGCTTATTTAAATTCATTTTTGGTAACAACAACATTTTAAATAATTTTGTGAAATCTGTAGCCAACGCAAACGCACATATAATGGCTACTTTACTGTGCTGGATGTGCATGAATGTTTGGCTTTAGTCATTTATATGATGGGAAGCTTTATCTTCTGAAACCGGATTAGTTGGAAAGACAAACAGAAAAGCACCAGACTGAATTAACATGCAAACCTGCTACTCTATGAGACGTGCTGGCTAGCTGGTTGCCACATCTTTATTAGTAAGTGTCTAACATCTGTGTGTGTGAGTGTGTAGTGTACCATCAGAGCTACACACCCTTTTTTTTCAGTACCAGTCAGGGATTTTAAACTGAAGAGTTTCCTTTCTTATGACATCCAAATCTGTCTAGCTTTGTCTCAGTTTCGTGTTTTAAAAGCTGTATAATTGCATGTAACTCTTTGATTTGCATGGCTCTTATTATCTTGCAGACCTGTGGCAGCAGACACCATTTGTTTTCCCTAATCAAAGGAAATGACCAGTGTGAGAGCGCTACATTTATCTTTGGCTCTCCATCATTCATTTAGGCCTACTGTGCACTGTTTCACCGCCACCACCATATCACATAGTGGAGCTAATACCATTCGTCCAGTGCAACATTGCGGCTCTCTTAGCACCAGAGACCCCAAATAAAAAGACGGCAACATCATGAAAGCAGAGTGAGCAGACAAACAGTCCTGTATCTTTATGTTTGCACCGAGACTAAAGCGGTGTTGATCCAGATATTTCCCCCCTCCAATAGATTTGCCTTTTCCCAACAGACTACACTGGACTAGAGTTACAATAATGTCATAGTTGTGTAATGCAACAAATCCTGATCTCTTGCAACACACACACACACACACGCACACAGACACATACGCACACACACAGGAAACCAGACCAAGCCATAGCCTGACTATAAATCGCAGTGCTGTCTCTGGCATGCCACCAGATGAACGAGAATGAAATGAAAGAAATTCCTTCTTGCTTGCACAAATGTAGGCGTACACACGGAGAGGATGCAGATATAATATTAAGCCTTTGAATCTTGACGGTCAATACCTTGAAAAAAAAAATTCATACACGATCATTTTATTTATATTCATCCCTCATTTTTATCTAAAGCCTCCATGTGTGTGAAAAACAGGCCTGTATGAGCGTGTAGAGGATTATTATGTGTAATAAGTTCATGCAGAGAGACGCAGATCAAATTAAAACGTTTTATTTTGAAAAATAATTATGCATCAGCACAGAAAAGGCCAATGATTTTATTTATTTGTTTTCATTTTGTTTTATTTCTTCTTCTTCTTTTTTTTCCTATTCAAGCTTCAGATCAATATTAGTTCTAATTAAACCTAATTAGAGATTTGTTTTTTATCATGTCACGTTTTATTAGCAGTCGGTGCACAGGCCGCTTCTTGGAAAAACAACAAAAACTAAATAAAAACACTAAATTTCGTCCTTTTATTGAGGCAAAATGCCTCATTTAGACGCAAAAAACGCCCCAGCCATAAATTCTTTTTTTTTTCCTACAAATTCTTATTTATCTATCTGATTAATTTGATCAAACATTAAACAGAAATATGTCGCCTTTTATTCTGTGCAAAGCAAACGTTGCGTTATGTCCAAAGCAAAAGGAATAAATCCATTTTATATGCTAAAATCCTTTAAATAAATAACATTATGATGGAGATGAAACATTTTAAGGCTACAGTCTGACTCCTCTTTTGAATTTTAAGGTAAAAACATTTTATGTTTGAGTGATAGAAACAAAAAAAAAAAAAAACAAAGGAGGGGAGGAAAACAAGAGGTTTTTCTCTGGAGGACATGGAGGGGGCTTCTGCTATTATGCGCAAAGATGGGGAGAATTGCTGCAGTCGAAATTCCTTTTTGTGAGAGAGGGACAATTTACAACTTGGTAATAGACCTTTTTATGTGCCTCCATCGCCTGTCATTGGATGCCACTGGTCATGTGTGAGAGGCAAACGTCTTCATGGCTCTTTTCCTGATTTCCCAGGCGATTTTTTTCCCACTGCATTCTGCGTCTATGGCGTTCAAACCGATACGCCACGGTCGGCTTTCTTAAAAATTGCATTCGTCTCATAAACGATGTGATCAGCACATATTTGCGGTGCTGAGCTGCTCATTCTGCTGGATGACAAGAGGAGAGGAGAGCGTTTCAACTTTTTCCTCACATATCTGACCTCTTCATGCACACAGCAGCACCGGCTCTTCATAGTTTGATCAAAATGCTGCGCATAGGTAAACCTCAGAGAATAAACATGGATTATCTCCCGGCTATAGGTAAGATTTCTGTGTGATAATGGACTTTATTTACGGTTGTGTAGTTTGACAGCTTCCTGTTTTCATTAGTCATGTAAATTAGCTGCAGGGTAGGGGCTCTCGGGTAATTTCACATGTTGCTGGATGTGTTGAAATAAATGCTTTTTAGACTTTAAGCGCAGAGAAGGTGGATGATGTGATAAAAAAAAAAAGTGCCTTCACTGCTGTTCAGCTGCATTTAGAGGGAAATATTTCAAGAAATGAATGAACCAGGTTAAAAATGGTTTAATGTTTCTTGCAAATGTGTCCATTGTGCCTTCTGTTTCAACGTTATTCTGCAGAAATGCAGCTTCTGTTTGCTGGTGCTGGTGTTGGTGTGTGATATTTTTGATGCAGAGAGATTTTCCCACGAATTAGAAGGGAGCTCCATGTTTTGAACCAAACATTTGGTTTTCATTTTGAAGCATGTCGACAAGCCCTTTTTTTTTTTATTATAATCCTCAGCTTATCAGACTCGGCAGTGAACCAATATCACTCTGCATGCATTTAGCTAACAGAAAAACCTGCATTGCATCTGATGAACTCATTATATTCTCACACATTGTTCACTTTATAAAAATGCTGCACTATAATCGACACAGGACAAAATCTGCTTTGCTATATTCCACATATTGCAAGTCTGGCATGAGAAGTTCAGTTTTCATAGCTGTCTTCAGCTGCCTGGAGATGGGGCCAACTGAACAAAGACAGTATTTCACTGTGGCCTGACAGGCAGCTGCGAAAGTATTTACAGCCTTACTGCAATGCGGCAAAATGGACCCTGGAACAGAGGCACAAAGTAGAAGCCTGAGAAAAAGAGTCAGGACTCACTTTGTGTTGTCTAATCTGACACTGTAGCCATCTTACATCATTTCTGCATATTTGTTACATCTAATCATGTAGAACAATGTCTGACCGCAGGCCCTGCACACATTTGAACAGATAGCAGTTTCCATGAATGGATGTGGTTTCCCCTCTCCACCCTTATTTAAACCTCCACAGACACGTAGTCTGCTCCAATATTAGACTCTTCTGGATTCATGTTCATAACATAGAGACAGTTTCTGTAAACAAAAGGCTCCTCCTGTTGAGTTATATGAAACTAAAAGGTACAAAAGCTGTCATTTATAACATTTATTGTATTTTTTTCGTTTTCCAGTTGGATAAAATGACTCATGCATCGATCAATTCCTGCATAACTATCACCATCATCACGAGAAACACGTTTATTTTGCTTTATTTTGCTTAAAAATAACATCTACTGCAAAATATTTGCATGAATGGAGGCTCATATTCAGCCCACGAATCCGCTTAAATCCCCAAAAATCAAAACAAATTTCCAAAGAGATGATTCTTCTTCTTGTGTCACCTGCAGGTTTATTTATTTATAATTAATTAAATCAAGTCTTGCATCAGGATTCATCAGCCCACTTTCTTTAGGAGACCTCCACCTAATGCAGCTAATATACAAATGAGCTCATTTGCATATTTCCCTCCTCCGTCCTGCTCCTCTGAGTCAATCCTTTCATCAGACATATGATTGGGTGAAATTACTTGTTGGTGTTGATGGACATTTTTTGCAGTGGGTAAAGGGGGGGGACGTCGTTAAAATGCCAGCAGAAGGCGCTGTTGCCCAACACTCAGCCTCTCTGCTCCCGTTCAGCGGTCGTTTCCTAGCAGACCCCCGAGCACGCTGATTGGCTGAGACCTGTGGTCACGTGACGTGGTTCACTTTTCAAAGTGGTGAATAAAAAAATCACATTTTTTTTTTTAGCTTTTGTTAACAGATGAGATCATCACACCTGATTATTTATCACTGCTTTTGATGCTGTGTGTGACTTTTGTACTCTGAAACATGAAATCTATTACAACAAAGGTAAAAGTTATTATTATTTATTATCTAATACAGACAGCACAGTGGATACTCTGTTGAGATCACTTGAGTTTTTATGATGTTGATCTTCATCGACATCAACAGTTTAAACAGATCCTTGAGAGGTTAAACAGTGTGCACAACATCCTCCTCATGACTCAGAGAGCTGAAAGTAATCTGATTACATTTAAAGGCATCAAACTGCATGCAAGCTATTAAACCACAGAAGAAGAAGCAGAAGAAAAAAAAAACTCAGAGCATGAATTCCTGCGTGAGTGCAGAAACACCCAGGAGGTCATACATGAGCCTTACCCTCAAATGATCTCCTTTTTTTATGAGGACATGCATGTAAAGAGTGACAGGCCTCTGATGATTTGATGCCCCTCCATTTATCATACCTGCCCCACACAGAGGGAGCCAACCAAACCTGAACATCATCAGCTCCTCTCCAGTCAGCACAGGAAAGGAGAGGAGGGGCGAAGCTGTGCTGTGCGCTCTGGGATTGGCCCGGATGAATGAATGACATCAGTCTTATTGTGTCAGGTTTATTTGAGGAGGGAAAAAATAGATTTGAGCAGACATGATGCATGTTTGATGTTTGTTTTTTTGTTTGACTTTAGATAGAGGTCAGCAGGCCTCAGTAGAATGACATTATTAAGTATTAAAGTGTGAGCAAAAGAAATTAAAATTCTTGAATTAATAAGAAGAGAACAGGTCATAGGAGCTAAAGATTATTAATATGAATGGTCGGAGAAACAGGTGTCAGACTTTACTTTTTGTTCCTTCATGTTCATTCATTGTTTTAATAATAATAAGCATAAATATCTATAAAAATAAGATAAAATATTTTCTGTGTTATCCCAGCCTGTTCCCATTCCTCTCCAGACTCTAACAAACTCCCAGCTTCCTCCTTTGTACGACTTTTCCTCAGTGCACATCAGTGTAATCGGTGTTATTGAGTAAGTGCAACTTTGCGGATTATTTATGGGCCTGCGCGGTGTTGTGAGTGGCTGTGAGGAAACACGTGATGCCATTAAAGTTTGTTTTATGGCCCGGGACTTGACAAGCCAAAATATAATTCTCATTGTGTATTAGTAAGACCGTCCAGATGGGTTGGAATAGAGCTTCAATTGGCAGGGGAAGCTTCACCAGGCTGACTTGTTTTATTTTTACCCCTTTCAGCGTGGATATGTTTGCTCCACGGTGTGCCATGTGTTGCGGTCTCTGTGGTAAGCTGTGTTTTATCATTATGCTCGTGGTATGGGCGTGTGATGTCACACGCATAGTGCTCGGGCTTTAACGTTTCCTGCCTCTAAAAGCGGCCACAGTGCGCGTTCAGGACAAACAGAGATGGTTAGATGATGCGCACGCTGTGAGGAAATTGTGCTTAATCTTGTTACAGTGCTCGGTTTGGGTTTAAACCTTTTAAGACTCAATCGATGCTTTGTTGGATGGTTCTCTGATTCACTGCTGCATCATTCAGGATAGTTGCTTGATGACACTGGAGTTAATATTTGCTTGTAGGTGGAGAAATCAACCTGTTGTCAGCTGTTTTTTTTTGTTTTTTTTTTAAAGATTTCCTAAAATATTTGAGATATTTTGAAGGCCTACACAAGTTTATGTGACTTTGCGAGTGTGAGCCTCAGCCTGTTATGACTTCTGTAATTCACTATTCGTTTGTGCAGCAACATGAGGTTCAGTTTGAACCACAGTAAAATATATAAAGAGTCAAAAACAGCTTTGAGGTTACATATTTAAAAAAACTATTTGTTTTCCTTTTCACATCATGTTGCTGCTGCTTTATTCACTGCAGGCCCAATGCATTTCTAGAGCAGGCCTTTAAATTATTAATTCAGCCAGTCAGTGTTAAAATCCAGCCTTATAATGGTTAAATAATATTTATCATAAAGTTAAGATCGATTTTAAGCTTTATTTTGTATTATAAAGGGTCAAAAACGCCTCTTGGCTCCACCCGAAAATTACACTAAACAGGCCTCGTGTTTACTGTTGCTCTCTGTCGCTCAGTTGGAGCTGTTTGCTAGCAAAAGCTTGTAACTGTGATGATAAAAAGACGTCCAGCTGAAGTAGTTGGCCTTTGGTTTAACACAAGCTGCCAGGAAACGCTGACTTCTATCATTCTTTTGTTGTGATTCTCGGCTTTGACCCGTCTGAAGGACTGAGCAGGGCAAGGTGAAAGACAGGTCAGGCTGTCTAACAAATACTGTGAAGTGCAAGAACGAATATTTATAGATGTTCTAATTTATATTTGAGCTTTGGTTTGAACGAATATTTTATGATTTCTGTCGAAATGTGGAGATAAAAAAAAAAAAAAAATCCTACATCTGCGTCATGTCAAGTTTGATGCTTTCTCTTTTATTTATTCTGGATTATAACTTCCAACTTGTCGACATGAATCAAGCTGAAGTCAGAATGTGACATTAAACTAAAAGACTTAATGCAGCATGCAGGAAATTATCAGAGAGTGAAACTATTTTTTTTTCTTATTAAAGGAGAAAACTTTCTGCAGAGCTGTGATGTCACATTTAAACAAATGTGCACAAATGTCACATAAATTCAAACCTGAGATTAAAATTAAATTTAAATCTCCAAGTAAAGACTCAAAGCGTCACGAAGGCGCCATGAGGATTTATTATAAACACATTTAAATGGAATTATATTATTATAATATTGATTTAATGTGCTTGAAAAAAAATATCTGTCTCGTCTTGGTCTTTTTTTAAAATAACAAGTTAATTCTTAACATTCTCAGATTTAATTAATTTGTAAGGATGTTGCAGGAGGAGCTGCAGTAGCCGCCATGGTGGTTTTAGTTAATGGCTGACAGGGGATTGGTAAACTTTTGCACCCTTTGAGCTGTCACCAGGGCCCAAAATAATTGAACTTTTTGATAAGTTTGTAAATGATTTAGTTTGACCTCGGTGGCCTGGTGCCTCATCTTTCGAGCACTGGTGATAAGTTTCTCTATATTAGCCTGCAAAAGTATCTGCCGGTTATCTGTTGATGGGGTTTATGCTGATGATTATGAGCAGACAGCCTGCAAAAGTTATTTATATTATTTAAGGGTGTTTTAAAGGAGGGAAGATTACAGCACAGAAACTTTGTTTGATATTTCCCATCAGTGTCATCTTGCTGCTTTATTAATTGACAGTTAATGCCCCCTGAGCATGAGGAGAGCCTGCAGGTTTACAGTTTTCTGTTTGGAGAAGCAGCTTTTTGAAGCTTTTCCCCAATGTGACCAAACACACAAACATCATATAAACCTCTAAACCTTAAGGAAATGAGTTTGTAGTAGCTATATACATTAAAATGAAATCACCCAAACGAAATAAAAGGCTGCCCTAATGAGAGAAAAATGTGTTAAAGGTTGAGTAGAAGAGGAAAGTCCCCCTCTGATATTATTATAGGCTCAAACAGGACCCTCTTCAAAGTCATCTGGTTGTGATGCGTGCGTCTTGCTTCCCTTATGTAACCTTGTTTCTGTGATGTTTCTGTTTACACTGACTTGAGCCACTTTGCAAATTTTGTTTGGCTTGAAGTGCTCTACAAATAAAGGTCCTGTGGTTTATGGGGCTAAAAAAAAAAAAAAAGAAAGAAAGAAAAGTGGGCAGTGCCGCTTGCCGTCGTCTATATATACCCTGTAGAACCGAATTTGTGTGATCAAACCACAGTCACAGATTCGATTCTAGGGGAGTATATGGTCGATGAAAAAACTTCGACTTATTGACTTATTGCCTTCTTACCACTGGTTTGGTGCCTGATGTGCTGTCAGATGTTACAGTGACAGTGTAGGCTTTAGGGATGAGAGTAAATCTGACAACACCACATACTTCATAGGAAGAGCCCAGGGGCACGTTGAAGCTCCATAGGCTTAAATCTCTATAAATAAACATAATTAAGAAGAAGCCTCCATCTCTATATGTTGGAATAAAACAGCAGGATGGATTTACTAAAAGCTACAGCACACTCCAGCTGTAGCTTTTCCCTCCTGTGACTCGTTTGTGTCTCTAAATTATTGATTCCCAGAGGCTGCTGCTGCTGCTTCTGCTGCTGGCCAATGGGCTCCTGAGACAGTTTTTTTTTTTTTTTTCAAAGGGATGGGGAGCAGATGAAGTGATGAGATTCGTGTAACTTTTGGATGACCCCTTCTTGACAAAGACAGTCTCCATCAATTGTCCTCAGTCATTATTCGCTGCTTTTATGCCATGGGGCTTTTTGTACCTTTTGTTGGTTTCTCTGTTGAACACCATGCCTTCAAGTTAGACCTTAGAAACTCATATTTTTATATCTGCACGGGTAAAACACTTCATGCACAATCAGCATTTTTATTTTATTTTATTTGTTTTAATCATTTTGAAGTTAAATATTGCAGTGAGGATTTAGGTGTGTATTTTTTCCTTGTTGATCCCCCAGCATGCTTTTTAATTATGCAAAACGTGCATGCAGATGTTTCAGAGAAATGTCTGTTTGTTTTTTTCCACCAGGGTCTAATTTGGGTTTATCTTAAGTTGGATGAAATTGCTTTTAGTTGTATGTTTACCCGTTTATGGACGAGCATCACCTCTATTGGCCGATCTGGTCACATGGTTCGCTAACTTTATTCAGTTGACACCAAGTAGGAGGGCTTTATGGAGGGAGGAAAAAAAGACAACTCGAGAAAAATTAGTATTTTCTACCTTCAGAAATTAATGGCCATGAGTTCGTATATGGTGAACTCTAAGTATGTGGATCCCAAATTTCCTCCCTGCGAGGAATATTCACAAAATAACTATATACCTGAGCAGGGCTCGGACTACTACAGTCCATCGCAGAACACAGACTTTCAGCATCCAGGGATCTACCCACGGTCAAACTACACGGAGCAGCCCTTCAGCTGCAACACTGTGCAGGACTCCACAGTGCAGCCACGGGGTCATGTGCAGGAAAGATCCGGCCACTCGAGTCCTTTTAGCGCACAGACTGAACAGGGGCCCCCGGTCCAAGTGGCCGGACCCCGGACTTGTGGACAGCAGCAAAACACAAAGAGCCAAAATGGGATACAAGCCAAGCAGCCTGCAGTAGTTTACCCCTGGATGAAGAAAGTCCACATAACTACTGGTAAGAATTTCCACTTCTTCTTCTTCTCCTTCTTCTTCTATGGACCAACTGAGACCTGTACTTTAGGAATCATTCAGTGTAATATTTATGGGAGTCTTTGAAAGGCCTCGCCAATTACACAAGTCATAAATTTTTATAGCTCAGGAAATAGGCCGCTAGGTGAGCGCCTGAAAGCTCCTGAAAACACATATTGACCGGTTGTAATGGAACTTAAATCTGCAGCAAATCTGCTTAAATTCAGTTTAAATCATTCATTATTTCCTGCTCTCGCTTCCATGTGAATTCCCTTAAAGTTTGAGCGCCTCGGGTAGAGAGAGAGAGACTCCTCTTGTTGTATTGTCTTTGCCTGCTTGCATGCATGCATGCCTGCTGCATTGGCCACATTTGGTGACTTCTTCTTTTTTTTTTTTCCTTTCTGTTTTCTTTCTGCCAGTGAACCCGGATTACACAGGACCTGAACCCAAACGGTCCAGAACAGCTTACACCAGGCAGCAGGTTTTGGAGCTTGAAAAGGAGTTTCATTTTAACAGGTATCTGACCAGGCGGCGACGGATTGAGATTGCCCACACTCTTTGTCTCTCCGAAAGGCAGATCAAAATCTGGTTTCAAAACAGACGGATGAAATGGAAGAAAGATCACAAACTACCCAACACCAAGGGCAGATCTGCACCAGCCTCCAGTCATCTGCAAAGCATTCAGAAGGATAACCAGACTGATATCACATCATTATAAGAGAGGAAGGTGTCACACCATTTTAGAAATGAACTGTACATAAAAAAGAGAAAAAGGTTGCATCTGACTTTTGCATGGACTGATGTCGTTTTTAGCCTTTATTTTTTATTTTTTAATTTAACAAAAATGACCCCCAGCAGCAGCAGCAGCAGCAGCAGTAGTGTTGACTCAAGACTGAGTCAGAAAAATCAATCAGTCTTGAGGTTTTGAAAGTTGAGCCTCTTCCTTGTTTTAATTTCTTCAGAAAGACTCAAAAACATCGAAAAAAAACTTTTTTTTGTTGTTTGTTTTTTTCCCTTTTTTTCTTTTTTTTTTTTTTTGGACGTCCCCCTCTCCCCCTCCTGAGGACATTTAATGAACAACCACGGCTGATTTCATGGATTTAAACAAAGTGTTACTGCTCTCCTCACGTGGATTCACGCTGGTTGAAACATTTAATTCATTCACAGAACAGAGAACTCCTTCGTTGAAATCACAAACACACAGACGTTAGTTCAGTTTTTTTTTTCTCCTCCTCCTGTTGAAACTTCACATTAAACGCACAATATATAAATATATATAAATAAATATATATCTATACTTGAAGGAAACATTATTTCCACAGAGCACGCCTACAAACCTACTTTCGTAAGTTGCAAAAATCCCGTGAATCTCTCAGATCTTTGTTATGTTTTAACTTATTTTGTACAATAAAGCTTTGAAATTATTATTTTTTTTAGCCTAAATATTATTCCCAAAAGCAAGACATTCCTGTGTGCATACTATTCTGAGTGCCCTTATAAATCTCTCCTGACATCTGTGTAAACAGTGTACATTTTCAGAGGCTCTCTCGTGCCATTTGAAACTCTAATATGAAAGCTCATTTTGTTCCTGCATGGCATTAAATTGATATTTGAATGTTTCTTCATCGGAAATAATCAAATCCAGAATATTTAGGAGTATAATTGTTTTATTTTTCTTCTTAATATGATTTTTTACGTCATTATTTATTTGTTTGAAGCAAAACAAACGTGTAAATTTTCGTATAGCACACATACAATTTTAATTAAAAGTATTCGTTAAACTTTTATTAATCTAAAAAAAAAAAAATGTTTGAACTCTTGTGCATTATTAGCATGGCTTTATGCAAAGTTTTAGTCTTAGTTAATGTGGGAATCGTTAGAGTCTTTTCATTTACACCGAGCTAACCGAGGGGGGCTTTCAAGTCACGTTTCAAGACAGATATTTCTTGTTTTATACCGTCATTGTCTTCGGACAAAAAAAAGAAAAACAAAAAAAGAAGAAGAAGCCCAGAAGCTCTCCCAGTTACGAGGAGGTCTTCTTTCTGAAGTCTTCAGCTTTGAAAAGGTATTTCAACCGAAGGTCGACAAAGCAGCAGTGGCAGGTTCATCCAGGGGACACATTTCAGCCGCAAGGACTGACCCCAACACCCCCTGACCCGCCGGACAGGCAGCATTTTCTCTCCCAGGCGCTGTTCGCTTTGGTTTGGAGCGTTTTTCCACACTTTAAAAAAGCCAAAGCATTCAAAGCAAGAAGTCAGTACGTGAATACCCATCGAGTTTCTCCACGTGTTTTAACAGTATTTATATCAGGCGAAGCCCCCAAAAGGTTCTGATTTGTGCATTTGTCTCCTCATGTCAATATGCAATCTTTTTGGTTTTATTTTTGTACATGCTTTTTACCTTGTATTGTGCATTGAGATGCGAGAAGTATATTGGAAAAATAAAGATTTCTACTGATTATGCATTTAAAAATGACTGCAATGGGCACTTTGTCGCGAAATATTTATTTTCCTCCACCCGAGAATATTTTGATTGTGAAGAGGGAAATTTATTTTCCTGGCTCTGCTGAGGTATTTTATAATTCCTCTAATTTGCTCGAAAAATCTTATTTTATTTTCATCCTGGGGGTTTATTTAGTGTCTTTTGTTTTGCACCATTTACAAAAGGTCCACTTTTGGTGGGAAAAAGAGTTTTTCAACCACGTGGAGCCATATGGACCCTGCAGAGCCCCCCCTCCCTTTTTCTCTACAAAACATCCACAAATGCACCAAATGTGCGCTGCATGGGCAAATTCAGCCTCATCTCCTGTCAAGCATGAAATTTACGAGCATAAATATAAAATAGGACTCTGATGAGTGCAGAATATGTTTAAAAACATGTTAAAGAATGAGTTTATGCTCATGGTTTGTCTTAATTTCCATTCATTAGCTCTTATCGAAAGGAGCGCCTGTGTGCGTAAAACCATCCTCATAATGTTTGAGTGGAGCTTCAAGGTGATTTTATTCAATGAAAACTGCGTTTGGCTTCTTAGAAGTTGCTTCTTTATTACAAAATAGTTCATACATGAGTTTTTGTTGTAAAAAAAAGAAACACAGATGAAGTTTACTGCTCTGACAAATAAAAACTCTCTCAGAGGTGATGGTGCAGCTCCAAAACCAGATTACGCCACCTTTATCACTAACTGTTGTACACACCTATATAGATTTGATATTAAACCCCTCTCGTGCTTCACGAGTTATTCCTTTATATTGAATATGACCCACTGCAGCACTGACCTCCGACCCCCCACCCTCTCCCTCTTTCCCCTCCAATGCCACAGAATCAGTAGTGATACAAACAAAAGTGGTCATAAACAGACATGTGGAAAGACAATCTGTGGTGCTTTCTATCCCCAGTTGACCACTGTCTGATCCCCACAGAGCACGTGTGCGGACATATAGGCGTGCACGAGCACTTATATGTTTGTGTATGCGTTGCAAAATACACACACAAAAAAAAAAAAAAAGCGTGTGCATGTGTCATATAGATTCAGAGAGAAGCTGAGACAAAGTGATGCTACCAATCCACCATCCTGCCATAAATGATCTGCACATAGATGCTGAAGGGAGGATGAGGAGGGAGAGGAAGAGAGGGGGGGTGAGATGGAGAGGAGAGGAGTGGGGGGAGGGGATGATGAGGAGGGGGGTGTTACTGGCACAATTGTATAACTAATATACATACTAGTTTTTAATGTAACCAGTGACTCCTGTTTATTATATATAATCTATTATTTTATAGCCATTCAATATCAAACACGAGTTGTGTGAATTGCTCGTATTGAATCATGAATATATATATCATAACACAGTTTCTTCCAGCAATTATCAGGTCAGAGCAGCCGACTACAACGTACAGTGTGTAGCCACACTGACCTACATGTCTGAACAGCAATAAATGGGAGCCAAAGGCAGTGCCATTTTCAATGACACTGCACCCAGTGCAGGAATACAACGTCGTCGCTCTCCATCCGGCCATATTTGATTTCCAGCTGTTTTCGCAGAAGCCTCTCCGAGCCAGACAACCCCCCTAAGATATATTAAAGTGCGCTGTCTGCATTCAGAGATATAATCCAGAGACTATACCACTCCGCTCTCTATTCTCGACCACGTGATTGTCTAAATAATTAATGCAGCACGTCCCCCTAGAAACACGGCGTCGTCATTAATCGCAAGGACTCTATCAGACTTGAAAACTGAAGAGATCCCCCAAGAAAATAATATCCGATACCCGGCGCAACCGTAAAGCCCCGCACTTTAGCGACACATCCGAACCGATGGATGCTTGGGTAGGTAAATATTTCAGCATTTTTCATGTTGCCTGAGCTGGTAAATGACGATATCAAATGTCGTGATATTTGATAAATTGCTCCCTTTGATGTGTGCGCTCTGAGCTGACTTGTATAGGCTGTGGTTAGTCGCTGTGTGCATGTCTTCTTCTTCTTTTTTTTTTTTTTATTCAATATATCAGAAATGTTAGATTTATTTTAGTGGGTTTGTTGTTTTACGCATATATCTTGAAAGGGATTGATAGGACAAATGGTAAAAACTAAAGGGCAGTGACATGTATTTATGGATGCTCGCTCTGAATAAATGCTCTTTCGGCCCCAACACTGGGCCCACTAATTCTTTATTCAGACTCTAATTTTAAGAAGTCTGAATATTTGTTTTAAAAAAAGGCATCCAAATTTTAAATTGTTGCATCTTGTTTGCTAACATATGTTGATTTACAGTCGAAGTTTTCAACAGGAGATAAATAGCTGCTTATTTATCTTTTGCTTTTATTGCACCAGAACACAGTCGATTTAATTGTTGCTGTTGTGTTTTTATTGTTAGTGGATGATTTGATTTTGATTTCTAAGAAGTCGTAGAAGTTTGGGCAGGCTGACAGTCCTGCCTCCTTGTAAATCATTCTCAGTAATTCCTGAAAGGGTGCGAGGCTGTTGGGGGGCCGGGCGAAAACTGTAAATCTTTCACTTTTATTACCCTCTGAACATATGCTGCGACGCTACCAGTCCTGCATCCTTCTTCTTCTTCTTCTTCTTCTTCTTTTTTCCACAGCAAAGATAATCCACCGCTGAACCAGCCGACGCTTTCTGCGGCTCCAAAAAAAATAATCTTCCAATCCTTTTCTTTTCCCCCAATATATTTATTTATTGGTTATTAAACCGTGCCAATTTTTTTTTTAGTCTGAGTGGAAAACAATGCAGGAGTAGACATGTCTCTCCCACTCTTTGTGTTGAGGACAGACACAACAAACAAAAGATGATAATGTGGTTTATTTGAATACAATCATAGTCCCAGCTGGACGAAGAATGGGGGAAAAAAAACATCTCGCTTTATTTCATAAATCATTTTTACTCCCACATCAGTGGGACGACTAAACAGGGCATCGATATAGAGTGTGATAGTATTGTTACAAAAAAAAAAAATACTCAACTGTGGTGCGTTTAAAGCCCACTTTACGCGTTTTATTGTGAAATTGCAGTGAGTTTCTTTTAAAGACCAAGTGAGGAAAAACATGTAGAGTGTGCTGTAAATTTCAAAAGCTGCTATAAGACATAAAAAGCACAGAAATTGGTGAGAATGACGTCCGCAAACACACTGCACTGTAGATGCTGCAAACCCCTTTTTTTCCTGCCCTGATAGAGCAGCAGGATGTGTAAAATCTGTATCATTAATAGCTCCTGATACAACACTGAAGTGTGCAGGCTTGTTGCTATGCTCGCAAAAAAAAAAAAAAAAAATTTAGAAAGAAAATTGGCAGTGCAACATTTTCACACAGTTCAGATGAGGAAATAAACGCCACCCTTTATCAAAATGGATTGGTGAGGTAAGGCTTGGTTGAAGAAGAGAACAATCACGTGAACAAATATGCTTGTATCTTAAGGCAGCGCCTTTATTTGTCATCACAAAGCTTCCGAAACACCAAAAAATCTCCTAATGTTAGATAGCTTCCAAATGTGCACGGGCCTACCCTGTTCTGAATTCCTGTATATTTCAATGGGTGATTGATTGCCAGGGATTTTTTTTTTCTGGAATAAGGATACCTTGTTCGCTTTTTATTGGTGAATGCGAGTCCTTCCATTCTTTCGGGAATACTGTCTCCATTGGTATATGGAAATGTCTGAAAAACAGCAAGATCAGGTTTAGGACAGCATTGTCTACAGACAAAGGGTGAAGGATTTATTCTAGAGACTGCGTGGAAAAGAAACTGATACTGAGTGGGAAGCTGGTTTATGATGAATTGATTCACAGGTAAGCAACTGCATGGCAGAAAGCAACCTTTAACCACGGGTTAATATAATGCAAGGAAATATATATGATTTATTCCACTCAAGGAGGCGATGCTCGTTAATGTCGCTCTCGCCGGCGACCGTGCGGATATGGAGTCCACAGCTACCTCCTCAAAAGCAGATTCATAATTTTTTCTTCTTCTTCTTCTTCTTCTTCTTCTTCTTCGTTCAAATATTATCGACAGATTGAGCCTGAGCTGTCCTGCTGCCTTTTCAGCTGATTTCACGTTTCGATGAAAACCGGCTCGGAGGAAGAAGTAGACAGAGGAACTTTTTTCTTTTTGACTCTTGGATCGTAAATCACATTAATTTGTTGTCTTATCGTCACAGTGGCGTTTGCGGTGATTTATGTGGTTTCAACTATATGGCTTTGTTAACCTGCACCGTTATATTATACATGAATTCATATTTGATGTTTTAAAGGATCACCGGGCTGGATAGAGAACGAGGATAAAGGCAAATACATGAATTTTCCTACTATTTGGATACGTTTTTGGGAGACTTTCCTGTAGCCTATAATTAAATTTTGAATCTTTGGTGTTGGGAATAAAAAAAATAGGCCTGAGAAAGACAATAAAAGCTTATATTTAAGTTGATTGTTCTGCATTTTACTGCTGTTTTATGGATCAAGGTTTAATTCATGTGCACTGTGTAGCCGTGGCTGTGCGTAATTTCCACCGAAATCTCCAAAAGCGAAACCTTTTGCTGCATTTTGTGAGCAGCTCGTGTTTCCTCCAGGAAAAAAACAAAAAAACAAATCTTCCATCTTACTTCGACACCATTATCCCACCATTGTCAACTCTTTCTTGGACGTTTTAAACATTTTCCAACAAAAACCAAAAACGCCCCTGGAAGGCTGTTTAACTTGAAACATGAACTGATTTTTTTTTTTTTGAAGGACTCAGCGAAGAGAGACGACTAAACTAACTGGGATAATAATACTCGACACTGAGTCCGGGCCCCATTGTGTGAACCAAACTTACCGTAACAACGCGTAGGCGAAAAACACTGCTGTCTGAAAAGAGGAGCATGTCTGCTACTAGTAGCCCAGTGTGCTGAAAAGCACTTCAGGCGCAGATTATCGACCATCTTTAACAAATATTCCACAACGAAGGAACCTTAGAAACATCCATGATCACATTTGAAGTAATTATCCTCCAAATGTCAGACGTGGTTTCACACTCACAGTTCAAGAAAAACTGAAAGTTTAATTTCTATTTTTTTGTGCCGTCGGTCGAGCATCTTCGCGTCCTGGTTCAGTCACCGCTGAAAAGCTGCTTTGAATTTATTCTTGAGTCTTGAGGCTACTTGAAGCCAAACTGCTCGTTGTTCATTAAACTTTGACTTAACGCTGAATGACCCAAAGGTCACCTAAAAAAGCTTATGACTGCTAAATATTTGGACTGGCTCTTTGTGTAAAAAGTGCCCATGTAAGAGTTTTCTCTGACGACCATTGCAAGAGACTTTTTTTCTTTCTTTTTTTTAAGTGTCACATATGGTCAGAAATTTAAGTTAAACAGGCCCAAAATTAAATGTTATAGGCTATAAAAAAGGATGGAGAGAGAGGTTAATTAATCAGGAATCATTTGATTTTATTTCTTGGGCTTTTATGATTCAATTATATAATTTTAATTATATTTTCTTAGATGGTGAAGAAGATTGGGGCCTGATCTTTATTTAAAAAAATGGGTGTATGCTTTGAAATTTAGGTCAATATTTGACTGTGGTTTTAAAAAGGCAGAGAAAAAAAATCTCTAATGTGAAGAAACATTTATTTTATTTCTTTTCCAGGTCGAGGTGGGAGCAGTGATGAATGCGTGAGGGATATAAAACAAATTTGCGCAGATTTCGGTGAGTAACATTTCTTTAATGAAGGACAGCACAGCCAACTGCTAACAAGGTGAAAGGGTGATTTGTTATTAGGCTCCACATTAACGCTCACAGTGTTTCACAGGAGGCTTAAATCACGAAAACAGACATGAGGGATGACTTTAACTTAGCTTGTACGTGTAATTATTTGCGCCAAGGCCAAGAGTCCCATTCCAATATGTCCAGTTTTCAACAACGCCGCATGAATAAAGCCTAAAAGAGCACATTTAATACTGTTTATCCACTGGAAAAATACATGAATCATGTTTGCACTCTCCTTAAACGTGCAAATTATAAAACCAGGAAGAATTTCACCACCTCATCCCTCGATTTTTTTGTTAACCAAAGTACAAGATGCGTCAAAATTCCCTGTGTCTTTTTACCCAGCAGATTATCTCCAGTTCTTTCAGCTCGGTGTTTGGCTGCAGAGTCGTGCTCAGCCAGAATGGGAGGCATCGTTTATAAACCGAGCCTCTGTATGGGAAAAGCCGCCGAGTATGAAATTCTTTCCCTTGCCTTCCTCCTACGCGTAGTTTTACACTTCTGAGGGCTGAGAGTCTTGAGGAGTGTTTTGCTTTTCATTCCTCTCTGAGGCCGTTTACAACCATAACATTTGCGGTCATAAATTTTGCCGCGGTCCACACTGACAGGTGCAATTGTTATGCACGGCGCAGGCTGCACCTCCTCAAGCCACCAACATACAGTATACTATGAGGCCCCCTTTTTTGATATTTCTGTTTCGACTTTTTTCCTTAAAATGCTCACATTTCTTTTATATTCTTGAAACAAATGTAAAAATATTAATAGAATATTTCTCTGAATTTAAAAAAAAAAAAAAAAAGTTTGTTTAGGTTTGAAGCTGAATGGATCAGAGGCAGAAAACCAACCATGCAGCCAAAATATGAGTTAAGACTAATGAAATATCATATTTAACTCCCACCACCACCCAACAAAACTCTTTCCCTCCTTCTCCCTGCCTCATTTTCTCTCCCATACCACACACACACACAGCTATCTCCCACATTCTTCTGATATTAACATGAATAACAAACAGCTCTTAGAGATTAATATTTGGCTTCTTGTGTGCGTAAACATTTGATCCAAACGCATGTGCTGCGGCCTTGGTGGGCTATATTTCTACTACAGGGAACAATGCATGACGGCCTTTGTCAGGCCTTGTGATTAGTGAAAAGGGTATTGTGTGTATGTGTGTGTGTGAGTGTGTCAAATGCTGATTCAGCTTATTTCTGAGGGACTCCTAAAGCCTCCCAGAGGGTCCTTTTAGCGTAAGTTAAACTTTAACTGTTTTGTGCCAGAAATGAGTCAGACGGCTCGAATCTGGGGCTTGGAGATGTATCACTGTTATAGAGACACTTGGTAATTTCTAATTTAATAGCTGCTGTATAGCCTATAGCAGCATGAGTCCTGGGCCAAGCAGAGGGAATCTCCTGGTTTATTTGTGAATTAAACTCTGAATCTCTGGACTAATGTTCAGGAAGTTGCTGCTATAATGAGTCTAGGGCCTTGAGTCTGATATATATTTTTCTTTATAGGTCACAGACTGGAGCAACGGTGGGAAACACCAATCACGTGAATAAACAAGATCCATGCCATTGGATAGAGTTGCACTGGCTTATTGGCTTTGAATCCACAAAATGCAGAAAGCAACATATTACGATAACTCTGGACTTTTTGGAGGCTACACCTACCCCAAACCAGACTCTTACAACTACGGCCCTGCTCATCAGTCCTACCCTACATCTAACATTGAGAGTGACTACCAGGGCTCAGTGTGTCCCATCCAGACCTCCACTGTCCGTCCCCCGACCCTCAAAGACAGTGATCTGAACGGAGACTGTATGCGGCAAAGCAGCAGTCAAAGCAGCAGCAGCAGCAACAACAACAGCAGCAGCAGCCAGGCCACGAGTATTGGGGAGCAGCAGGCACCTCCACTGTCTGCATCCTCTCCCAGCTCCAACAGCTCTGCATCCCAGAAAAAGAAGTCTCCATCCAGCAGCGCTTCCAACAGCTCCACACCGGCCCTCACAAAGCAGATCTTCCCCTGGATGAAGGAGACCCGGCAGAACGCAAAGCAGAAGAGCAACAACTGCAACCCCACCGCAGGTAGAGATCATGATGGAGACGTGTGTGTGTGTGTGTGAATGGAGGGGGGAGGGGTGGGTGTGGACTGGGCCTTGTTGTGATTACAGTTTATGACTACACTGGTAATAAAAAAAATGACTCAAAAGACGCTGTGGTTCCTTTTACAGGTGGCGAGGTGAGTGATGAGAAGAGCCCACCAGGACCAGCGTCCAAACGGGTCAGAACTGCTTACACCAGCGCACAACTTGTGGAGCTGGAGAAGGAGTTTCACTTTAATCGCTATCTTTGTCGCCCACGGAGAGTGGAAATGGCAAATCTGTTGAATCTCACCGAGCGTCAAATAAAGATCTGGTTTCAAAACAGGAGGATGAAATACAAAAAGGACCAGAAGTCTAAAGGGCTCGCACACTCTCCCCTGGGACACTCCCCGGATAGAAGCCCGCCGCTGAGTGGCCCAAATCACATTGGATACTCTGGCCAGCTCCAAAACGGCCTCAGCTATGACGCGCCCTCTCCCCCGTCCTTCGCCAAACCCCAGCAAAACATGTACGGCTTGGCCGCGTACACGGCACCCTTGGGTGGCTGCATCCCGCAACAGAAGAGGTACCCGGGCTCCGAGTACGAACATCACGGCATGCAGAGCAACGGCAGCTTTGCCAGCGCCAATTTGCAAGGCAGCCCCGTTTATGTGGGTGGGAATTTTGTTGATTCCATGCCAGCCTCGGGCCCCATGTTCAACCTCGGCCATCTTCCCCACCCCTCATCCACCAGTGTGGACTACAGCTGTGCCGCTCAGATCCCAGGAAACCACCATCATGGACCCTGTGATCCCCATCCCACATACACAGACCTCACCTCTCACCAAGCGTCTCAGGGAAGGATTCAGGAAGCGCCTAAACTCACGCATTTGTAATATGTGGTTCCTTGTGTGTGTGTGTGTGTGTGTGTGTGTGTGTGTGTGTGTGTGTGTGCGTTTGCGTGTGCGTGAGTGCGCGTGTGTGTATGTGTGCCAAAATTATGTTGCGCTCTTTTTATTACCTCACTAGTCTAATAACTACACTCCAAGCGAGTCGTGTGTATTATTACAGTATTATTGATATTACTATTAATGCTATTGTGTAATTATTTTCTAAATAATACAGCTTTGTCCATTTCTCTTGAATATTTGGGGATGCGCAGAGGCAGACTGGTTGTCAGTTGTTCCTTTCAGTTGTTTGTTTTTTTTTTCTTTTTAAGTGCAATGCGCAATTTTTTGACTGAATATTTCATGCCGTTACTTGAAGGTATAAGTCTTGTAGATCACGAAAGTAGAAGCTCATCTTTAGAGAGAAGGACTTTTAGGGGAAATTTGTTTGTCTGTTTGTCAGGATCTCACTCTCCACACGGGCATCCTATATTTATTTATTATTTTTGTTCTTATTTTTTTTTTCTTGCATAATCTTTCGTACTAGCATATAGCATATTTATTATTTAATAACTTTTGTATTGCACATTATTTATCGTTTATATGCGAGTATTTATAAGTGTGGAGTTTTGATTTTTGTTCTGTAAGATTGGACAGATCAGTGCACTTGGAAGTGTTGGCAAAACAGGGTTTGGAAAAATGCTATGACTCGCAGTGTATTGTTGAAAAGGAGCATTTCTAATTGTAAATCTGGGATAAATGGGGCATTTTATAGTGTATAAACACCACTATATGTCCATGGTTAATCTTGTGTCAAACCTTAAGCAAAACGTAGACTATCGAAGTATGAAATATTATACACACCAGCATGTCATTTCGTGTAGTCCATTTTTTTATTTGTCTTCCATTGTTATTCCATTCAGTTGGATATCCATAAATTTATGAAACCCTAATGATATTGAAATGTTATATTTTATTGTGTTTAACATTTTGTAAATAAAGTGCTCAAACTTGTATTTTTTTATTGCATTTTGTTGATTTTCTAAAAAAACAGACAGACCCTGCAGCACTTCACCTTTTCTGATTATTTTAATATTCCTCATCCAGCCTGGGAAACTGTCAGGTAACAGTACCGAGGAGGCTTATTGACTTCACAGCTCTACTGTACGGTCCAAATAGGGAGAGCCAATCAATAATTAGACACCAGGATATCTAAAACTCATCAGACGGCTCTATGCTTCCAATGCAAAGTGCATTTCAGCTGTATAAAAGGCTCTGGAGATTATTGATGTTTTATTGGTATGAGGGAAGTGAGTCTATGGGCCTATTGCATCTTCCACATGTCATTTTTTTTTTTTTTTAGACTCGGCCACATGATTACCTTCATATCTTCTGGGACAAGACAATATAAGCTCCATTTTCCTATAGACCACAGCCTAATTACTGGCTGACTAATTGATCTTCAAAATATATTTTTTAATAAATTGGAATAAAATAGTGGACGTATAGAAATGTGTCCATTCACTGATGGGTATGAAGAGCAGATTGGTGATAATAAAATAAAATAAAAAAAACATTTTTGACATTGGAAATGATGCAACGATGGATGTGCGTGTATATATGTGTGTGTTATGTGTGTGTGTGTGTGTGTGTGTGTGTGTGTGGAGAGAGAGAGAGAGAGAGAGAGAGCAGTTCATCCTTTATTGCTCCTGGAGAGCCATTTCAAAGCTCATTAATCAAAAACTCGTCGCTTTCAGACTCCTCGCTGATCCCTCCTCCTCATGAACAAAGCATTTGCATTCCAAATCCAAGTAACACATTTCAAACCGAGCAGCCCAATCTTTAATGGTGGGGGGAGAGTTTTTAAAAAATATATATACTGTGTTCACATTTTCTAAGATGATACATCCTCGGATTTAAGAGCGCATCAAAGCAAATGAATCTCTTGTCACAGAAATCATCAGAGCAGGTTTCACAGGCTCAGAGATCCCAGAAAGTTTCAGCCAATTAACTTGAATGTGACTCAGCACGCAGGTATTACCCTAAATCCTTCAATAACGTAGCTTTTAAGTTGATTTCATCCGGTTTCATTCATGGATTTTGGCTATGAGCTACTACAATAGGCTACAAATCACCTCAGTATTCAGTGGATGGCGGCCATTTTAACCCTGGGTGAGCTTCTTTCATCTCCTTCACTGCAGCTTTCTGCACCACACAAGTCATTTGTAACTCTTATCAAATAAAAAAATCCTAAAATAACATTTGGGGAACAGAACAAAATGTCTTTTTTTCTAAAACAAGCTGAAAGTTAATTTAAAAAAAAGGTAAACTTATGTGATCTGCATTATTTTCCATAAACTGATTGATCTGGAGCAAAACATCTTTCTGATATGTGAAGACCTAGATTAAATATGAACACAATTAAATCATGAATTTGATTAAATGCACCATCAAAACAGGCAATAATAAAAGTCAAAATCTGAGTGCTCGTGGCACCAAATGGAGCAAAGGGAGCTCCAGATTTTATCCTTGCCATCACGCCCCTGACTCTGTAATTGGACATGGGTGTAGCTGAGATCAAATTCAACAATCTGGCATGCAAACAGGAACTTTCACCCCAATTGGAAATAGCAGCAGCATAGTTCCTTTGATTCGAGCAGTCCTGCAAAACAGAAGAAAAAAAGAAATGCTACTTCACAAAGTGGAATCTGGTTAGAAAACACTTTACTTTTTAGTTTTTTGTTGTTGCTGATAATGAGTTTGAATCTTGTAAACAGAATAAGATTTAACAGTGCAGACGCTGACAACGTGCACTTATGCTCAAAGTGTTGTTTTGCACTGTAGATTATCCATGAAACTGCATTAATAACAAGTAAATCATGAATAAGTAAAGCAAAAGGAGCTTTGTTAGAGCAGACAGTGCAGCTGGGAGCTCATTTTGTCTTCCTGATTGGATAAAAGCAGAGCAGACCACGCCTGCTCAGTGGAGGCTAATATTTACATATGGGGAAGTAGCCCTACTGTAGGCTAACTATTAATGAAGACAAGAGGTGCTAACTGCCATCTCTTCTCAGGACATCCTAACTGGAGTTTTTTTTATTTATATTGTTGTCAAAGATGATGGACTGAGAGCTTGTAGCAGTGGAGATGTTGGACCACCGGGAGAGAGCCAGCCTTTCATTCAAAGTGTTTGAAGTAGATTAAAAAGAGGGACAGACATTGCAGCTTCTTTATAGGCTGCAGGATGAAATATCTATCCTGCATCAACACAAAACAATTCTTTAATCTCGGTGAAAGTTGCGTGTGCACTTCGGCAGTGGCAGAACATATCGCGATGATTCTCTCTGTGCAAGTGAGCAGCATTCATCTCCATCCCAAGAGGGCTTTTATTATTTTTTTTATTTATACACGAGCTGGCTCGAGAGACAAGAAGGGGAGCAGGAGTTGTGAAAGCGTTGCAGAAGAATTCAGATTGAGACTTTTATTAAACACGTCCTATCCGAGCGAATGTTGTGGATTATCATCGGATCGTCAAGATTTTCACAACAAAGCAGCAAACGGAAGTGGACAGAGAAAGGATTTTCATCCCAACAACAAAAACTAGAGGAGCTGATCCGCAGTTTGAACTGGTTTCAGAGCTGAAGACTGTCGTGGAGAGCAGAAGACGTGAAAACAAAAAAAGGGGGGGGCCTGGAGGTCTGCTTTGGTTTTATCACAGCATCCCTCAACTCACTGATTTATTTCCTGTAACTGAGTTTGTTTTTGTCTTTGCTGCAATCTCTCAAACATCTCTGTACTGATTTGTGCTAACTTCCTGTAAAGTGCGAGATTTATTATAGTTGTTGACTTGTAACTTTAATGTTTGCAGAAATTAAATCCAATCGGAGCAGCTATTGCTCAGCAAACAGCTTAAAAATATTATATTGCAGGATACAGTTTCAGCTTTAAAATCATTTGCATGCTGCTGGTGGGCATGTCCTCTGAGTCAAGGGAAACATTTCTGTGTATGTTTATTTATTTAGTTGTTTATGTCACTTTCAGTCTCAACAATTTAAATATGAACTCAGTGAATAATTGTGTGTTTTAATTACATTTAGATATATTTCTAAGCATAACAGGATGCTATTATTAATATAAAATTAACTGCCTACAGTTATTATGCCATGATGTGATGTAAAAGTTGCTAAATCAAATTACCTCATTGGATGTTGTTAAAAGGTGATTGTATTAATATATAAAAGACCCATTTTTTCAAATAAAGACTTAATTTGAGTTGAAATTGTATGAACATTTTTTTCATTTAAAATATTCATATAAAATGCAGGAGAGCAGAAACAACCTTTTGGTTTTAATTTTTAAAGAAGGTGCCATCATTTCCACCCACAGGAGCCCCCCACACAGTGCACATTTTATATGAACAGTTTTATATCCTAATTTTTTTTGTTTCAGTGCATTAAACTGGATCTCTTCATACAGAACCTCATTTGTGTTGACGTTCAATCGTTCTTTGGTATCAGCCCCAAGGAGGAAGGAAATCTGATCTGTGCCACACACCCTGACCGTCTGTAAACACTGACAGAAGATGTAAATGTTACAGGACACCATTGTCACAAGTCCTTCTTGTTCTCTGGCCTCTGCTGTCATTAAGGTTTCCCCACACGGTGTGTGTAGGTGAATGAGCAGAATGAGGCAGACACTGTTCACGGTGAGGGGCATCTGTGTTGTTTGCCAACTCATAAAGTCTGCACTGCAATTTTCCTTCTGAAAGGAGACAGACTAAACAACAACAGCGGGCTCACATCACATCCATGTGAATACTCATAGGTTGAGCTCTGTCTCTCTGTTTGGTATATTATTAAAGAGGGCATATTACATGGGGAAAAACTCTCCACACACACACACTGACCAAAGTAAAATAATCATTAAATAACCAAATAAACAGTTTGCTAATGGAGCCTGAAATAAGACTGCAGCAGTGGATGCCATCCACTGAGGAGCAACTGACTGATGGAGGGTTGCTCCCCATTTTGCACAATCTACATCTCGAGCACCTTCTTCACCCCGTCAGCTCCTGCGATTGGCCCCCGCAGCTGACTAAAATGGATTGAAGTGTAGGTGGTCCTTTGTTTTGCACAACAATATGCCATAACAGCAGGACTATGGGTTAGTTTTTTTCCATGAAGAACATGTAAGAAAGATGAATGTGGAATCTAGATCATTTAATACACTGAGATTGTCTGTTAGTGATTCATAAAACACTTAAACTGTGAGAAACCTGCAACCAAACTGCTAAGAGTAACCGTAGCTGAAGAACCTCCCAACATTGATCACGCATGTTGTCGCAGAAACTGATGTGTGTGGATTTATGGCAGCTCTTATGTGTTAGTGATATTGATATAATTCTAACTATAATAAATGACTCACTCCTCTGGGTATGATTTAGAGGGCTTGGCCAAAAGGCTCTTCTCCTCCTTCCTCGTGTGAAAGATAGCTCACTGATGTGAGGAAACCTGAAGTAACTCATACATTACCCAAGCCTTGACTACAATGCTCTGGTAGTCTATATCAAAAAGCATTAGTGCCTCTACCTTTTTCTGATGCCCATATGGATTTCTTTCACGGCATTTTCTGTATGAAATTATGAGTGAATAAATTGCATCTTCATTTATCTTCGAAAAAACCCTTCTGTGCTGACTGCGATACTCAGCTCTCAGCGCTTTACATAATTATATTAGTCTTCTGCTACACCACGAAATTGATTGCCCAGGAAAATGAACCTGGCTTTGCTATAAATTACACCTATGGATCATAAGAAATGTGTTATTTTGTTTAAAATAGTACCTAATATAATTAGAGCTCTAATTCATGGCAAGCTACAAGTGTGCCTATTACAGTAACAGGGTTTGGAATTTAATCTGTCTGCTGGATAAAGAATGATCCTGTGTGGTTTTCATTTGTAATCCCAGACACATTATTTCAGTAAAATAGTCTGTGACTTTTAGATATGAGAGATGGATTGTTGAATGAATAACTATATTCATAAGTTTCAGTATTAAAGTTAACAATTCATCCATGGAAGGAAGTTTCAACATCCACCCCACAGTCTGTCCTGTGTAACTTTTCCTTCACAGCGGACAGCCGGCAGCGTGGAAACTGGATCCCCCTTCGTCGGAGGTCTTACCTCAGCTGAGGATGTAAGGTAGATCTCTATCAGTCTGACACACAGGATCTTTACAGGATGGTTTACTGTGGATGGAAACGATCTTATTAATGGAAAATTCACTGCATCACTGCAGAGACATGATATCTGATATATTAAGGCTGACTTGGACTGTGTGGCATTAAAATCAATAGAGATGCACATTTAAAACATAAGGCTATTTTTCTTGTTAACAAATCACATGAAAAGACCAAAACCAACAACGTGGTAGTCCCTCTCTCAAAATGGTCCAACTGTTCTACCCAGTCTGTGGTCCTGGTAGCTCATTTGATCCTGAAGAAGTAAATTTTATGATAGGCTAAATCATTTGCTGGGGACTATTTTCAGTGGTGGATTAATACACAAAATTTGGTGCTCTGCTTACAGCAGCAGGACAGTTTAAGTGGGACTGACTCAAAATAAACTACAGTGCCCTTGTTCATGGCAATGAAGGAACATGTCACCCGGTGTAACAGTGTGGCCAACTGATGTGTTTTTTGGACAACAATGGAGGTTTATGACGCAGAGGAATAAAATATGTCAAGACAGTAATTGTTCATTGGTTCAATTAGTTGTTGGGTTTGGTGTTTGTCTGGGATTTGTTGACAATTAATTAAGGGTATCTAAATCTTAAAAGGTAACCTTGTACTTGTAGCCTTTTTCCGCAGGTTTAATCTAAATATGACAAGTTTGACATCTTTTGCATAATTTTATACCTTGATACAAATGTAATCTCTAGCAGGCAAGGGATCAAGATTTTGGCATCAAAAGCATTCTGGTTACCGTCCGGTAACAAAAGAGGCAGAATGCATTTGTTTTTTTTAGAAATGTATCTGCATTTACTCTGTATGCAGATATGTTTATTGAGATTAGCAATAATGTGTCTAACTTGTCATGTCTTGGCCCAGATATCCGTTATCTGTCTTCTGCATATCCGCTGGCTACACGGGAATCCCTGAAACATTGGCTGTAACCCTCAGAGGCTAAATCGTCATCAGATGTTAGCCAAGATTGATAAAAAATGTGTTACATTCTCTCAAACCATCCAGTCTTCTGAGTTTCATATTTCAAGTAGTAGACGGCTGAGTAGGGTATTGAGAAGGTTTAAGGTATAAATCTTGGTTAGAATTGAGTATATTACTATTTAGCCGTGAAAACTTGAAGCTATATTGGGTTTTCTCTCATCAAGCGCACTTCGTCAAGACTCCTATTCACCCTGCAGGCTGATGTGACTCAACAGAGGACACTTTTGATAATCTAATTAATTAATTATGTAAGAATAACATACAGGAACAGTTTCCTCTTGGTGAACAGTCCTCATTCTCAGTGTTCTGAGATCTCACTGTGCTAAGCCACAACATGAATCCTACATTTTAAAACTACCCAAATGCAAAGGCACATTCCCTGCCTCTATTGTTCTCCTTACTTGCAGGCCTCTGCATTACAATATAAAATCCAAGAGCACAGTGGCAGTGTGCAGGGTTAAGTAATTCTGCACCACTGAGAAAGACATTTGATTTCATTTGTAGTGTGTCTTGCAGCGGGCGGAGGTGAGCCCACCTTTGGCAGCGAGAGGAGTGAAGCGGCACACATATCTAGTGTTGGGAGACACAAAATTGACAATGCATTTATCTTTGAATAATGTAAATGTCCCGAGAATATGGTGGCAGTGGTCCTGGTGTGTCCACTGAGGGCGCAGGGCTGTCAGACACTGAGCTCTCTGGCCCTGCTGCAGCATAATGTGGCCTCCGGCTCCCCTGGAGCATCCCGCTGCTCTGCTCCGCTCTGCCTCAGGCCCACATTCCTGCTTCGGCACACTGCACTAGCTCCCCTCTTAATTTACACTCTGGTAGGAGAGGGAGTTAATGCAGAGGAGCCTGCCAAGAAGAATCTTATCTGCTCTCCCTCTTTAAAGGTGAGGTAGTTTAGAGCACAATATATCGAACAGAGGTGCGGAAGGTGATGCTATTTTTCCAGCACATCCTGTCTGCTCATTTGATCTGCGTAATATTTGTTTGTCTAACTTCATTAAGCATAAAATGGAATCTGTGTAATGAGAGCACACATTTCCAGCGTTTGAATAGCTTCTATTATTTTAAGTAGTTGGCTTAACTTGAATGGTTATATGGATGCTGTGAGTTATTGTGTCCAAGAAATGTGCAGCAAAAACATGTATTGTTTAAAATGGATGGTTCCTGGCAGGCTGACAGTGCTGTTCAGTGAGGCAAAGTGCCAGTAAATTGTTTGTCTTCTGCAGTGCTGCCCTATAATTCTTCCGGGAATAAATGGCATTGTGTTTGCCAAGAGAATAATGATAGATGGGATGAAATCAAACTAGAGGATTTTAGGATGCACTCTGACCACCAGGCATAATCTGAATACATTTGTGTCCCCAGGAACGACGCTGGCAATAGGTCATGCTCATGTGTTCCCCGTCTCTTGTCTGTCCCAGATAGAATAACTGGTTTTAAATAGATAATTTTGAGTTTATGTAAGTAATCGTTGATATTATCATATTTCTTATACAGCCATTTAAATTGTGTTTAATGTCTGCTGAGTAAACCTGTACATTCATTCACTGGCACCTGTGTTTATCTGCTGCGACTGCTCTAGACTATAAACGTTAGATGTATCGATGCATGTTACTCGGTATAAAGCAACGGCTCGTAATGTCTCCAGTTCCGAGGCATAAATGTAAATGTGCAATCTGCCTGTTTAAGTGTCCTGTTGGCCCAACAACAGGAGCATGTCCCCATCTGTTCTCTCTCTCTGGAGTGCCCAGACAATACATTTCCCCCGCCAGACATTCCCATTTGCTGGAGCAGAGGTTTCCCAGCCATTCCTAAGGTTACAGGCAGGGCAAATGCCTCCACCATGTGCTCACAGCTCTGTGATCGGAACTAGTTGGTCCTTATTTGCAAACAGACTTGGGCTAGATTTTTGATGCTGAGTAATATTTAAATGTGCTGTCCTTGGCTTCCAAGCCCTTTTGTTGCTGTTGCTGCAGTTCTACAGGATGCGAGCAGCGAAAGACGAGCGTGGCTGTCAGTGGAGTGTGATTTGTTGCAAGCCCAGCCTTGCCAACTGTGAGGCACTGAGGTGTGACCACAGAGATGCCTAACATCTCCAGTTGCCTCAGGGCCAGCCAGTCAATTACACAATACTGTCTACCCTGAACAATGACATGTGCTCAATAATGGACTAAAGGCAAAGAGGAAACACATCTCAGAACAGTTGGCCACACGATTATTGGAATAGTTTTGGTCAAATATTATTATTGTGTCATGCAGCACTGTGGTCAGTTGTGAAAATGCATGAATGTGTCTCATCTGTTTGCTGTAGTATTACAGTCTCCTTTTGAAGAAAGTCGGCAGGAGGAAACGTTAAAGGACCAGTGTGTAGGATTTATTTGGATCTAACAGTGCAGTTGTTGATTGCAACCCCCTCGTTCCAGCCTCTTCTTCCAATGAGCATGAAGGAGAAACTATAGAGGCCATGAAATGTGTGAAAAACAAGTGTTTGTCCATTTGGGTATGTGGTGGACTCAGTGAAAGAGGATCTGCAACATCGGTAGATATATAAATGGCTCATTTATAATGATTCTTATTTTCAAGTGATCATACATGAGTGAAAACATATTACAATGCCATACCTGCTTGTATTATGTACTGCATCGTTTAACTTCTTTATGCTTATGTTCAGGCACATAGCAACACTTAGTTATGGTCTTGATCCAGACGGGACTAGGTATGCAAACCCCAGCCTCTGGAGTTGGGGCTAGGGTTACGGTTAGTCCTGTGCTTTGTACACCGACCGTCCACTCTGACATAGAGCGTAGAGGTATAGAGGTTGCCTGTGAACACAATCCAGGTAGTGATTACATCTGTCAAAATGTAATATTTTAGTAATATATAATGTAATTTCTAGGAGACATGGTAAGCAGAAGGGTGAAATCTTAGCAGCATTATTCAGCATTGTATGCCCAGATACCTTTTTTTTTTAAAGTTGTAGTTGCCTATGTTTTGAAAGTCTACCTCAAAACTGTAACATTTCGGTTTCTCTGGACCTCAACTGTTTATGAGGACCATGTGTGGGAAACTCCAAGAGGGTCCTCGTTCAAAGAAACCTGCCTCTCCTTTGTGAAACACTTTATCGTGTGGATGCAGATGTGCTTTTTGTTGGAACCTTGCACCTCATCCATTACCCTCAGCCTGCCAGGGAGATAGTGGAGAGTGAATCCATTCAAAAGGCTCACAACAGAGCCTGCTGCTCAACTGAACTTTCCGTGAACTAGGCTCAACAGCAGGATCCATGCATCAAAAAAATAAGTAATTTCTCTTCGCTGCTCTGGCCTGTGTTTCATACAGATTGCTACTATCAACACGTCCAGCATCCTCATGTATCAATCTGTCAATCTGATATTCGTTTGAGCACTGTATCTGTCTCCAAAGATTCAATCGAAGAGAGACTAAGAATGAGCTGAGAATTTTGTGACTGCCTTGTCTTGTTGAATCAAGATTTTACTCCACAGTCTGTAAAGATATAACAGAATACATGATGCACAGTGATGTGGATATGACTGTAAAAAAAAAAAAAAAGCTGTGCATTAATTTTAAATTTAAAAAGAAGCTAAATCTTTTTCAGGACATAAATATAACAATCCTTCATACAATCTTTACATACTCAAGCTGAAGTCTTATTTTGCTCCAGAAAAGATTGGTCATTAAACACAATTCAAAAACATTTTTATAGTGTTATTTTATTGCTTGCATTACATTTGCATTGTATTTTATTGTTTTGTTGCTGTTTATTTTTAGCAGTAGTTTGACATTTTAGGAAAAATGCCTATTCACTAAATAAGCAGGAACAACATAGTCTCTGTATGAAGGTAACCAGCACATCTAAAGCTCACTAATCGATTAATTATGTATGGTAAATAAACAAAATATAACTTGTTACCTTAAGACATGGTCAGGCTAGCTGTTTCCAGTCTTTGTGCTATGCTAAGATAACCAGCTCTTGGCTGTAACGTTATATTTACGAGCCGGTCATGAGAGTGGTAACGAATTTCCGATCTAACATTCGGCTAATGTTACTAAATAAATACTAAATGCTAAAACTAGCCTACTTCTTCTATTTGAATTAACAGTTATTTTTTCGTGGAAGAGACAGAAATGCCAATTTCTATATCAACCATAACCTCAGCAGAAAATCACACAATGCTGTCCACCTAATTCAAAACACTTTGAGTAAAAACCTCTAAGACTTCATTCCTAGTTGATTTAATAATACAGTTTTAAAAGACATGTTACTGCTGGGAGTGGCAAAATATGCCACAACATGTCGTGTCAACATGTTTTTTGAAAACAAAATATAGAACATACACGAGCAACTACTCAGTGTTAATACAATGATTGCTTCACAGCAGACATGGTGGTTTTTGCTTTATTAGAAGCTGCTCATGTGAGAGAAAGATAAAAGAAACTGTAGGGTTGACATTTGGAGTGCAAACAAAAGGCTTTTTTTTCATGCTCAGTATTGGTACTGAAACTCTGGCACTATTGACATAGACCTTGGGTTGTAATATGAAAAGTCCGTGGACACAATTTAATTTCTGTCAGCAGTCAGGCTCCACAGCCACAATGGATTTCTTTTATGCCCTAGCCTCTGACTCTCACCAAGCATCTGTGTGAGCTGGAAACACAGTCTCTGCCCAACCCCTTCCCCTCCTCCACCCACTGCCTCTGCCCTTAAGGTGCATTTCATCCACATAGAAAATGAAGTTATATCTGAACTTCGACCAATAGTCTCGCTAGCCCAGGGGAAAGCACTGTAAGGAGCTCACCTTAGTATGACCAGGCAGCACAGACCGCACAGGGCTGCACGAGTCCATCAATCTCCTTCTGTTCTACAGTGCCTCTAATGACTGCATGCATAACACAACCATCTTCTCCATTTGAGAAATTTTGCTGATATGAAATGTGCTGCTTTGTGTGCTCGGTTCCTTTCTTATTTCTGTAAATGCTTCCCACTCTTTATTTATTTATTCAGCTGTGATGTCTTGTGCAAATCAGCCCACATGGTGTTGCAAACCTCTCATCCTGAAGCAGCATGTTGAGGGTTAGATTATGTCCAAAAAGCTCCCACATGACAAATATGCTGCTGACAACCGGCGTGCAGTAGCTCTCAAAAAAGTGACTGTTTCCAATCCTAATGGTATGTAGCAGACCAGTGTGTTCATGGCTCTTTTGCTTACGGTGACTGACAGCACTCTTGTCAGGTCTGACTGACATGAATAAATGATGTGATTTTCTTCTTGGGAAGTGCTGACATTAGACTTCTTTAGTCAAGGATTGGAGGAATGTGATTTTCTACTAATGTGACTCACGTTCGCTGTTTCTCCATGATTCTGTGCATAGAGCAACGCCACATAATATTTTGTTTCATTGAGCATAACTATATCACGCCCCATGTATTCAGAATCTGACCTAAACTCCCAGAGAGGCCAACTGAGTGTGTTTCCTATATATGAGTGAAAAAGACACCATCAGCAAAAAAAATGATAAGCAACCTAATTAATGTCTCTTACTTAAAGTGGTGTGTAAAATAAGCAGCTAATCTTTACCATATTGTCGAAGATAGTACTTAGCCTAGTAGCCTTGTTGTCAGGTCTAAGGTACCGGTTCTCAAACTGTGGTACATGTACCACGAGTGGTACGCGACCTCCCTGTAGGGGTACTTCAAGAAATAATCCTTTTTTAAAATGATTTCAATTAAATGAAAAATCTATCATACCATCAAAATATTAGATAATAAACTATGAGATCGCTTTTGGCATTTCCTGTAATATTTTGTTTCAATATCAGCTTATTATGTAGTCACATTTATGCATGTAGCATGCACATACATCCATAATTAGTCACAAGCTAAAATGTGATGGCAGGATAGTGAGTTGAGGTAAAATGAATGGTTCAAAAACACTACAATCGGCGCTCCAAATGGGAAATATTAGGAGAAGAAGCGTGGATCAGAAGTAACCGTTTTCCACTAAATTAGCTCTGGTTTCATTCACGATTCAGCAACAGTCAATATTAAATTCTATTCCATTCCATTCTAGTCAATGTTTCAAACCCCACCAGAAGTGCTGTGGTCCGTTGCAGAAGCAGAGAGCAGTTTGAGCTGGCTGGAAGTCTGATGTGAAAGTGAAAGTGATTTTGAGAATAGAACACTCTGATCGTAATACCAGCCAAAAGACAAACAATTTAACTACGTAGCGTATTCACATATTTAGAAGCACATAAACCAAGGAAAAACGACCAAAGTTAACAAAGTTAACAAAGTCTGGTGGACAAAACGCTCCGCTTCTGAAACGCTCCTGGTGGGGTTTGAAGTCGAGTGGAGAACGGACCAAAACACCATTGTGGGCATGACTGATTGAGACGTGCCCGGTGGGGTTTTGGCTTTACGCTGCTGTATTTTACAAGGCCACAGCATGCACTGAATGCCACAATTGCCAAAAAGAGACGAATGGAGGCCTTCACTCCGCTATTTCCACCACTGTCTCTCATACTCACCATGCACTGAGCTCACCATTGATTTCATTTCATTTAGACATGTGAATAAAACCAGAAAGAGACTAAACCAAAGTGCAAGGATGAGTGTTATCTCTCAAAAGTCGCTCCTTGTTATCCATGTATCCATATCTCTACTCTCCTCCTGGCATCTGTCCACTGACAGACCGGTATTAGATAAGACCCACCCCTGCTGAAGCTCGGCAACCAATCAAATATGACAAATGGCAACCTGTGACCATGACAACATGAACTTAAAAGGTGAGAATATGCCAGTGTTGTGTGTTTCAGCTTGTTTCTGCGAGCCCTAACTGGACAAACGTCAGTTATTGCACACCTGCACATACACATTAGACATCACAAGCCTGTCACAGTGATCATTCAAGTCATTGATGATCAATATGAAGACATAACTACAGTATCTACAGGACAGAAGATGCCTTTTCACTGCGGCACTGTGAAATCTCATTAATGACATGTTGCTAACCTTTTCTCATTACAGTCATCCCGTCATAAATCACGCCACCTGCCAGTGGGATGTTGCCTCACACAAAACTATTACAACCATCCCTGTTTTTGCTGTTTCAGTTTGAGGTGTATATATGTGCAACTCATAACAAATTTATTGTCATCCATTAGCTGGTTGGCATCATTTCCTCCTTCTCTCAGTGTCTCCTCTCTCCGTCCCCAGCGGTCGTGTCCAGCTGGTTGTCACATGATGTGGGAGAGCCACCTAAGAGATGGTGTTCCCTCTCAGATCATTTGTCTTAATTAAAATTTAATGAAATGTGGCTCTCTTTACTATTGTGTCTTGCAGCTCATAAATGAAACATTGTACTTTGTAGCATTACTCACAAAGTGCTCCATACATTGTTTATTTAAGCCTGCTGCAACAAACTGTAAAGCCAGTACAATAGCATAAGGGCTCCGTTAGTACCTCTGAAAATACTGCTGCACGCATTTAATGAAGTTTTCGAAGTCAAGGGATGTTTGTTTTTTAAGAGTGTTGTTTTGTGGATGCAATGAATTATGTATTTTAAGAAATACTGTATGCGGCTTTGACAACCATTCTTGTTGCCTTAAATGTGCAGCAGGTCGAAGACCAATTGTAAGATATAATTTATGTAGAAAGTAGCCTGGAACAGTCTGGTTCAGACTAACTTCATTAATTCAATAGAGAGCCAAAGTCCTGACCTCATCTCTAGGCGAGGCTGTTCCACCAGCTTCTGTGACTCTGTGAAATCTCAAACTGAGCTTTTCTTTTATCTGTCATTCTAAAAATAAGAAACCTGTTCTTTTCATATTCTAAGACAGATGAGCATCTACTGTCCTAAAAGTTAAATGATTGATTTGTTTGTATACAAAAAAAAAAAAAAAAAAAAAATTGCCAGCATGGTAGTGTAGCTGATATCCACCAACACACTATTCTAATGCCATCTTTCTAATGAGCCTGGGCTCATCAAATGATATATGAATAACATGCCAGTCATGTTGTGTGCTATCAAAAAGCATATTTGGCTTTATCCGTGTCATTTCATGCTAGTGAGTACTGACTCATTGTGCAGAGACAGTGTATTATTTTAAATCCTGCACATGGAGGCAATAAGAATAGATGGGTGGGCCAAACAAACACAAAACTTTTGTAACGTACGTGACCTATTTACGTTCAATATGTTTTCCTAAACCTAGCCAAGTAGTTTTGTTACATAAACCTAACCAAACTGTGACACAACATTAACCATTTTACCATGAGGAGGTCACCTGGTCCCCTGACAAAGGTCAAGTGATCTTGCATGTCTAAAACTCATAAAATTCTGGCATCTGTGGCGTTAAATCACCTGAAAAGCTGAAAACATGTAGACGACATGCAAAATGTCCTTAAAAGTGGCATACTATTTATAAGTTATCCCATGAGGTCACGTTGAAAAAATGTTGACACTGGTTTGGTCATCTCTGCTGTTATTGCAGACATGTCTGAACTAGGCCAGGGACTCATTCTGTGAAGCTGTTGGTATTCAGTAAACTACTGAAAAGTTTTTGATCGCAGACACAATTTATTTGCCGCAACCAACCAATATACCAATTGTACAGACTCTGTAGAATTAAATAATTTTCCACTACGCTGATGTATAATCAGGCGAATGGTGTCTGTCATTCCCACCCTGTGCTCCATACGTCTGTTCTCACAGTATGTAACTTTGTCCTCCAGATACAATCACCCCTGAGACATACGTAACGCTTTACGGCACTAAGTCACACACCAAAAACTATTTCACTGATTTTGGTGAGACTGGTTTATAGAGAAAATGTTCCTGCTTTCAATGTAATGCTCCACTTCAACTCTTGGTAGCTAATTTTAGCTCAGTTTGCTGCCGGGACTGTGAGCTCAGAGCACCAGGGGAGTGTTAGTGTTGGTACCACAGGTGTTTTGGACCACTGGTAAGAGGAGGTTTTCAGTCCTGGAGCGTGGGTGAATGCTGATGCGGGCAACGTAACCGGAATCAGCAGCCTCTGTGGACATAATGACAGAGGTGAAGAGACTGAAGGGGACGTTGTTGAAGGAAGCTAAGAAGAGAAAAGGAGAGAGTGACCAAGACCATGATCTGGGACTGACTTTTATTCAATGGCGAGAGCTTCATGAAATAAAAGGCTGAAAGACAGACGTCGAGCTGGCCTTCTAGTTGTTGGACTAGTAAGTAATATTAGCTGACTGTTATGTCTTGTGTTGTTGCACTTGATTATACTTTTTGTTCATAAATAATTTCTATGCAGTGTTGCTCCAAATTCACTTCATGTTTTTCTGAACACACTTGAAAAGTTAGATTAACCCTTAGCAACCAGAAAATGTTGCAAGTACTGTTGCTATAAATATCGTCAGTTTAATAGACTTTAGTAGATTATTGTGAGTTATTTCGATGCTACATGAATCACTAAAGTAACGTGTGGAACATCTTCAGTATCGTAGGAAGGAACGCCTTTGCCAGCTTGGACTGCATGCGTAGATCTGCTTGGAGCCCTGAAAAGTTGATGAAGAAACTCCTGTGTTAAGGTAAAACAACTCACACTGTGACTCTGTCTTTGGATGTTTAATATTTATTTTAAAGTTTATCAGGCTGCGTGATCAATGCTTTGGTGATCTGCTTGACGTGAGATTTCTAGTTTCAGTGAGTGATTTGGTGACAGTTGATGGAGGTGGTAGATTTATGGCTTAGGATAGAAAATACATCATGTTGATACGCTTGTAACGTTTCAAAATCACAAACAAGCCTCTTGTCATGATCCTGTTTGGCTGATAAATAAAATGTTTTACTTCCTGTATGGATAGACAGAGTTTGTTATGAGTGAAACTTTGCTTGTACACGACTAGCATCAGGTTCTGGACTAAGACATGTGCATCAAAGTTTTGTGATGTCTGGTACATTTTAAGGGTTCTTCCACATGCTAACGTTACCTTTTTTTGCTAACGAAACTTAGGTTATGTGCTTTTTTTTTCTCACTACCTGTAGAGCCAACAGATATCCAACAAGTTGCATGCAGTAAAAAAAGAAATGTGAGTGCTACATACAAATTCACCTCCAAGATCTGTTAAGTATCATGACATTATGGCAATGTATTTGTTTTGTCTGATGAATAACAGTGTTTTGAGGTGTCATTGTTTATCAGACAGTATTTTCTATGATATCATCATATAATATATGACATTTTAATGTTTTCAAAAAAGCTGTGTTAGTCAAAGATCAACACTTACTCTCTCAATCGTACTGTGTTTTTAAATGTATCATTGTAACCCAAGGTGATGAATTCTGAGATGGAAGAACTTTTATGAGGTGAGGGTCATTAGAGATGATTAAGGGTGATCTAATGAGTTTAATCCCCACTTTTGTCTAATATTGGGCTATTACCTTCCTCCCAACTAGCTTTTTAATGGTCTTGCCTTACAGCCTTTAACACGAATTAGCTAAACTTACCCTGACCTCAATATCTCGCTGTGCTTGCTTTAATTTTGACACACCTTTAATGAATGTTCACGTTAGCGGGTTCACAGCACCTGTGTGCTTGTAACATGTTGCATCATGTCGACTTCCTATGAACCACTGGTACAGCAGTTTCTGTTTGGCATTATAAAGCTTTATTAGAGGAAGTTAAAAATGGTTTCCTGTTGTGTGAACAATAGAGGAGTGGAAATTGCATCATGATATGGACGTAAAATATTCTCCATCAATGTAGTCATGAAACAATCAGGAGGAGCAGTCTACACAAAATTATAGCCTACTAATCTTGCTTGTTGATTTTCCGTCCAAGTTAGGTTGTTACGTTGCAACGTCACTCTCATGCATTTCTCAACAAATGCTAAGCTAATATGGGCTAACATTACTTTGATGTGTTGGGAGGGAGGCAGAGATCAGCAGCAAAATGGAGCTAGTATAGAGGACTTCTTTTGGATTTTATAAACTTACTGGGAAGCACAAATTGGACAAGACACACGCTGTGTGTTACACAATTAAATACTTTGGTTATATAATGGATTTAAGGAGCCACTTTAGCAGTTTTCACCCTCCACCAAGAATTAAGGAGGTGCTGTCAACTCTGAGGTTTATCTGACTGCTTGAAATAATTGATGAAAAAGTAGCCATGTGCAGTAATAAAGAAAACTGAGGATTGATACGTTGAGATGCATCGAGAATTGATGTGCTTTCTAATAGACCTATTTCACAGCAGCCATTTTGATATGAGAGATAGTAGTAGTACTATACTTTTGTATTTTGTAGTAATCTTTATATGTCAACAAGAAGCATTATAAGAGCTGGCTGTTGGAGTTTTTTGGAGCTTGCGTTGGGAATGTAGTTCACCTCACCTTCTCCTGTATCTCACCTTCTCTGTAGAAATCTCTAATGGGAATCTGGGTTGGCTGTATAATGAGGCCTAATGAGAGGTAATTTTGTCCATTTCAGTTTTCAGGGTTGTGAGAAGAACTATACATTATGAATGAACAAGTTTATGCAAGCTAATATGATCTACATGATGTGGTCTTGGTGGGAAACAACTCATGCAGTTGACGGGCAACATATAGCTGGTAGTAACCTGAAAAGACCGGGAAACTTGGCCTTTGCATTTTCCATTTTCACAAAAATTTGAGTTGGGCTAAAACCCATCATAGAAACTAGCTCTGTGCATGATATTGCTGCCATATGTTTTAGACAATGACACAGTGGAGGTAGGAACGAAAAGCAGCTTTCACGTCCTGTTTCCTGGCACATGATGAACTGGGAGGAGATTCTCCTCTTTGAAGTGCATCAGTTGCGTCTGAGCACTTTGTTATGCACAGTGGCTGCAGGGAGGACCTCAGGAGCAGACCCCTGGTTCCCTCATTTCATTTACTTTCAAGAAGGGTGAAGGGTAAAGCCACTGAAATGATGAAACATGGTTACCCAACTCTCATTGTTTTTAAGGGGCGCCTGTATGTGTTCACGTTTCTCTTTAACTCTGAGCGCAGGGGGAAATTATAATTAATCTGTTAATGACAGTCGGGGCTGTCATAAGCTCGGGGAGTGTATAATAAATTGCTGTAATAAAAATTAAGATTGCATGCATCATTGAGGCCTTCAGAGGGTTTGTTTAATGTAGTTACAAAAATGGTAGCAGCTGATGTGGCGTCCACTGCTCTACCAGGAGAACGCTAATTTCTGAGTGACACTTAACCTGCTGTAGCTCAACCACAGCTGAGGGAGGTGAGGGGAAACCTAATGAGTTTTTCCTGCGTCCCATTTTGAGAACCACTGAACTGGATGGCCTGGTTTGTATCCGAAAGGCAAAAAAAAAAGGAAAAAAAAGAAGAAGAATCAAAACTTGCATTGTTCATGGGAAATTAATTAAACCCTTTGATAATCTACCCAATTCCAAATTCAAGTAAAAGAATTCATTATGGTCAGTTTATGATTGGTCATCGTTTCTGCTGGCTCAAACTTTGGACAAATCACCACTTGCTTTGAAAAGTCATGTGAGGGTTAAAGGTTGGGTTGTTCACTTGTTCCTCTTCCCCTTAACTGGAACATGAAAGATGGCGTATCGTCTATAACGTGCACTCTTGAGGGGCGCGGCATAGTTACAGCAGCAGAGGACTTCCTCTTCTTTCATGAGAGACAAAGCTTCCTCTGTGGCGCGGGGTCCCATTAGAGGAGAGCCCTCGACTTCTGCCCTGGAGGAACAAAAGAACTAATCTTAAGCATCATTAGAGTATTATCATTTTAGATTACATACTCCTACTGTTAGAAGTGTCTAAAAAGGATACCAAGTGTCTTTTTTTTTGGCACCCATGTTCGTGCATGCTCACCAGTTCATCTATGATCTGCAGACATACCAAACAGAGGTTGGCTGACCGGTTTCCTGTCTAGTCACTGTGGCTGTGTCACCTCTTGTGGCCCTTTCAACCAGAAATATTTGTTAAGGAGGAGGCTTGGAACCTTATCTTTGGTTGTGTTGTTTGGGACACAAGGAGCCTCGTCTGGGGTTTAGCCTGCGGGCAAGCTGGTATATTGCACTTGTAGCCTGACACCAGTTGACACAGCATAGTTGGCCAGGTCACCCTACAAAAACATGTCTCTCTCTCTGGATGAAGCCACCAAACAATGGAGATATTTTTGTTGACGGACAGCCCAAGGTGCTCTAATTGAGACTAAGCTCACTTGTCTAACACAGTAAGGGTTTGTAGTGAACTTTTAAGCAATAACGTCCTTCCTGTCCTGCTGTTGAACTTAGCAAGACACTCAGAGAATTAGAGGATGTGTCGGGTCACGTTGTCTCATCTCTGCATGTCAATTATTCTATATTTGGTGAGTAAAATGAATTTAAAAAACAACAAAGGTGTTAGTCACTAGAATATTACCTAAAACTTTCAAAAACAGGGATTGTAAAATATCTGTTTCAGTTAAAGCCTGTGCTTTCAAAGCTGTAATCAGAAGTCTGTGGCTGAAACATAAAGCTTGTGAGCCGAGTCTAATAGGGCCTCAGTGGAAGGTAGACTGCAGCAGCAGATCCTCCGCTGTGATTCATCTCTATTGTTTTGCTGGTTTGTTACCTTTCTCTCAAAGAGCCTATTGCTCCCATGGCTCCCACAACAATTATCACCTGCTTGTCTCTCAGCTCAGTCTGATGACACCGTGTTGTTGTCTCTGCCTCTATTTCTTATCCTCTTCATCCTTGTATTTACCTTTGTGGTCGTGCCGTATTAGTTATATATAAACCTGTAATGCATCACCCGCCGGCCATGAAAGATAATTATAGACTAAAAGGAGCAATGGGCTTAATTTTCTAAATTAAGTGAAACTTAATAATTCTCACGTAAATCTTGGCAGTGATTAATGGCTGTGTGGAGACTAGGCAAAAATGTTATGTACATACAGGTCAACAGCTTTTTATGGTAGATGAATAAAGCAATACTGGATATAAAAACAAACATTAACAAGCAGTATATGATGAAATTAGGAGAAAAATAAATAATGCATAAATACATTGTTATTATTATGTTACTTGTATTTCTACTGTCACTTAAAAGTTTCCATAAAAGAACATATTAGAGACAAATAGGCAGTGTTTATACTATATATAAGACCAAAGCAGCTAGCACCACCCCAATGGACCATCCACTTTTTCATACATTTAGGGAAAATATAATCATTCTTTTTAATTACTGCACCTAGGCACTCTATTAAAATTCTAATTCACCTCATCCACCTCGATTGATCTGTTCACAGTGGGTGGCTGTGGTGAAATGCACTGTATAATATTCATGCTGGTACGCCTTGGTTGTGCTGTGTGTCAGAAGCCATCTTGCAGTGAATCCCTCACCCACCTTGGAGCGCAGCCTGTGGAACTGATGAGGTGAAGAGCATTGCTCTGCAGCTCCATGCTAGTAATCACGGGACTGAAGAAACACATACATCATCTGCCACACAGGTTGGCATGGCGAGTGAAAAGCCTTCACATCACGTAAGATGTTGGACAAATGATGGCCATACGTGTGTTTGTCTCCTCACAGATGGCTGTGCATCTTCAGTCAGGAAAAAGCTGAGCCTGGCACTTATTCCCCTCCCCCAATCCACTCCTCTTGCTCCCTCTTCCTCTCTCCCTCCATCAGTCTTTTGTAGCACGTCCCTTTTTTTTGCCTCTCCTCTGCAGGAGGTTTGATATTGGCAACACAGTTAGTGCCCTCCACGGAAATAACAGTGGAAAAGATGACATAAATTATTTGCCAATTGTTTGACACATGCAGGGCATTGTCCTTGCTATAATCATCAGCACTCTGTCACCTGAAGGTATGAACGGTGCCACTGCTGCTTTGTGTCTCTGCTAAACCTCTCGGGCTGTTCAGAGCTCCTGCTCTCTTCGGTAAAAAGTATACAATGCACCTTTCGACCAAGCAGCAACGAGGAATGAATTACAACCATGCTTTTAAATTGTTGGGCTTCTGCATTGGCATTTGCATATGTGCAAAAAAAAAAACATAAAGCAAGTCCAGTAATTAAACAGTAAAGGTAACTCACACATTTCGCTCATCAACAGTCGAGTTCCACTGCTTTAAAGAACACTTACGAAATGCTATCATCGCACTGTTGTTGAAGCACTGGTAAATATTTAATTCCATGAAGTCATGAGAAGCAGCAGGGACAGATAACCATCAGGCCTCAGGTGATATTAAAATAACCCTGTTTTAATGGCACTGTGGAGGACGAGGACTCTTCTCTATAAAATGGCTGTAAATATTCCAGGTTCAGTCCAGGCCCATTTTTGTGAACTTTCCATGCATTCATTTATGTCTTTGTTTAGCACCTTTTAAACTGTCAACAAGGTATTAAGCTGCCAGGAACGCAAGGAAGGAATACAAATTACACATGCCAAAGAAAAAGGACAGATCTTTTTAATAATAACTCAAAATATTATAAGAGAACAGTTCACAGAATCACTATTTTTTATACACAAGAAGAAGTGAAACCATTATACAGTCTAAAGTACTAATTGTTCTGCCTCTTTCATTGAATGTCAATGTATGACTGCAAATTACTGTAAATATTAATCATTTTTAAGCATTTCTTTAAATAACTGGTCTACAGACATAAATGAGATAGCACTGATTCTCTCTGTAGCTCTCTCGATGATATATAAATGAAGTTACTATAAATAAATCACGCTCAGTGTCTGTCACAGATGAATAGACAGGCTCCAGAGGGTTTTAAATACTAACATATTGTATGTTATGATCAACTAACTGTGAGAAAGAACATCACAGCTGGTTGAAGCTGCATCAGATTCTATATAATTGAATTATTGTGCAATTATTAATCAAAAGATTCGAAAGATAACGTCAAAAACATATTGTTACACCATCAGTTAAAAGCTAAAATCTCAACTGACACTGCTGAATGTGTCCAGGCCTGCTCAGCAGTTCACAATCAGCGATGAATAGCATCAAACATGTAAACAGAGTTTTCCAGTCTTATTTCCCCAGGCAAGAAAATTATATTCAGCAGTCTATGCAGTTCCATTAACGGTGATGGCAACATGCATGTGCGTGTGTGTGAGAGAGAGAGAGACTCAGAGAGAGAACAATGTTTTTGTTTTTGTGCATGAGTGTTTGGTTTATTTTCAAAGAGCTTGCCAACATCAGTATGAAATACATTTTAGTTAGCCCATGCAAAGACTATTGTTATTAAACTGTGGATGGTGATGCATTGTGCTTCATATGTCACATCGACAGTAAACAAGGAAATCTCCAAGTGGCTTGATTTCAAAGAGGCTCAGGCGCATTGCATGCACAGTACACAACGCATTATAGTGCATGGATATGAGATATAGTGCTGGATCAATACATGATTTAGCTAGATGAAGAATGATGTGCAGCTCGGTACAGGAAAATACAACAAGAGACGAAAACGGTCCCTCCTCATGAAAAATGCTCATTATCAATGGGGGAGGTGTTTTGTCTAGATGTAATGAGATACTGTCATGCTGTGGTACAGTGCAGAACAAGCAGAGCCACCCCTATGCAGCCTGTACCATTCTATAATGTCCTTGCCCTTGATCAGTTCCCGCTGCCTTCAATTGCACTGAAAGCCATTATAAATTAATCACCCCATCTTGCAATTTGCATAAAACACACACAGCACCATTTCCATTCACCTCTATCTATGAACTGGATTAGGAGAAACTGCATTAAATGGCACATTAAAGAAAAGAAAGCCGATCTGTAGCAAAAGGCGGTAATTCGGTGAAAATGGCAGCGGAGCAATTCCTGTAAGCGTTATAATTAATGTATGCCTCGCAACCATACATGGGGAACAGCTCAGTGCATTCGGAAACAAAAAGAGAGAAATTTCTCCCATGAGTCCTCCAGTTCCGTCTTGCTTTCTGTAATTTCTTCAGTATAATTTAATCTGATATTGCTGTCATGGTTTTTATGTTTTGACAAATCTCTGCATACAGAATTACGTTTAGATTCCAAAGAATTTACACGTCTTATCTTCTCTGTTTATTTTGGCTGCACAAGGCAGTGCGATGTGTACCTGCTTACTCAAATTATAACAGATCTGCCCCGGCGTGATGAGGTAATCAGCTATTCGAAAACTGCCTAGCGATTACTCAGACAACGAGGGGCCAGTCACGACAATAAACTTAACTGAAAGACTGAAGATTGATCACAGAGTTCTTATTTAGACAAACTCGACTTTGAGAAAAAGGCAATTCATCTGATCTGTCCTGGTGTATATTCCCTATGAATCAGCAAAAACGGGGAGGCCATCCCTGACTTAGATTAGGAATAAGAGCATAAATCACGTAATTACGTTGTCAAAACAACATCTGATCTTTGCACACACACTTTTGTTTACCTATAAAAAAGTACTTTCATCTTTATGCTCTGCTTCGATGTTCCTAATTAATCGAGTTTTCACATTCAACACTCGCGTCTTGAATTATAAGCAGAACGTTGAACTTTGCATCCAAAACAAATAATCTGTTGCGTCCGCAGATGTTTAAAAAAACATTTTTGATGTGATGTAATGTGGAATTACAGTCTAATACCCAACATCTGTACAGCGTAATATGTTTGTATTATTTTATATTTGTCTGGATTACATTTCTTAACTCAGTAATTCCTCTGTCATAGAAATGTTAAAACGTTTGAGGACAGTGGGCAAAAAAAAAAAAAAGAGAGAGAACAGTGCACGCAGTATAATTATAAAATGATCCGGCTGTGTAATGGACATCAGGCTTGTAAAGCTGCCTGCCCAACAATCTAGTTTGGCAGTGAGGAGCCCATATTAACAACACAACAGTAGTTATTCTCCCAGTGCTTTCCTAAATGTCACAGTTTGCATTTGTCAGATTGCAATGTATCACTTAGAGGGGGGTGATGGGAAACCCTCCAAGAGTAACCTTGAATGGCAGCCAATCGGCACGGGACCAATGGCCTCCCATTCCTCTGCTTCACTGCACTGCACTGGTGCTGCACTCTACAGTATATTTAAACACATGCCGACACCCAAGAGGAGGAGAAATAGCACCTGACCCCTTGAAACTGATATCCTCGCAAGCAAGGGAGAGGGGAAATTGTTTAATGAAGATGGATAACAGTGATGGCTTTACATTTCATTTCTTAACAGCGGGCATACGGCTTTATTACAGCCAGTCCTCACCTTTGTCCTCTCCCTCTCAGACGAGGCACTCAGGAGGCTCTGTGTACTCACTTTAGTTTTGGTTTTAGTGCCTTTTTTGGGAGGTGTGTGTGTATGTGTGTGTGTGTGTGTGCTGTCTATTGCCTCCTGAATGTAAAAATCTGCCTGCATTGTAGAACCTGCTTAGCTGGCTAGTCAACAGGGAAATGTTGACAATTCAGCCCAGTTCCATCTGGCCACATTCTTCCTGGTCTAGCTGCTCTGTGAGGTCTCCTGTGAAATGATGTCCTCTATCAGCAGTGAATGTCACAAGCCCTACACCATTATTGCAGAATAGGATCCCCACAGACTGTGAGGAAAGAAAGAGATTCAACATCTCTTTTGTACCTTTTCCCGCTCGTTCCCTTCCCCATATGCTGGAAGTAAAAAGATTCAATGCAGGAGCAGAATGCCATGAGATGTACCTCCAGATGAACATAAGCTATCTGCATATTAAGAAGACAAAGTGCTACTAATGAGTGAAACACTGGTTTGGTAAATTAGTCTGTTCTGATGAAGGCAGAGGTATTCTCAATACAAACTAGTTTGTACGAGGTGTTGTCTGACTCTAAGCGTTTATAGTTCAGAACGAGCAAACTTGAAGGTGAGGTGAGAAGCTTGTTGTCATGGAGATGGGAGAGATTTTTAAATACGGAGGACAACGGTGCACACTTTCAGACAGTCACTCTAGGAAGGCATTTATAGTTTTGCACTCATTTGTACAAATGAAAAGAAACAGAGGTTGTTGTGTGAAGAATGAAAACATTCTCACCTTCACACACCTGACCAAAACAAAAATGTATTGCAAATAAATTGTTCTACAATCAAATAGTCATTTTTTATTTTCTCTATAAAAGACCTTATCGCAAGGATTGGCCTCATCCAACAACCCTTTAGTGCCTTGCTGAAACATTAGTCTCTTCTTTGGAGTATTTTAATATATTTTTAGAAAGATGTGTACTCACTATTTAGACATATTTTCTACTTTTATTTATTATTAAACCTTTATTTAACCAGGAAAGGTCCCATTGAGATTAAAAATCTCTTTTTCAAGGGAGTCCTTTTAAACTCCAGTCTTTGTATTTTTAGTTTTGGATCCTTCCTAGTGTGGCTAATCAGTGTTTAGTTTGTCCATTCTGGGCTACTGTAGAAACATGGCAGTTCAAGATGGCAGACTTCGTGGAAGAGGACCCACAGAGTCTGTAGTCTGTATTGTAATTCTTCTTTTCAGATGATTATACACCAATAAAAAGAGTTATACATTCTATCACTGCATTATTATGTATAAAAGAGCTCCCTAAATCTTACAAACTGGACCTTTAAGTTGCATTAACATGGACGATTTGCCATATCTATATACCATATACTATAAAGTGAACATAAAACAATACATTTTGAAGCAAACACACTGACCAAGAGTACTATTAACCTCGCCACAAACACAGCTTTATTGCAGTCAGTTTCATCACTTGCTTCCACATGACCTACATAAGACCTAAAACACACCGACTGGGTGCATTACATCAGATCCTGATGTAACATTACCTCTGCCCTACCGAGGACCTTTATTCTGATTTAACAAACGGACTCAAGAACAAAGGATTTGTGAAATCTTTTCCGTCTAGCGTACGGGACTCTCAAATCTGTATCTTCTTTCTTTGTTTATCAAGAAAAAATTACATATCAGATTTTATAGTCGTCTTGTGTGACTGAATCAAGTTGTTTACAAGCTCGTGTTGAAGCTGAACTCAAGTCAGAGTCGTCACAGGCCGTCATAGCTTCTGTGTCATCAAGTTCAACCCCTCTTAAAAAAGGTCATGTAAAAAGAACCAGATGTATTATGCTATAAATAACAGCAGCTTTGCAGAGACTGCTACGTGTTTGGGCTCATTCCAACCACATGCTTACTGAGATTTCTCCACAGTGGGTTTTCCACATTGAATGCTTTTAACTATTTCATAATTTTGGATAAACTGCCTGTCATTTGAATTATTCTGTCCGTAAGGCAGATAGTTAACGGATCATTTGCATACAGAGCAAAGTCTGCACCTCTGAACCTTAGACCAAAGGCCAAGGGTTCAAATGGACAACAGGACCCTGGGGCAAAAAATCTGAACCCTTCTCACCTCAGATGACAAGCCTAAAGTGCATCAGCAGTGCAGTATTTTCCTGAAACTGAGCAAGCCACCAGTTGTATTGAATATTTTTACATCATGGAGAGATTTTAATCTACTTATGGCACCAAACATTCTGAGGATTTGATGCTGCGCTGCAACAAATTCAATTTAGCACCGCGGGTAATTCATTTTTGTCCAGTATATTGAGATATAGATGGACATGGAGGTATGGTAGTTCCTCATACAGTAGCGAGTGAATTTTAAATGAAAGTTATTGGAAGTTTCAGTCATCAAAAAACTCTGATCTTGCTCTGGTCATGAACCAAAGGGAGCATTTGTCTGGTATAACAGAGATATATGAGTCTTGCAGTACACAGCTCGCTAGTCTTAATTAGGTAGCTACCATCAAATGGGAATTGTATCATCACATTGGTAAGTGTACCACAACATGCTCGCCCCTAACCTTATACATTTATGAATTTCAATATTAACGGGGGCATAGAATACTTAGAGGAATAATTAATGCCGGACTAAATTGAGTTTGAAGAGCCTGTGGTTTACCGTGTCATTGGTGCACACTGTCAGCCAATTGCAGAGGCTGAGGGATTGGGAGGGTCAATGTGTAATGTCCATGCGATGAGTAGTGCTGCTTTACGACTTCCATTTGCTCTACTGCGGGCAGCCTTCCCACTGGTCCTCACTAATGACGCCTCTCTAATGCTGCATGGAAGAGCAGAGGAGGGTAATGTAAGTGGAGATAGGGGAGCCACTTGGGTAAAAATTAAAACACGATAATTGATAATATTTCAATGTAGCTTAACGGAATTGCTTCATATCATGTTCAAGAGGATTATCAATGAATAATTAATAAAACACACACGGATTTCAGAATTGAAAGATACGAGCATTGGATGCTGGTCTACAGAGTGCAGACGTAATGGCCAAAGTATTAACAATAAAGTATAAACAAATGTTGACCGTGAAAGTAAAACTTAAATTATCAGCAGTTTGATACAGACTGTACTTACATTTTATTCTCCTGCAATGAAAAATTGTTGTTTTATTTGCTGCTTTTATGAATCAAAAAGGAATCAGTGTAATGAATTTGATCTGAAGCCAAAAGCTGCCCACAAACCAAATCTCTGTCCACATCATCGTCTTCATTATTACCACAAAGGCCTGTGATTAGAAGACTCTCATCTTGTTAACATGCTCAGCCACAGTTCCTAAGTGCTCACGGTAGCACAAACTCTCTCATACATACATAATGTCTAACTAAGTGTCTTTCAAGGTGTTTGAAACATGCTGTTTTTTAACCTCCGTGCTATTAGCAGAATACTTGGTTTTTCATAGGTGTACTGTTGTATAGATGCACTATACTGTAGCGGTGGTGGAAGAAGTATTCAGATCCTTCACATAAAGAACCAGTGTGTATTTAGTTGCATCTAGTTGTGTAGTTACTGATTGTAATGCCCTCACCTCACCCTCTCCATCCTAGTGTAAAGGACAAACTACAGTGAGCCTACTAGGGCTACTGTAGAAACATGGAGGACCCACAGCGTCAAAACATAGTTATGCATATTATGTTATATTACTGCTATATTATGGAAATAGAGCCCTGGACTGGACCTTTAAGTAGATGTACTAAAGTATAATTTTACTTAAGTAAGCACTCAGTGCTGAACAATGGTTCCTGTGACTGTTAAACTATTCTTTATTATATCATTAGATTATTATTGCTCATGTTTTAAGGTAAAACCAGAATTTTATTGCTGTAGTTGGTTGAGGTGGAGCTCATTTTGAAGTATTGAGTATTTTATTTAATTAAGGCATTAGTACAAAAATATCTTTATATTATAAAACAGTTGGCAATTAATTAACAGTTCTGTCAATTAATGAATAAATTAATCAGCTAATTATTTCAGCTGTATTACTGTTAGATCTGTGGATTAATGTTTAACAAAATAACACATTTTACAAGCTCTTGATATGTTTTGTGTAAATATTTTAATTTATAAAGTAATTAGTGACTTCAAATCAGTACTTGAGTAAATGTACTTAGTTACATTCCACCACTGAAGGTAATGGGGTAATGGTTAATAGCCATCCGGGCTCAGCTGTAGGTGAACTGGGGGAGTCATTAGAGTAACCCCACAGTGTCGTGGCGCTCTCGGCTGTGGCGGTGTTGTGCTTCGGAAGTAAAATAATTGCAGGAAGCGAGCGACCCGGCTAAATCATGCCAGTCTGGGGGAGAGAGGGCAGCAGACAGGAGCTGGACTGTGATGCCTATAAGTGCATTTCCTCCGCCGTGCCCCCTCTGATCCAGCTGTCCCTTATATCAAAGATGCTCTGTTTATGTTTGGAAATCAATTGATATTGTGCATGATGGATGAGCTGTTGGCAGACCTGCCCTCTCTTTGGAGCGGAGTCAGAGGTGGCCTGATTTAATGGATAGCTTGTCGGCTTTGAAACTAAATGTGCAACTAGACTGAAACATAAAATATACTGCTGGTGGAAGGTGGTGTTAGCTTGCTAGATATGTCATGATATCTGTAGAATGAATATGATGAGTGGTGTGATATCGTCCCCACTTCAATTCAAACTACCCTCAGATGGGTTATATTTCATTTCATCTGTTGGAAAATGTGAAAACAAAGGTAAATATTTTTGCAAAGACACAATGTGACTTGTAGCCTAATTTTCCACATATATGCTGCCACAAACATTGCCTATTTAGAGAGTTCGGTTCAAGATATGTAATTGGTGGATTATTAGGCGCTGGAGTGCTTTTTAATGGGCCTGCTAGTGCTTCTGCTTTCAGATAGTCTGGGAAGTATAAGATAGATAGGTGGTCTAGATTAGATAAAGCTGTGTGTGTGTCTTCCCAGTCTTATACAAATAGGGAGAGCCTAGCAATAGCCTTCGTCTGAACGTGCACTTTCATCCTGGTGCTTTTTCTTGCCTCCAGCGATGGGAGTGGATGACCTTTTACTGTCAACTTCTAACATGACAAATTACAGAGGCTGGATGACCGTGTTTTTTAGGAATGCAAGAGTTCACTGCCTGGTCAGGCCGCTAGCAGGGCAGCGGACCCCTACAATGGAGACAGATGTATTAATTGATAGATAATAGTCATAGATATATCGACTGGGGGCTCTGTATTTTGAGGCTAGAAATGTGATAGCTAAGGAAACCTTTAAAGGGTTTCGCTATTCATTCCCCACAGGGGCTGCCAGAGCAGTACAGACCTGCACAGAAACTAGATCATGTACCCAACATCAGAGCAGAGGACTCCTGGGATGAACCTCCACTGTGCTTCCAGTGGCTTTGTCTGAATACAAAGACAAAATTAGGTGCAACCACTTTTTCTTTACTGCTCATGTGTGTGTGTGTGTTTTCTTTCATGGGCTTGTGGTGAAACCTAAGAGGGTGTGTGTGACATGTCTTGGCTGGTGATCCAGAGGTGGCTCACATGGTCTGCTCTGTTGTGTTATGTCAATGCCCTGTTTAATTGGAGATCAGCTGGGCCAAATGCAGCTAGGGCTTTGCTTTCTGACCTCATCGGGCTGATCTGTGCCATCCATTCAGCCCACTCTCTTGCAACCACATCAGTCACCGGCCTGTCAGTTTGCACAAACAGCTAGTAAGTATTTATTGTACTGATTACGTGGGCTATATGTGACTTGCCAAGCGCTGGCCTTTAAAGATGGACACCTGATTCTTACCTAATTTACAGCACTTCCTGCCAATAGCTGCAGTGAGGTCACTGATACATTTAGCGCTGACCAGACTGACAACTGTATGATCAGGGTCATTCATAAGGCACAGTGAGGGCTTTTGTTCCTCTCGTCAGATGTGCAGCCATGTGGAAATCATTACATATTTACTTGCAGTGCTCATTCTGTCCCACACAGATTGGATCATTACATATTCCTCATTTGTTCAACAACACCACTGTATTATGCAAATGCTTATTGTAATGGATTTAGTCCCATAGACCAAATATTACTGGCGTAGTTATCACATATTGCAGTGTAGCCAACAGTTAGTGAGCTGAGAAAATGAAACAGAAATTGCCCATCCACGTTTATGGAAGTGAGCATTCTGCATTGTGGTGAAAATGATTATTTTATCCCCGGGGTTTTGAAACACTCATAAACAATCACACAGCTTTCCATGCAAGCAGAAATTCATGTTGGCTATGATATGAACTCATGTTCTGTTGGACTTCAGTACAGTTATTCCATAAGAATTAATTACACTTGGTACATACAGTGAATGTTTGCTGCGTTAACCATAACGGCATGTTTTTATTTCGTCATCATAAACAGCTTTGCAGCAAAAGTCGGGGTTTATATTCTTATGTTAGAGCACTAAAATTTTGCATTTTACTGTAAATAAAGCATCATGAATACAATACCAGCAACACACTGATGTGCAGAGGAGGCTAAAGATCGAACACACATCTGTTTGCTATTTTCACCATTGAACTGGAAAGACATAGTCCTCGGTGCTTGGAGTACGGAGAAACAAATGTTTGGCTAATAAAATCTCTCATGCAGACTGAGGGGCTCAACCACACTGTGGCAATATCACTGAAGGCTACCTAGATTCATGACTAGTCCTCCAATAAAATAAACAGCCAATAAAACATCAGGCTGGGACTCCCCTGACAGCCCTTTAACATCATTACACTTTCAACAGGCTTTCATTGAAAACTTGAATATATATTTGACTGTTGCCTATTACTTGTAGTCGACCACATGGGTCCGGACAAGGTTTTATGGCCGTCTACTTAATATCACATATCTCAATGCTCTGTGTAAAGTGCTGCGAGCTCAGTGAGTGTGAGCATCTTGTGGGGAGATCTGGGGCCGATTTGCGCTCACCATTGCTTACATAAACTCCACTTCCACCTAATCACTCTGCCTTGACATCAGTAGCAAGAGAGCATACGGAGCATATACATTTTCCATCCACAGAGGAATTCACAGGGACTTTAACCATCGCACGGGGAGTTATATTACTGGAATTAAAAAATAATAATAGTATAAATATAACAATAATATGATTACTCAATGGTATCACATTATGGGAGAATTCAACAGAAAAAAAAGAAACATTAAAATGTAATTATGCAAATGATGCCTAAATAAACTGCAACACTATTTGCATTATGTTTTGTTTTCATGTTTCCATTAAAAGCAAAAACAAACTTTGGAATAATATCATTATATATTTTATATATTCTTATATAATAATTTCATCTCTGAGCAATGAATCTTTACATCATACATGTGTAACACTATGACAGACCTGTATGTAGAATGCAGTGGTGCTATTAAATGCCTGAAAGCAATCATTTTTATGAAAACTATATAATTTTTACACGAGCTGAGAAGTAGCTTTGAAGTGGTGCGACTTTTTTTTCTTTTTGGAAACATCAGATCACTTTCTGTGAGGTTAATCCTTTTGACCTTAGCTGTTGCTACAGTATTTAACCCGGTGTGTATACAAAGGATTTTCAAGAGGATTACGGAGGTCCTTAATAGGGGATTAGCCAAATCCTCATGTTGTCTGTCCCAAATTCTATTACACCCAGGGATTAGACTATCAGCAATAGCTGAAGGCAGCTGGGTTAAGAGGGTGGTGTTTAAGAAGTGCTGCTCCTCTCGTTCTTTCGTTAATTGTACTTAAATGGCTTGTAAGCTTCACAACAGAGTGTAAAATTAAAGAGTTGTGTGCCACTTTCCTCTGGGGAGGTGTGAAAGACGTCACACCAGCAGAAACTGAAGAACATTTTCCTCCTTCTTTTTTTTTTTTTTTTTATAACTCTGAAGGTTGGATTTTGCTGGTTAAAGTCTGTAATTACAAGCTGATGACAGGATTGCACATTCCATCAGTGTGTGGTCCATTTTGTGTGTGTGTGTGTGCGCGCCTGTGTGTATGTGTGTGTTTGTCTCCTCCTCACACACAGAGGTGATGCCAGACTCCCCCTATAGGACTTCACCAGTACTTCAGTGAGGAGTAGAAACTACCCATCTCATTGATGAATCATATGAACTACGGAAAAAATCATGAATACACAGATTTTTATTTATTTATAGGTGATATTGGTGTTTGTCTTATTCAGTTATAGCAATTTATTTTGCATAGTAAAGAATATTATATGTTGTTTTGTTGCATTATGGTTTACATTGTCCAGAAAATGGTTTCTCTTTGTAATAGTTGTAATAATTTTGCAACATACTGTAACATGGGACACTCAGCTGCCAGTTTATTAGCTACACCAAGCTAATGCAGTCTAATATATCTAATAATAACTGTATTTCTAATATTTTGTTCACCTCATTCATATGGATGAAGGTACATATAAGAGAAATATTCATAATATTCAGTCTACTTTCTTTGATTTAAATCCTGTGGCCAAAATGTTAGAAACACCTGTCAGTATAACACAATACTTTTTAACAGCACCACAAACAGCTGCCTTCAAAATGATCACACGGTTGAATCAACACCTCTTTCAAACAACTGGCAACTCAGTGTATGTCTCATGTTATGCTGTGAACCACTTAAGATGGGCCATGTAAACAATACTACACCAAAGCAACATAAACGTATGTGCAACTACAACTGAACAAGACAGTGCATGAATAAAAATCAGTGCATTAACTCATAGTGGATATGCTTGATGTCAGAGGATCGTATTAGCTTATTTAGATGACAATGATGTCTATGCAGAGTCAGTAATCACATGTATCATCACACTGAAGAACCCTCTCAACGCCATCATCCCCTACTTGCCCTCCATGAGACACTGAGAGGCCACTTTACTTTACACTCCGAGCCTGTACTGTTTGTTTGTGTGTTTGCTACCAGACCAGAGGTGTAACCAAAGGCCAGCCCGCTCCGCTCTCCAGATCGTGTTCCTCATTGTTTTCCTCCTCAAGAAACACAAATAACTCAATTTGTTTGCGACTTACGTTTTAAGGCATCCCGCTTGTCAACTGATATTCATGGAATTTCGTCGAGGGCTTCGCAGTGAGCCTGAGCAGAGACACAGGGAGGCTGACAGCGCTAATGGCTATAAAGATAAGTGGAAGAATGTTGACGCTTGAAAAAGCCACAGGCAATGGAAGAGGATGAAAGAGAGAGTTCACCACTTAGACCGCTCCCTCACAATGGGGGGACACAACTAGTATTTATCAGCCCTCACACTTCAAATTACTCCCTTTAAATGCTGCTTACAACAGTGAATAAATAAAGCTGACTCATACAATCCCACAAACCAACATTGTGTTTGATGCCATTATATCGTATTATGTCTGTAAATGTTTTTGGCCACTTGCCTGCAGTTTGAATGTGTTTTTTGCAGCAACATCGAGGCATAAATAAGCACAGTGACGACAGTGATTGTTGCCTGTTGAAAAGTGAAATGCTGAGATTGGTGCTGTCTGCCTTGCTCCTCTCTTCCTCTGTCTTTTATCTGTCTCTTTCTGCCCTCTTCTATCGCTCCCTCTCTCCCTCCATCTGCTTCTCTCTGAGGTGCGGCCAAAGTAAACACCATGTTCAACGCTCTCAATCACAGGATCTCTCAGAGGAAGAGGGGGGCAGTGCCCTGGCACAGTGCTGGTGGCCAGGCCTGGGGAGAGTGGGAGAGGAAGTAGGCCACTGCCTCAGAAACGTTCTATCATTCCAGCGCCAACAGGGAATTCACATCTATCAGTGGATGTGCTCGCATTCGCAAGTGCTCCTACTTGACATAAATATTTGCATGACATGGGTTGACATGGGAGATCCTATCATAAGTCATACAAACTCATCATAGCCCATTACAAGCAGCACTCACGGTGACCACCAAGACAGACAGTGGCTAAGTAGAGAATAATGGCTGACTCCTGGCCAGGCAGCAGCTACAGTTACAGAGACATGGGATCATTCTGTCATCACGTTTTTAAACAAAATGTCACCCCTGCTATTAGATTGTCATTTTTAGCTGCTCTGTCACAGCCCTGCAAAAAGTCCAGTGACTGATAGTTCTCCTGCTGAATGCCTCTCGGCGGTTATGTGCCTGTGCTTTTTCCCACGTACTTCAACCTTTGCCTGACTGCAGCACACATCACTCTCAATTGTGTTTTGTGTAGCAGCACGAGGAAGAGCCTCTCTGTTATTTTTGGTCTATGAATGTGTCCGTGAGGTGCGCTTGAGACAGGCCTATTCATTTTACTGTTGTCCATCATCACCTACTGTATTCGAGAGGAAGCCCCCGGCTTTCATGCCGCGCAGTGCGCAGTTCGTCTCCATGTGAGCATTTCCTTCATTTAGTACGAAAAAAAAAAAATACACGCTTTGTGACAATATCACTGGCTTGTTTTCCAGCTCCAGCCCGCTCCTCTGATTCAAAGTGTGTGTTACAGATAGCTTTGGCTGGGAACCAGCACAGTTTGCCAAGCAGGTTATCCCGCTGTGCTCTTAAACATAAATCTACTGTTAAATAGTAACTCCTCGACATGCAGATAAGTTGCTCTAAGTAGCCTGGGATGTTGGATTGGTGTTAGGTTAACCATAAGGGGCTAAATGGATGAGCAAGAACGGGTTGAAAATGTTTCTAACATGCATGTAAATCTGAAATGTGTCTTAATCTCAGTGTGAGCCTCTTTATGGTTCCTGTCACATGTAGTGAAAGATTATTCTCCCGTCTAGATTCACGTGTTAAGTCTGCAGGTCCTTAAATCTTACATACAAATTTAAAGGACTATTAGACCTCTTAAAGTAATAGATGTCAGTGTGGTCAGCTCACACGCCTGTGATAAAGATGAGGATTATTTGCATGCATTCATGCTGCGACTCTGTAGAGAATGATCACTGTCATCCCGAAACAATGGAGCTGATTTATGAAATATGACAATACTGAGACATTCATGATTATTGATTGGTATTGTTAGCAGCTTTAAAAGAGCCATATGTCTTCATCTTCAGCAATGACACACGTATAACAAATAAGTTTACCACACTGTGTGAGCCGAAAACCCAAAGGGGACATTTTAAGGTTCTGATACACATCACAGGGTTACTTCATTACATCTCGTGTCATTATAGTGAGATTCTCGCATGAATTAGCAAAATAAATGAATATAAACCTTTTTCTTGACAAGCACATCCATAAAAAAAAAAACAGGAGGGAAAAGTTTGTTATTGAAATACAAATGAGCGTCTTATTAGACAGGTGTGCACTTATTGTACTGTGATGAATACAATATCATAATACACTTGTAACTTTTACAGTGCAGCTCGGTGAGAGAAACACACTATGTGGTTTCAGGGCCCATGCATCTTAGTCAAGCGTGATTCCTCTTGGAAATGTGTTTATGAAAATAATCTATTCTCTATTTGTTTTGGATTGTCACAGACAGGAGGATGTTGCTTCCTCTCAAGGTTAGCGAAGTTGCTCAGATGAATGGTTGTTTGAGACTGCGCTCGTATGTCAATGTTTACCCCATTAGTGACAGCTTCGAGGCAGTAGGCCACTTAATATTGCCTGTGTAGCCCCGACTGTCCCCGCACGCTGGTTCAAAAGTTCAGCCACTTCCTCAAGGGTCTCATCACATTCTCGCCACATCTTGATTTTCAAAGCTACACGGAAAGACTCAACCTGTCAGGAGAGATACCACAAAAAAAAACTGTGATGGAAAACAGGTTTGAAGCCAGGCCCCCGTCAGGCCAACAAAGCAGCCTCCTGACTCTCTGGTTGGGAGGCCTGGACGATGGAGCTCATATTAAAGGCTGCGTACTGGTCCAGGGTACGGCTGCCTGCACCCAGCTAGAGGAGGAATTGATTGTTCTGGAAACTGATGAAGCTCGGGCACAATTAGATTGCAAGGCAGTGCTGTGAGGTGAGAGAGCACCCTGTCTGCCTCGCCGTTGATTGATGGTAAAATAATAACCGCTGCGTATTAACTGTAGAGTTCACCACCAGGTTAAGGTGGGCCAAAAAAATGCTGCTCTTATTAGATTCCGAGATGACTTGTGATGTAAAAAGATTATTTTCATTGTGGCAGTACGCAGTCATTTTGCATGCAGTAAGGCGGTATCCTACAGTATGTTGCTGTCAAACACCTACAAGAGCATTTTGAGTCAGGAGGGCACTGGGTCAGGAGTCACACCAGGACATTAGCGAATGTTATTCTGACATTCCTGCCTACAAAAACAGATGTGAAGCTTATTCAAATACAATCACTCACACTGAAGGTCACATAGGGTCCCTTTATGTTTGGCTGTTTCCTCATATCTCTTGCACTGTATCAATGTCTGCTCAAAAATGTAGCTCCTAAAAAGCTGGGGGAGCATCAGTTCATCATATTACAAGACTTCAAGATGAATATCCTCTTTCATACGCATGCCATGGAGCCAAATCAGTGAGCGCACAACCATATTATAATATATGAGTAAAGAAATAGTTTCTCTGAGCGATCTATCTACGGTTTAGATAAGGATTAGGAAGGCCAAACAGTCACACAGCAAATGTATTTTTCTTGAAGAGTGTTTCCTCAATGTGTGGTTACAAAACAATTTTCCCTCCTTGCTCAAAGTGTGTAATCCTGCTGGTCATTTGTTAGCTGGTGCATCCTCCCATGTGGAGGCGAGGCCACTGGCAGAGTGTTGGGGTATACAGGAGGTGAAGGCTTATAGTAGCATATCAGAGCTCGGGGATTCGCGCTCATTTATCTCCATTTCTCGCACACGGTGTCTAGTAATAAAGGCTCAAGTGAAAATGGTGTTTATCATTGGAATGACAACATCTCCCAGATGCTGCAGAAGAAATCTAGAGAATAGATAACGCATTACAATAACAAGTCCTTACTCTGCGGAGAATCCAATTAGGAGAGCCTTACATCATGATAATCTAGCGGAGGTGGACTGGTTCATTTAGACCGGTGGATAACAGAGCAGAGGGAGGTCTGGTCCGGGGGATCAGGGTTAGTTGCAGTTAGACCTGCTGCATACATCAGCAGCCATCTATTGTGGAGAGCTTTACCCCCTAGTGGCTTAGGGGAGGAATACAAGCCTGAGCTGCTTTTAATACACATTATGGAAAATGTGTTTAATTGCCGATTACTGCAATAGAGTGAAAACACCCACAAATGACAAGAAGCATCTTAGTGGGTTTCAGTTTATCTTGGAGAATTACAGTTGAGTTCATTTTCAGCTAAACAATATGAATTGTGGTGTTTTTACTGCAGCAACCAGTCGGGAAGGTTTCCTACGTGCCTGTATGTGCAGATGTTCATGTGTGCATGTGTCAGGAACGGCTGCGGTAGTGGGATATGTTGTTGTGTTGTTGTGGAGTGGGTGCACCGCTGGGCCTGTCTGTTCTGGTGTGCTGGTTTCCTGCTGCTCAGCATTTCGCAGGGCCTCGGGGGGACACAGGGGGGACATATGACTGGGCCATGCAAAGCTGAGCTAGTCACTCCTGTCGTTCCGCAACAGACACATCCCTTTGGCGTCCTTCTGTCTCTTCATTGTCAGCCCACTCCTCAGCACGGCAGCAGACATGGCGACGAGCTGGATGTTCCTTCTCCCTATTAGTTAGCGGCATCAGAGATCCCTCACATTTCAGAGCAGGTGCACATGTTACCACAAGGACAAAATGGACATTTCGGCACTCCTTTCTCAGCAAAGCTCTGTGCTGACATAACAATTTACCACCCACCAGCACATACTATGTTTGGATCTTTAACATTTACATGACCATGCCGTGATTTATTGGCGCTGTTTCTTTTACCATGGATGCAAGGTATATGCTCCAACATGTAAAAGATGGAAAGTACCTGACATGTTAGATTTCTGTCTCTCTGAAGAAGTAATATGCATATATATATTTTACAAGATGCAAGGTCTGATTCATAGAAATTTTATAAAAAAGTAGATATATTAGAAAAAATGTAAGCTCATTTAACCGAATGATGCAAAGGCTTCTTAGTGGTTCAACATGTTCTCAAGCAGTTCAGTAAATATTAAACACGTCTGACGCTCCAGTCCAAATCAATGTGTCATTTTTAAGATTTTATTCATCCCTAAAGGAAAATTTGCACATTACAGCAGCATAATGGTCTAAAGACGTAGAAAATGGATAAAGGACTAAATATATTGTTATATTACCATACATGCAAATTCCATATCATACACATAATTTATTTGTACTGTACTTGTACCATCCCCTCATATTTTGAAGCATACCGAATAAACTGTAAATGATTCTTCTGTGGAAAAAGCAGAAATCCATCAATACTCAAAGGATGAAAGCGCCTTTTGCGTAATTACATTCTAGCTCATATGAGCAGCCTGTGGTGACTGTCTTCTCTCTGTGCTGTGGGCAAAGCAGTGCATTGTTTGTGATGAGCATGAATGCCGACCTTTGGCCTCTCCGGTGGCCTCTGCAACCCCCCTGAAAGTTCACAGGAGGGTCAGAGAGTCCTTGTGCCTCCATAGACACTGTGTTGATGGAAACTCCTACCCCCCATCTCAACCAAACCCTCCTTGGTAAGTCTGTCTGTCTGTGTGTGTGTGTGTGTGTGTGTGTGTGTGTGTGTGTGTGTGTGAGTGTGTGTGTCTGTCTCAGTCAGACACAAACACACACAAACCAAAACAAACAAAACCTGGTCACGATGCGAACATGAGGTTCAGGAAATATTTCAAATCTGACAGTGTTTGGGAATATTGTGTCGACACGTAAAAGACACACGTTTGAGCATGTACTCCAACTGCTAAATGAATCAAAATAAATAAAATGATTTATATTCAATATTGTCAAATTAATAAAATCTTAACTGATCTGCATACATTTAAAAAAAAAAAGAGCCCCATTGTGATTTTACGCAGTGATCAATGATGTCTGCTTACAGTCAGTGTCATGGTGTGGTGCTCAGGACCTCAGCTGCTGGGACAGATTCATGCGTTTTCCTATGCTCTGTGGCTTCAGGCACGGCCACTGGCAAATGGGGTTGATGCTCATCACATGAGATATCACATGCTGCTAGGCAGAACATCTACCATGTCCTGTATGTGAGATACGCTGTGGAACATGGAGATCATTTTCGTTCGGGGGAAGCCATTAATACTGAAGATCTCACAGTCCCACTGATTTCAGTATGTAAATTATTTTACGTGAGCCCAGAGCAGAGTGCTCCAGGTTTGCTGTGATAGGTTGTTTAGGGATCAGATTAGGGCCCCGTGTCATTTCATGCTAGAGATGATAATAATGGCCGCCACTGCCGAGATGACTGTTGACATCATTACTCATGTGTTCTGCCACATGCATCAATCTTCACATGCTGTACAGACGCTCCTGAGGTGAATGAATTTTTCACTTTGGAGTTCAGAGCCGGGTCACACAGACACATACCCTCACATATGAGAGGAGCGCAGCAGGTAAACCAAAAGACTTACGCCGCTCGTTTTTCTTTCTTCCTCTTGTTTTTCTCTGCGGTATCAGATTACTTTGTTTAATTCCTCCACTCAGCAGACTGATATCTTACTGTACATGATCTGGAGGCTTGTTTCTGATCCAGATACAGATGTATGATGCTATCAAGTTCAATGACATGCTGAGCAGCAGATGTAGCATGTTTTAATGTAATATGTATAAAAACCTGTCAGCTGGAAGTTTTGGTACCACAAACTTTTACACAGAGCCTGTCATGATTGCACGGGTGCGTCCTTTACAAGTTCATAGAGATGTTTCTTAAACCATGTGGTGGTACAGTGGTAATACAATCTGTAACCCTGCAGTGTTAATGCCATGCTCTGCCCACTGGGCTTTACAGGATAAGCTGAGCTAATCCTCAATGAAAGATCAGGCCTCAACATAGCTGCAGATCAGTTTGTAAGATTTTTTTTTGTCCCTTTGGGATCTCTGGAATCTAGGAGGACAATACAGATGTATATGTGATGGTGTATCACGTTAACAGAGGTGTTCACCGCTGACAGGTGGAGTGAAGGTGTAAGAAAAGCAGGATTTACCCTCCTAAACTGTGTGCTGTCATCTTTACAAAGTATGTTCAGGCAGTGTGAAAGGGATCATTAGTTGTGTGGCAGCGGAAGCAGCCGTGTTGTCAGCTACCTGCTATTTACTTCCCCTCATTACTGTACGCTGGCTGGCGCTGGTGGGAGTGTCAACATCATTAACATGACTGTCATTAGTCCTGTCCCACACTGCATGGAGAAGTTAGTCCTGGGGAGAAAAATGAAGCATCTTTCACGACCAACCTCTCTGCCTGCTGCAGCTACTGCGCTGTGAACGCCTCCATTCAGTTTGACTTGAGAGAGAAAAGGCTGCCTGAGAACAAGAAACAGAAGCTCCGCATAGTAAATTGAAATAACTCCTAGTGAGATGCATCATCCGTGTAGTTTATGCCACCTGAGAGACAAATTCATAATTTAGAATAATGTAAAAATATAGAATGAAACAGTACAACACACTGTAACTGGAGAGGCGCTTACAGAGTGTGACATATGAATATAAAATATGATAGATGCAACAGCTGAAATGATAGCACCAATTATTTCTGTGTATTCCTAGTTGCTGCATATGTGCAACTGCAAAACAAAAACCTGCTCAAAAGAAGGCTCCTGATTTTGGAAGAAATCTTTAGAATAACACGATATATTGATACATGAGTGTCGATCAAAATGTGAATCTGGATTGCTCCTTTCTTGTTGTATTTACCCCCAGCGTCTCACTTCTGAGCTGGCACCTACAGCAGGATTAAAACAAACAGGCTCCCTCACACCTTGTCATCTGCCTGACTTGGCTGGATGTTATTGTAGCCAACTTCAAGGCCTCAGCAGCAGCTGCAATCACTTATGGCAGTCTGCCTCAGTGCTCAGCCCCTCCATGCCCCCAACTAGTTTCCCATCAGCCTTGAGGGGGTAGATCTCCTCGCACTCAGTTTCAACCCTCCTGCTCTCTGTCTTGCCTCGCCGAGACCTCCTCGACCTCTGTGGAGGTGACTGGAGAAGTGGAACAACTGAGAGCGTAGCAGTGCAGAGCACGTCCCCACGCAAACTTGATTGTGAGTGGACCCACATACTATGTTTCCTCATGCCTTTTGTACGGGGGCCCGAGTTCAGAGTGGGCCGGGCTTTCAGAGGCGGAGTGCCGTCCAATGGCAGCGCTGGGAACGCTGTGTGGCTCGTCTGATTTACGGTACATCATTAAGTCAGCGCATTCCTTCTCCCTGTGGCCCAGGTGGCTGTGGGGCCTGAGGCCCAGACTCACAGGAGCAGAGCGGGGCTCTCTGTGGAGCACAGCACAGCCAAGGGGAGCAGCTGCAGACCAGGGGATCCAGCTCCATACCACAACCATGCCACATCCCTCCATGACAGGAAGCACTTAATACAATACATCTCAGCACCTTCTGTGTCTATGAAGGATATATGTTGTCTTGTTTATAGGTCCGCAATCCTGTTTTCATTCAACTTCAACCATGCTATGACGGCGACAAAGATTAAGAACTAAAAAGCAAGAGGGTGCACCGACCTATGACCTATGCAACAGCAGGATGCGTTACAAACAGCCAGTCATATATAATTTCAGATGAAAAGAGATTTTTCTTCCCGTAAAATGAACCATCAGGATAGATTGGTGTAAAAGTCTCAGTGAGGAAAAAAAAAGAAAAAAAAAGCATTGTCTTGTTCCTGTAACAAACATTCATTTTATTGAGGATTTATGTGTTATATATTACATGATGTAATTACTAATTTACACCCTGGTGAATGAATGATCTGCCAAACATCATCTTTTTTCATCTTCAATATCTCAGCAGTCACAAACAACTGCGGGTGGATTGAGTCTTGAGAGATTTTTGGAGCTGCTTTGCCCTCTAGTGGTAACTCACTGTGTCAGAGTCCACATAAGACATGAACCCCCACCACCCCTAACACACCACCAGGCAGCGAAAGCATGAACTACAGCCTACAGTTAAACTCTTAAACATGTAATAAGATGACTTGTCAATCTGCACGGGATTTCACATCAACAGCTTTGTAATTTTTTGCAGACTGACAGTAAAAGAAATTAGCTGTTAGAGATTTCAGCACTTTATGAAACTTTACAAGCAGACTTTAATATTTACAAGGCTACTAAAAACCCTGGCAGGCCTTTCAGCTCTGACCTACGCATTAGTGACATACTGTGGTTTATGTTGGGGAATGAGGCGGCTTACAGAATGTGGCCGTACAGCTCTTTGATTTATCTTTTTTATGGTTTGTTATATAACATGAATATACATGTGTAAGTGAAGAAGAAACTTCACAGCAGACAAGACTCCAGGGTGTCTGACATCAACTAAATAAAAATCATACAACCCCTATTTGGTGGTGTGATGTTCTCGCACAGCGGCCAATTCGTTTCTGTGTCTGTGTGTGACTGAGCGTGTGAGTGTTTGTGTGTTATGAGAGAGATATTTTATTCACTATCAAAGATGAGTTCATTTAGGAGGGGAAAACGTTGTGGTCGTTTCAGCTCTTGGCTGCAGCACTGGGAAATAGAAACAGTGTGGTGATGAGGTACTTCCTGCATGCTGTTCCTCTGTATGTGTGTGTGTGTGTGTGTGCATGCAAGTGTGGAGCCCCACAGAAATTGGCATTGGTGTTGGTGAAAAGCTCCTTGGCCCCCTCGCTGACAGTGGTAACACGAGACAGACAGTGTGCCATTTGCCGTGTTTCTGACTCAGATGTCTTGACCTGGCCAACTGGACAGGCCTGACTTCCAGCTCTGGCTTATCTCTCTGGCACAGCATTGGTCACTTCACACCCAGCCGCTTGATCGGCCACATTTGCATGGGATCACTGAGACAGAAGCAGGTCAGTGTGCGGTATTTTGTAATGATGTGGCTGTCACGGTGGGACATGAATCTAAAGTAAACCGCTGAAGCCAAATTGAAAAGTCTGCTCAACGCTACCCACTGATGCTGCATTTTTATTGGTTCAGCTTTGTACACAAGTATCCTTTAATTTATCTAACATTCACTTGTTGCTGACATGGCGGATGTGTGTGATGTGAGTAACCTTTTATTATGTGTCCTGTTTGTTTGGTGCTGCTCTGTCACTGTGTCTATGTTTTAATTGTGACCTGACAAGAGACAGCACATTAAAAAAAAATAGCTTTATGCTGAAAAGGTCCCTCACAAATACAATAAATAGTATTTATAACAAGTTAATATGATGAAACTACACACACATTCATTTGTTTTTACAGCATTAGACTAAAATATTGTCAAATAAACTCAGTTTATAATATTAATGTCTAATTATCATTGACCCTTAAGTGCATGGGTGTTTTGCCAAACATTCCTACAGACGTCTAACATAGATTAAACTGCATATTAAATAGTATTAACATTAACAAACCCAACAAAACAGCCTTTCACCATTCACTGAACAGTTTTTTATAGATGCCAAAATAAACATCATAGCTGTCAGTGTGGCCCATTATATTCTATGTTTATGAATATAATCTACCAGTTACACATAAGCTACTGTAACTGTTCAATGACTGGAACTTACCAAACACAAATATGTCAGCAGAGCATTCATAAGTCAGAGTTATTGTTTTGTGGTGCTTGCAACTTAGTTATGCAGCTCACCATGACCTCTGAGCCAGCGTGTTCACACTAGTACTCCTACTCTGCTCCTGAAATATCTGACTGATCACTCGCATAACATGCATAAAATACACGTTATAAATTACGTATTTTGAATGTAGGCAAATGTAAACAAACGTCTTCATCCATGTGTCTGCATTAATTCATCAGTGACTCGAAATTAGTTTAGAAAGAAAACATCACCTGCTAAATGCAAACATTGGGGGGAAAAAATATGAGTAATGGTATTATTGAATAAAATTAACAGATCAAACAGGATGTAATATGGTCCCAGTATGTATCTTTTATGTATGGACACGTGATTACACTCAAGCCACTTCACAAGTCTACAAACAACCATTAAAACTTACAGCAAGACAAATACCTTGAAAAACAGGTAACACCTACACACAAAGCCCAATCCTGTTTGCTGACACAGTAAGCCTACACCCGTCACACAAAATAAATGTTCCGCCCAATAGGAAAGCAATTTTGCAATGCATCACTTTAAGTGAGTGGACCTCTGTGCCGCAACCAGTGTCTCTTAACCTTTCCTTAATTTGTCTTGTCTTGTTATGAGCTCTCAGGAACAACTATGTCCTTTCACTACTAAGTTGGGAGCGCCTCGCCTGCACAGAGCTGGACCACATCAGGGCTCCGGTCAATGTGAGAGGATTAAAAACGTGCGTGGAAGGCAATGGTGAAGTCAGATTTTTTTTTGCTCTATTGCTCCCTGCTAGTGTCAGTGCAGCTGTTTCCTCTCTCATTTGGTCTTTGAAGACGCACAGAAATACTACATCGCAACGTGAATCCGACACTCTGGCCTGTGCGCTGCTTCCCGTTGTCAGAACGCCATCATTAGTGTGTTCAAATGAGAGGTTAATAAAGAATAAGTTACTGCAACTTTCACTGCACGCTTGATTTACTGCCACCACCTTTCTCCAGCACACAAACATCAAACACTTCATTTCAACGGAGAGCTGATAAGGAAATGTTATCTCAGTGTGAAGGAGGCAGTGACCTCCCCTCTGGCTGGTAAGAGGTTGCATGAAAATATTTGCAGCATTGTCTAGCATTACCATTCACTGAGAGCCAAGTATAACATTGAATAACACATTTACTATAGTGTCTGAGATGAAAATATGCTCATGGAGAGCGCTGTGTGTTTTTAATCTAGCCGGTGTTGAGAGCCGAATCGTAGAGCATGATATCATTTCATCTCAATATTATAAAAAGAAGTGCTTTCTCTCAGGAGTGCAGCTTTTCCACTTGTGTAGGACATCATCACTCTTGCTCAACAACCTGACACATATTTTGGTAGGGTTGTCGCCACAAGAAGGAAGTTGTAAACCAGAGAGGCTCCCAGTGCAGGAAGCCTCCTTTCATTGTGGATAAAGTCACCTTGAAAACCTGGTGGTCCTCAGTAGACCCTACACAGAGCTTATAAGACTAAGAACAATGCATGCCAGGATACTCTGTAGGCTTTGAAATTGATTGTTAACAATGATATAAACTGATCACAAAGTTCACGTACAAAAAAATCTCAATCTTTCTAGTCTGGAACGGTTTCAAGCAACATGTTTCAGAGTGGCAAGTTTAATTTTTAGGACTTGTTTATGTTGTGTTTATTCCCTCTCATTCCCTGGACACTTTGGTAACTCCAACCCTTCATTAAGCCTTATTATGCACACCACTCACTCCACATCTGGCTTGGGGCTCCCAGAATGGCTCATTTGCCGTGCTTTTTATTGCAGTCATATAGTTGGAGTTGTAAATGACTGTGTAGCTGTGTATTGTTGTCTGTTGTGGGGAGCACACGGTATTCTCACCAGTGACGAGGAGCGTCACGGTTGCGCATCCCATGTAGTCCTCTCAACAAGGTTTTTGGGTAGAAGTGATTTTTAAACCAAACAGCAATGTCATTTTTGAATTATAGCTTTATTAGAAAAAAAAAATTTGCCGAGACAGTATTTAGACTTTAGTGGAAGTGGGTTGTTCAATTTAGCCTCTGGCCTGTGATTGGAGGAGTGTCAGTTGAGTAAGTGGCACGTAGTGGAAGGATTGGCAGCTCTATAACTCCCTCAGACAGGTTTGTCATCTGTGTCAATGACCCACCAGGGAGCCGGCCCTAATATCAAACCCAATGCTGATGGATGACCACAGTTCCAGCTGTTAAGGCACTGTCACAAACAGGTTCCTCCATAGCCTGTCACTGTGTGAGTGTGTGTGTGTGTGTGTGTGTGCAAGTGTGTGTTTGTTATCAGTGGGATGTAAACCTATGTTCAACCTTGATTTTTTCAATCTGCACCACTGCTTAATTTACAGGGCCACGTTTTCTTTGGCAGTTTTCTGTAGCTTTTAAAGGAAAATTCACATCAAATATGTGTTTTCTTATAAACATTCATGCTGCATTTTCATTATTTTCCTTTTTGTACATTGATTGTTTCTTTTAAACGGTGAAAAACTTTCAAAAAATTGTTCACACAGCAACTTTTCCATAACAACTTTCATGCAATTTGTAACAGAGGTCTCAAATGCATGAGATCCCAGCAGGAAATGTTGCATCTAAGTGAATCAAATCTGTGTTACTCATTTGCTTTATTTGGCTTATTCTACATACATCCATGTTCAGGCAGAGCATGTGGCAGACAAATCAAGGCATGTGACATAAAGCTTTTTCATTTTTTTTTTTATTTGGTTATGTTCACTGCAGAAAAATACAGAAATACTTCAGGTTGGAGAAAGTAACAGGAGGTTTTAATTTGATTTTAAAGTCCAAATTCAGTGCATCTGTCTAAAAAGATGACATAAATATCACATGAATACCTCACACAGAGGGATGTAAGGTTTGAATTAATGCTGAAGGTGAGAGAGATTAATATTGCAAAACATCATGAAGGTGCTACAAACCACATGTCAAGTGCTTTACACTGGCACCTCTCCCCACAGTACACGGTCTCATTGTTTCATTGTTCTGCCTCGCTTCTTTCAGCAAACGCGGTTCATAGTGGCTCAAGTGTAAACTACAGTACATCGCAGGAAGGAAGAGGGACCTGGTGGTGGTGGGGGTTGGGAGCAGGATCCCAGACCATAAAACCTGGCAGCCGCCCTCCTGCATTGTTCACCACCATTCCAGCCCAGTTTCACTGTTTTCTCCCTGTGCTCTCTGTATCCTGTCCTTTAAAAGGCAATAAATGTTGTTGTTGTTCATCAGACAAACATGAATCCCGACCAGGCTGCTGATGTGCCTTTGTCATGAAGACTCTTGTAGGCAGGAAGAAGGTAGTGCTAAAAAGCAAATAAATAGCCTGATTGTGTAAGTTTCACACAGTCATCATATGGCTCAAATCAGACACATATTAGGCTGTATGCAGCATGTGTTACTAATGTATAGAGAGCACATTAAATACATAAATACAATTCCAGCCTTTCAGCTGGATGTTAACACATCCAAATCTCCTCTTAGAGCACCACCTTGTGGCTGGATTGAGCTGTCTTCTCTACATTTTTGAAAGCATTGACTGCTGCAGTGTCATATATCACCAGAAAGAGAAAGTGGATACAACACATTCCACTTTATTTGTATTTATACTGTGATAATATGTGTTAAAGTCCATGCTAATTCACATAATACGGATAAAACTATAATTTTCTGATGTGTTTTTAAAGCAAGCATAATAGAAAATGTGATCACATAATGGGGTTAGGGTTATATCCTTGAATCAGCAGGTTCTTCTGCAAATCTCACAAATTTCACACAGCATACTTTTTTGAAATAACGCTGCCACAAACTGTGTCACTTAAACTCTGTGAAAGCCGTGCACTTAACTCCCTATCATAATGATTTCCTTTCTCTTATGCGTGCCATGAAACATTCAACATGACCACAGCAGGAGTGTACAACTTTTGTGGAATGCAGATGCTTCTTTCTCAGTCTATTTAAGTGATTTAAGGCTGTCAGGGAAGCCTTGCAGCAGGGCCCAGACAGGAGGCTGGACATGACAATGAAGCTGAAGTCCTGCAGAAACTGCTCCCCCTGCTGTCCGGGCACAGAGGGCTCTGAGAACACTGCAAGACGACCTGAGGAAGGAATCTGACCACTGCAACTCTCCATGTAGTTCTTTGCAATTGTGTTTCTGTCCTATAACAACATTAATATGGTATTTCCTCAACATTATAAGTCAAATCTCAGGAATAAAAACAGAAAATGTCTCTTGAAACCTGGTTTTCCTTGAATATTTTTTATATTTTTTTGCAGTTATGGCTCAGTTGTCACTTCTTCTTTTCAAACTAATCAATTATAAGCAGAGTAGTGACACGTTAACCTTGATGTCTTCACATATTATTTCCCACAAACACACATGTTTATTCCTAGTTCATTTGATAACCACCTCCTATCAATCCTTCTGCTTGTCTGTCTTTTCTTGGCGCGACCAGAACTGTAAACACTGAGCAGAAAACGCCTCTGTGATCCCAGCTGCAAATAGAAAGCTGGAGACATTGAATTTTTTTTTTTTTTTTTTTTTAAAACCACCGTACACTCCACACTAAATGCAGCCTTTCTTTGAGATCAGAAGGACTGATGAAGCCTGTCATAATCATTTCTATGCTACATTAACAGAGGCAACACTGTAGTTTGCCTTGGCATGGGCAAGTGTTGCTGCACGGCCTCAAGCATTTCTAAACTCCAACTTGCACTCCCGCTGAGGTGAAGGGTCGATGTCTGTCTGAGTTTAAGAAGTTTCACATCAGGAGCACATGGAGCTGCTTCTAACTCTCTCAGTGTTCTGGTTCAGTGGAAAAAACAAATATATTGATATGTTGTTTTAATGTCCAAATCCAGTTCAGTCCAAAATTTAAGGAGTCTATATTTTGTAACTAAGATGTTTTGTTATTTGAGGTGACTACATTTTGTAGATCAGATCAGAAGGCTCCTGGGAAACACCCCACAGTTTCCAAGCACATGGTCTGTATTTTCAAAATCAATTTCTGTCTCACAGTTGGTTGCAGTGCCACTGAAGTCATCAGGGTCACGCACCTCCCTCCATAGTCGTTTGCCAGCCGCTTCCAACTGAAAAATGGAGCTTTCTCGACTAGAGGGGTATATGAACAGAGATAGCTTGACACAACCATTTGTTTGGCTCAGGTGAATACAGCCAGACAGCAACACAGTCCCTGCTCTGCGGCAGGGCTTGCACTATGGCCAGATCCTACCGGACACTCATTCCTCAAAGATGCTCCAAAAGCTCAGCTCAGATACACTGCTACTGTACTGTACTATGTTACAAGACACAGCTGGTCCTTTTGTAGATATTTGGCTTAAATAGTCAGGAGTTTAGCTGAGAGTGTTTGGTAAGGAGGGAGGATAAGTTTAGAGTTTCATCAGACAGTTTAAGTCTATCTTAGATAGATAGATAGATAGATAGATAGATAGATAGATAGATAGATAGATAGATAGATAGATAGATAGATAGATAGATAGATAGATAGATAGATTTTAATGTTAGCTACTCTATATTGTTGGGCAGTTTAATCTGTAACAATACATCATACATATTTTATAAATGGATCATGTTTTGTTTGCAAAGTCTTAATCTGTAAAGTAACTTCTGTAGTGAAGTCAAAAGTATAATACTTATCTCTGAAATGTTCTTTAGTACAAAGTACAAAGTGGCTTCAAATGGAAACAGTTAAGTTACCTTAAGTACCTTAAACTACCTTAAAATTCTACTTATTGCTCAGTACAAATTTACTTTCTGAAATATTATACTAAAGCACAATACAACCCATATAACCCATCACTGCCTGTAGACATGCAATCTTTGATACACGTACTATATAGCGTTTCTCTCAGCTCTGACATCTTTCTTGTTGTTTTAAAAGTCCATCTCTTTTACTCAATTCATCTCAGTAAAAAAGGTTCTGCTGAAAAATGTTGCAAGTACATCTGTGAATTTCAGAGACAAAAATCTCACAGTAATAAATATAATCGGCTGTAAATAACACTAAAGCTGTTGACAGAGATGTTATCATGCTCACATTCATTCCTCCGCTCTTTATTAACTGTGTCCTGTGCCTTCATATAAAGAGTTTTGCTGTAACTCTTGTGTCGACTGTCACGCCGCTGTAATATTCATGGCTGCATACGGGTATGAACAGAAACAACCCGGCACCTTGAGTGTAATGAATTTGAATCTGTGGCTGCTTCAGTATTAGTCTGGCTTACTGCTCAGCCCTGCAGGAAATGAATTGCCCTTTATTTAACATTACAAATTACAGGTGACCCACAGTGAGGAGAGCTGTGAGTTTGAAAGGTGCGACAAATAGATTTAGAGCGGCAATGATTCCCTCCAAGATTCCTGTTGTGCAAATGCAAGAGATTAAATGACAGAGGATATTAGGAAATAATTTGTGATTCCCACTGTGATAAACGTAATGCGGTTAGGAGGCAATGAATATGTCTGTTTTCGTCACAATTAAATCAAATTAAGTATTAGATTACATTACATTGATTTGTTGTATTGCAAATTGTCATGTTGACGGTGCTAGCAGAAGGCAAATGAGGGTATAAGGTTAGCATTGCTGCAGGGGTGGATTTGTTGGAGGTTACAATGTGCTGGCGTAAGTGCTTCAAGTCTGAACACCTTCATTAGACATCCTGGACCCTGTGGTAAGGATTAAACCTTCACTTTTCAGTCAGTATAGTCTTTAACCAAGCTAAAAGCTGTACAGTGAAATCCTGTTGGCAGCATAGCGGCTGAGTCATGCAGTGGCCACTTTTAACTTTGTTCTCTGAGAGATTATTCATCCAGAGTTAACCACATCAGTCGCATGTTAAGATCATATTACCTCAGAGATAAATCCATCAGTCCCCTTGCGGACGAATGGAGGCAAATGTGCTCAAACCACGCTTTACACCATTTTAGGATCCCTCTCCAACCAGTGACTTGGCCTGTTGAGTAATGAAGTGTTGGAGTTCAGTAATGAGACTGTTTACAGGGCGTGCTTGTTTCACATGAATCAAGCCCAGTGTGTGGTTAGATAAATACCAGCTTGGCCCCGCACGAAGCCAGTCAAACCTTCTCCTCTGCTCAGGAAATGGCAGCCAAATTCCTGTGGAATGAATGAAGAGGAAATCTGCGAGTGGCAGCCTACCACGAGATCGCTCTGAAAGGAGAGGGTGGAAAAGCCGTGGCCCTTCCTCTGGCGTGGACCCGGGCCAGGGCTCACTAGGTGAGACTGATGGAATAATAATACACATCCTGAGTGTTCTTTTCATTAGCAGCACGGTTTCATGTTTTTCATCATCCTGCTGAGAGAAATGGAGAGACCCTTATTTCTGAGCTGGACAAATTACCCCTTCCCCTCTGGGAGATGCAGCTGCATTCAATATCGTGTATGTGTGTCTCCACAGTATGTGTGTGTGTGCTTCTGTGTCAGTGTGTTCTTTTGGTGGGGGTCGTGGTTGGATACAGGGATTTCCTGTGGAAATAATAATTAACCACAACATGCACACAGGGACGGCGATAAACGCTTGGCCCTCTCACTAAATATTGTCTTTTACAAGCGACCAGGTAACTGGATTCATCTCATTTCCTACATGAGATTTAGATGTGAAGCAAACTTCCATTAGGATATAAAAGGAGTATTAGTTTAAAGCCATGACCTCAATCTGTCACTTGTGTAAACCTATCAGTCCAGGCTGTTTGAACTGAAGTGACAGCATGGCCGTCCGTATTTAGAACACATTATCGGTGATTCATAATAGCCTTTAACCAACGCAATCCCCCCATTAACTCCACCTGCAAACACCTCATATCCCATGTGACCTATTTTCCCAATTACCAATGCCATTACTCTGCACTTCCCTTCCACATCAGCCCTCACCAGACGTCCAGATTAGAGCAGATTTCATAGAAACTCCTCTGACTACTACATTAGTGTGCATTTTTCTGCACTCTTATTACAGAGCACAGAGAGGAAGAGTTACAGCGCCTCTCAAATGAAACAGGCTTGAGTGATAAATCTCTTGCGCTAATGCACACGCTTAAGAGTTTTTGACTGTAAATAAAGTCATGGGAGACATGCTGTACTTACATGGGGAAAGCCTTGAGGAAATGGCTTCCCCCCTTGAAAGAACATATGGGTGTGTATGTCTGCAGCCAATCAGGATGCAAGTTGAAAATGCCTTTTTTCCCCCTTGGAGCCCTCATGAAGGCCTCATTGCTGTTTTAACACTCTTGTGTGTGCGGTAATGCAACACAATATTTGAGAAATTATGACCTAACCAAACTCGATTCATATTGATTATATTAAACACGTGTTTCTGTGTTGTTGACTTCAATTTCTACTTAAAAAACAAACAAAATACGATCATCTTTCCAACAGGAAAAGAGACAGAGCAAACAGCTGTGTGAATATTTGTCAGATAAGTGGGATGACAGTTCACTCCGGGTCAATATATTGCTTTTCATCATGATCATCAAAGCATCATCCATCTCTCCGTGCAAACACTGGTGACACCTTAATTGCCTTTGATAATACATTCATCCTGTCAAAACGAGGCGATAATCAAGTCATTTCCACGGAAGCCGTCGATGTCTGCGCTAAATATGTTCTACTGTTGTTACAGTAAGACACCTCTGAGGATAATCAGGGCACAGTTTACCTCTTTTTAACGGTGCAACTTGTTCATTTAATCATTCACAAACATTTTCACAAACTATAGCTGCAGTCTGTAGAAACATAATACACATGAGATGATATAAAAGGAGCAGGGAGGGGAGAAATCTTGTGTTATCTGCCCTCTTCCCGCTCTAAATTGGTACAGTAAATGGTCTACCATATATGTTAGATCTATTGATATGCTGCCAAACAGCCTTTAATGAGACGTGTGCATTATAGCCCGAGGATATAGGATAAAGTGGCGGATTTTTTTAAAACATAAACACGTAATATAAGCAACCTAGATCCCATTGATTTTTTTTTTTTTTTTACTTTACAAAGATGCATACCAAGTGCTTTCTGGTAGACAAACTATTTAATGACGACTCTGTTTCTGTTTCTTACCTGAGTTTGATGATTCTCTGCTGCAATTTCTTGTTACTTCTTGGTCAACATGCACACAGATATCAATATATTAAGTTGAAACATCAAAACACACACATAGACAACCAATAACAGCAGACTATAAACATTCATATCATCTATCATCATCTCAATATCTCTGGATATTATTTTCTCTGCATTTTCAAAGGTTTACAGATTTACAGACTCATTTACAGCAACAGGATTTGCGTGTTGTAATTATTTATATTGTTGTATTATTCCTATTCATACTGGTAATTCCTAAATGGTTTCCAATATTTATAAAATCTACAGGCCTTGTTCTGTTCAAAACTATATTCTCAAGTTAATCTGAAGATAATACGAGGCTTTAGCACCCACTTGATGAGTTAAACACATCAAGTGGGTATCTTCCAAAGTTTCAGTGTTTTCAAGAACAAATAGTAACACAAAGAGGGAACTCTTCGTGCTTGCCAAGGAAACGCTGTCCTGGGAAACAAAAAGAGGAAATTTCATGCTAAAAGTGCTGTAACTTTGGAATATATCCATTTGATCTGCGCAACTCATGCAGTGTTTGCTTTTGTTCAAGAGGACTGACGATTTTCTCCCCCATCACTTAAGTGCATTAGGAAGGATATATTTCGCTTCAACCAGTATGAAAAGCATGAACGATTAGAGCAAGCAAAACCTGTAACATATGTGCACATGAGTATTGTTTGAAAACAGTCTTGAAAAATGTGAACCTATTATTATTATTATTAATTTCACACATCTGCCTAAAGATGGTATGTTCCCTTTAATCTACTTTATTTATGCTTCTTTTTGCTCTTTTCTGTACATAGTGGGTTTAGCCCACATCTCTACACTGTAACTAAAATTAAGTGGGAAGTTATGTACACACTGTCAATAGCTCTCTAAATAACCAATTATTTATCTATGAAGTTTGCAGAATAAACAACTTATGATACGACATAACACATGCTGCTGCTCGTGTAAGAGTTTCACATTGAATTTCCTGGCACTTCAACTCAAAGTTCTGCAGGCTGGCAAAGTATTGACTATTTAGATTAGCTTTCACTGGAGTGGAAACCACCTTCACGCAGACCATCAAGTGCTAATTGGTTTGGAATGGAGCAAAAGGTATCAAGGAACAGATTCCAGATGACACACCAGTGATGGAAACATCCTTTAAGTAAATGTAGCAGTCGGCTCCAGCATACCGCACCATGCTTCATCTGCTCGGGATGTCTGATTGCGCAAGCAAGCGACTGCCAGCTGAAGCACAGGGTTCCTCTGTAGTGTACGCTTTGGTTTAATGAAGTGCACTGCTGCAGTTGCAGTTCTGCTCTGGGTCTGTGTGAAAGTTATCTGGCCAGCTTGTATGTGGGAAAGTATCTGAAGCGGCGACGTCCCGATGGGATACAGTACAGATGGAGCAATTAAAGGCGAGCCACAACAATTGTCTTTTTTGAGCCAGACATATTGGAGAGTGAGTAGAAACAATGCATCCCGTTTAGAATATTTTACTGAAGTTCACAGAAAACAATATAACTAGCCACAGGAGGACGGAAAATGTGAGGCTGCAACTAAAATAGCCAGAAAGTCTGTGTTGTTCAGGGATTTCTATATTTTGCTGTTAAGTGCATCATGAAAGTGAAACTGTGTGTTTATATGCAGTGCATGTGTGCACTGTTAGCTTTATTTGAGACATGTTAAAACAAGTCACAACAAATATATGTTATAGTATTACATTGTAAAGATTTTAGCTTTTTACTCCTCAATGGTTCCCAGTTCAACAAAAGCCAAAATCCTGTTCTGGTTGTGCCCTAATGAGAGGATTTATGCACTGTGTGTTGCAAAAGAACAAGAAGACGTCCTTGCTCCTGTCTATTAGACATCATTTTGAAGACCGGCCTGTCCTGGCACATCGCCCTCTAATAGGCCGTCTCCTCAGCTCAGTGGGAGGGGGACAACAGCAGGAGGGAGTTGTTGGGAATTGTATTTTCTCTCTCATCATGGGGTCTTCTCCCAGCTCGCTGAGCTCTGGAGGTGTCAGGACTCTGCGCTGAGGTTGATGATATCAGGTTATAATTAATACAGAAATCAAATTCCACCCACTTTGCATCCTCTCTGATTTGATTATTTTTGTGTTGATTAACATCATATAGCACCATCCTCTCCATATGAAACATTTTAAACTGTTTACTGCCTTGTGCTTCGCCCACTAAAAATAAATACATTCAGCTTGATACAATCTTATATCATTTCAAAATCACCCTTTCACGAGCTTACTCTATGATTCATAAAGCCCATTTCCTCTCAAGTGTGCCTCTCAAATATTTATTCATAACTCTGTTTTTGTAATAAACATGCTCTCAGCCTGTTAATAGTTATTTTTTACAGCAGTATCAGTTACCTTTCTGATGTTTTGTTGCTGCAGCATGAACACAGATGGCTCACACAACAGACACTCAGCACATCATTCCATTATGGCAATTAAAAGAAGAAGACCTGGTGTGCAGAAATGGAAAGTAACCTGCTTGGCTATACAGTATGGCTGCGGGCCATTTGGTCAGCAAGTCTTAGTCAAGGACTCCAAGTTGTAACTGAACCAGCCCTGCACACTCTCCTGTGATCAAACTCCTATTTTGATAAAGCCAAACTCCTTTAGCCTCATTTCTGACCTACACTACAAACCGTAAAGGAAAAATCTTAAAATTTTACCTGTTTTTACGGATGTATTTTGTCCACCGAGAAAAATAGAATATGTTTGTGCTGTACATATGATGCTACAGCGAGTTAGCTTAACATAAAGATTGGAAACGGGGAAACAGCAAACCTGGCTCTGTCTAAAGATCTGCAAACCTGCACCTCTACAGCTCACTAATTACCACATTATATCTTTGTTTTCCTTTTAACAAGAAGGTAAACAACATTAAACAGTGTAAAAACAAGACATGCTTTTACAGGCGGGTATTTTTTTTTTCCAAGCATTAGCTTCATTTTTACTGGACAGACATGACAATAGTATAAATCTTCTGATCTAGCTTGCAGCAATGTTTCCCAACATGTCTAACTATTCCTTTATCCTTCCAGGTAAAGAACAAGACCAGAAAGGAGCAGTGTGGTCTGTGGAAATATCGGATTTTAATGCTATAGTTTGCGTGATCCAGTAATGTTGGTGAATGATGATATGACATTCAGAGTCAATGAGGGAAGAGGAAGCGCTCATACCATCCTGGAGCAGAAAAACAGGAGAAGAAAACATTAGAAAAGAAAAGAACTGACTGAAAATACAGATAAGAAATAATCTATCCACATCTGTAACTATTGCAATTCAGTGTTGGCAATCTGTGAAATTTAGAGTTAGTGGGTCAAACTGTTTCTCACCAATTTTGCGTCCAGGATTTTTTGGACAGTTTTAAATCATGGCTCAATGACGCACTGAGCCATACTTAGCAATACTCCTCCCTTAGCACTACAACTATATATAAAACCTTCAGCACATTAGCATCTGTGTCTCTCTGTTTAGTAGTTATTACACTTGGTTACACTTAGTTGCTACAACCTTTGCCAGCTATTGCTTTGACATCCTACAAATGTATTTTCCCTGGATGCCAGAATTTGCAGAACAGCTTGGTTACTTATCTAACTTTCCAAAAAAAATGAATAGATGAATAAGAAGTGGATTCACTTTGTAAATGTGTTTTTGTTTTGGAATAATAGTTGCAGGCTAGCTAGCCTAAAGTAATTTTGGCTTTTGGGTAATGTCGATAAAGTACGCCTGGTCACTGATTTCCATTCCAGGATATTAAAATGACTGGGGGCCTTGAGGATGTTGCCAGAGGGCTGGTGGTGGTTTTGGGTGTGGTGGGACAGTTCATGTTATTGCTTAGGGCCCCACAATGTTCAGAAATGGTCCTGGCTTTACGCCTGCCACTGCTGCATCAGTTATTAATTAAATATGAATAAATAATGTTTCCTGCTGTAAGCAAACCATAAGAGTATTACAATAAACTGTTGGATGTGTGCTTCCTGACCAAGCTTTTCCATTAGAAGACTCCAAGTCTATCCCGGGAATGTTGTTTATTAATGACAAAGTATTAATTGGTGCAATGTAATAATCAATATGCATAATAATTGTAAGGAGAAGTTACTTGTTGGTCTGGTTCAAACTGTAATGAGTGCAGCAGCAGATACAAAGACTCACTTAATGAACAAAAGTGTCTGGAAAGATGCAGACATAGAGCATGATGAAGAAAGTTCTGAAACAATGAGTCCTACTTGCAACAGATATCCAATCTGAGCTGTAGTGAAGATATAGATCACGGTGTGACAAATGATTATGATGATTTTGATATTTCCCGCAGACAATTCTACTTTTTCATTTCCTGGTAAATTGTCTCAGCTCCAGTCCTGTCCTGGTGGGCTTCCCTCCCAGTCCCATCTTCGCTCTGCGGTTTTTATTAAAGCTAACATTTGTCAGCAGGAAGATGGTTGATATGCAAAATGTGGAACAGCTCACACCTCACGCTTTAGTTATTCTGGCTGTTTGAGAAATGAGATATGAGGAATGCCCTGCTACGACACAACAGATAAGAGACATGAGTAATGTTCACAAGATTTTGGAGTTATTACTCTTTATTATATGTTTTTTATTTGTACCTGATGTTTTGAAGAATGATGTCACTGGAGAAAGGAAAGTATTTCATTAACAGTTAAAGATTCTTATGCTTTAACAAGGAACTAATGAGAATAATACTAGATCAAACTTTTATTTTCTTGTGAAATATGCATCAAGAATGTGTTTGTATATGTATTTGATAACGAATCTATTGTGTTTCGGTCATGGAAATGTAATAATCTAAAAGAAAACCTTAAAAAAGTGGAAAAAACTGAATTGCAACAGATGTTTACTGCATTGCGAATTCATTTGCAGCATCCAGCCACAATATTAACGAACAATTATTTATCACAAATGTGCACCATTCATGCTTTTGCTGTCTGCCACACGATGTAATTGCAGCCCAAATGTCAATATATTCGATGTGTCATATGATCTCAGGGAAATTAAATTAATCTAACGCCTTCATGCACAGGATGAGATGAATTCCACAGGACTCATTGTTTCCAGATTTCAAAAGCTATTACTTTCCAATTTTATGTTTAACTTCTTTAATAAAATAATTAAAACATTCAGGCGTTTGCGATGTGATGTTGGTGAGATGGGATGCTATTTTAGGTCGTGAAATTCAAATAAAATTGCTTGTATTTCTCAAGCTATGAGTCATATACAGCACATAATGTTAGTTTATAGTAGCAGTTTCCCTCGGTGAATTATTATGTATCACAGAATTTATCAACTCGAAGTGACAGATCTTTTTTTCTTCCCTGATTTTGTTGTCAAACTAGATCTGTGATACAATAAGGCACAAAACAGTATAGTTTGAAAGCGAGGCAATTTCTCTGAATATAATTTCTGCTGGCAAGATGAAGCGAAAGGACCATGCTGTGTGAGGAAATTGTTCTGCTAAGTGACTCTTCCCCTCACATTGCCAAGCAGCATCCCACCATATAAATGGCCGTCCAGGCTATTTGTCAGGAACACACATCAATCTTGGTGCGTATCGCCACAGAGCCAGGAGGCGAGTCGGTGTAGGCTGCTGTTACCAGTCAGAAATGTGTTGAGCTTGTCTCCTCAGGCCATCCTCACTCTGTACAGTATAGAGGAACAAATCTGCAGCCACCGTTCTGAAGACTGGTCACTTTCATTAGAGAAGTCATTAAAGGAATTACAGGAGCCCGGCCATAGATTTTTCTTGGATTATTGTACTTGGATTTAGCTCAATTCATCAAGCATATAACTGAAATGCTGCAGTGAGTGTTGCAAAGCAAAAAGAGAAGAGAAACTCAGTGCTTCTCTGTGTCTATGTGTGATTCCTATTTTTCCACCACTCCTCTTTGCATCTGTGACTTGCTGATTTCCTTGTGGCCTCCTTAATTACACCAAAAAGGAAATCTGAGGCCAGAATGTTAATCCAGTAAGTAGAAGAGTGATTAAACAGGATTTTACAATCAGCCTGCACTTAGTTGTGTGTACCGTTCAAAGCAAACACTGAAAACCTGCAAGGATCTTTGTTAATTTGTTCACCCCATTCTCCCCAAAGATGTTCTCTTTGGTTAAGATCTCAGAGCTTTGGGGTAAACTAAAGTCCTGATATGTTCCTGCAAACATCCTAACCTTAATCTGGCATCTGGCAATGTTCTATTCTATTCCCGCCACATCGTATTCCTCTGTGCTAAAGATCGCTAATGTTTTCTATTAAAAACTCTTCGATGAGCATCTTCGTCAATGTCGTACCATTTTATAGCTGTGAAAAGAAAACTTGTCCACATCTGAAAATAGTCCCAATGCACTATTTATCCCTGTTTTAGTCATGTTTGCTACAAACAGTAGACATTATTAACCTTATATAGCCTTTTGTTTTAAATTAAACAATGTATTTGTGACCTGTTTTTTGACTCTTCATTAGGAACCAGTGGGCTTTCATTATGATTGACACAACAACCTCACCACAAAGTCCATTCAGTAGCTGCTCAATAATATCACACACTCTTCCTCAGTAGATGGAGTCACCCAGTTGTCATGGTGATGCAGATGCTCAAATTTCCATTCTTCGCAGTATTTAATAGAGTTATTGTTTATTTGCAAACGTGCAGATGGACAGACTCGGCAAGCAAAATTATTTGATTCTTTCTCTCTGATGAGATCCACCTTCAAATAGCCGATAAAGTACACCATGTCTCAGATTCTTGATTATTTCATTCCTTCATAACTAGAGAAACACCAAAAAAAAACAAAAAACTTTTGAAATGAAACCTTACACATTTCTAAAATATCACTTTTACTGGAGACACTTGAAATAAAGAAACATTTACATTGTTTTTCAGTTTAGTTGTTTTTTCTCAAGATTTACTCATCTGATAATAATCAGTTATCATAAAAGTGACATATCTATATGTGGATTTCCACCAGTTTCCCCCTCCACTCATTTTTCATGCTTATATTGTCATGACCTAGAAGAGTGTGTATTCAGGGGGATGTTTCTGATCTCGTGTCCTGAGCTGTGGAATAATGTAAGAGCACTGGTGTGTTTCTGCTGCGGCTGGGGGAGCGTGTTGCCATAAAATATTAACGACTTGGAAGCCCAGCCACATGACAAGATGAATGTAATTGGCCCTCGCAGCTCTATCTGTGCATGTTAATGAGATGGGATGGTATTTAAATCAGTAGCGCCCCAGACACTGTGGCTGCAGTCTAGAAAACCACAAACAAAGACGCAGTGAGAGAGCACGGATGCAGTGAGATAGATACAGAAAATGTCACTTATTATTCAGTTTTGGGGACCTACTGCTAGCATCTCTTTGTATCATTAATTTTTTTTTGTTTGTTTAAGCAGAACAATATTTGTAGCTGAGCCTTAGATTGAATTTTGATTAAAATCATGGAAACTGCTGCAGAGATAACTTTGTTTATCAGAGAATTTGGAGTGCAAAGCTGACAGCGAGCAGATGGTGAAGGTTGAGAGAAGTGTGGACCAAAGCCAGATATAAAGCTGAGGTAAAGGTGTGCACCTGCACAGCACCTGTCCTGCCAAGGCGCCGGGGTCAAGCCCCGCCTGTCACCAGTGGTCTGGAACAAAGCTGTAGTCTCTAAAACAAAATGTGACCACCTCAGGAGAAAACACAGGGCTGTGGTAACAGCAAACAACAGCTTGAGTCTGCTCTCCCAGGAGGCAGGACATGGGAAATTGTAGCAGGTAGCAGTAATATAACCTAAATTTTTAAGAGAAAGAAGGCCAGCTTGTGTTCAGCAATAAAGCCCAGTTTGAGAGTGTTTGTACGTGGGTGAAGCCTCTCACATTTCTGGAAAACTGAATGAATAAAAAAGAAGTCAGCAGATGGCAAACTGTGTCACTTTACTTTCATTATTCTGACAACTTTTACCTTTTATGTGACAGTGCTGTGGTCATCCTCACCAGCACCTCATAAAACCACACTCATGTCCTCTGTTGCAGTCTTGTGATGCTGGCTGGACGAAGGTGTGATGTATCAAAGCCCTGGTGTCTCAGACAAAAATCCTGGCATGCTGTGTTTGTATCTGTGTGTGTGTGTGAGTGTGTGTGTGTGTGTGTGTGTGTGTGTGTGTCTGTGCTTGTGTTTTGTGCAGACTGGGAGAGACCTGACGCCAAAGGGTGGGGGAAGTGCAGGCAGGAGGACAGATGGTCTCCCTCATGGTGGCTGAAATAAAAGAGGGAATTAGAGGACTCCAAGGTGTACACTCTGACGGCAATTACAGCAAATAGATTGGAAGTGGACCTCCAGGCACCCAGGGAGGCAGCTCCGTGGGGGAGAGCTCCACCTCACCACATCTGGTTTGCACACCCCCAAACAAGTCAAGATAAAACCACACACCCTGTCGCTGCTTTAGCAGAGGCAGACCCTACTGACCATTAGCATATTACTGTATATCAGAATAAGTGTGTGAACATAAAAAACTGAAAATAAACTTCGTTTGCACTGTAGAGTTTGAAATGGATTTCTATATTACCATTTTTCTTGGTTTGGATACGTGACTGAAGGATTTGCAAAACCAATTTCAGACATCCCTGGGAGCTGTTTTGGTTAGTTATTCTGCTGCCTGCAGGAGTTTGAAAACAGTCAATTATTTTTGTCTTGCTTGCTTCCGCCCATTGATTCTCAAACGATTTTCACTGCCCCTCCAAGTAAGGATATGCAGCAATTGAATTAAATAAGCCCGCCCAATCAATATAAAATACGTAACACATCCACGCTTCTCTTTCATAGCCCGTGGAAACCGAGAATTCATTGCAGATGAAAATGCAAACAAACTAAAAGATACTTTTATAGATCTATGAAAGCTGTTATGAAGTTTATGGATAGCCATCAAATATTTTGAATATAAAATATTTAATGCATTACTTCTGGCAATATTTGTGCACAGAATTTTCAACAGAATTTGTGCTGCTGTCTTTCTTTTCTGAAGCCATTTAGAGCAGTATAGGGATCAGCAGATTCCATTAGCCCTGCCCCGTGGCTGAATGAGTGAAATACCATTTAGAGAATGTGTCTCTAACCCCAAAACCTTGTGTTCCCATCAATGCATAAATGATAAAGACACAGTCTAATGAAACAAAAGGCTCCCTGCCAAAGTCGGCTATAAAAATAACATTTGGGTGAGAGAGACCTTAAGCTTATCCATTAACCTCTGAAAAGTGTCTTTACTGTTACTCCCACACTGCCAACACCACTGAAAGACAACAGTAATAAAAACTTAAGTGATTCAACTGCATCACTTTATACTTTAGTTGGTAATTTTGCCATTCACATTGAAGCTCCAATGGTCAAAATGGAGCCATGATGATTATGAATTTAATTGACATTTGACCCGCAACATAACAAATACACATACACAAATGCTTTAATAGAGGCAGGAGCAAAGAAAAATAAGTACAGTAGATATTCCTTGTTGGCTAGTAGAGAGTAAAGTTGTGCACTATTACCATGTATCCTCATGAAGATTTACACACCGGGCTTAAAACAAAATGAGAAATCAGGTTTGCATTGTGTACAATGTAAATAAGGCCGACTTTTGGCCTATGAGTTATGGCCTCCAGAACTGGCTGCTTTCCCTTGTTGCATAAATTCATGAACAGTAAATCACTGGCTTCTGAAAAAACAAAGACAAAAAAAATGAAAAAGAAACCAATGCATAAAAGATAATTAGGCAGTGAACATATGTAACCAATCAAAAAGTTTGCATGAGTTTAGTTATTTTTACCCACATTAGAAGAAGACGCAGAGGGAAAAACACAACAAATATAAACATGTTTCATATCCTTGTTTGCAAAAGTGAACTGTTTTATTGGTGCTTAAATGAATAGAAGCACATAATTAACAGTAAAAATTAATCTAACATGCAGATGTGCAACATGTTTCAAGCTCAGTGCTCCAGCAGACCCTTAAAATAAGACAAACAGAAGGAGAGAAGTGATGTGAGCACACTGAATAACATCTTACAGACTTAAAACCAATGTGGAAGAATTAGAGACATAATATGGAAGAAAGCACTGAGCAAGAATAACAAAAACTCACAAAAAAATGTCGGCATTTAGAGATTTCATATCCAGATCCAGGGCTCAGGTTTGACTTTTAATTCTGTGGCAAAGAGTTAAGGTCAAGAATCCAGGAAATGTTTAGCAAGTTAAATCCATCCTGTTGATGGTGCTCTTGTGTTCATTGATGCTGATCCAAAAAGGACACGAGTGTTGAGGGATTTTAATGTTTACCATCTTACCTTTAGAAGTTCTCCAAGCTTGAGAGTGAAAAGACAAAATCAGTGTCCACAAGGATGAAGTATCTGGTAAAGAGTGCTCTGTGTGAGGGGTGTATATTTGGCATGTGGCTGACAGACTTAAGTTTATATTGTCTCTTTTTTTTTCTCACATCAGCGTTCCTCCTCCTTTCACTCTTGGTGCAACTTGAGAAAGAGCACTGAGCTGAAAGTACTGTAGCATGTACAAAGTACCTGCATGTTGCATGTGATTATAGCCACTCTTATGTTTTCTGATGAATTTCCCCTCCCTTTTCTGTCCACTTTATTTGATATGTATACGTAACGAAATGGCCATTTGCAGTATACGCAATGTGCTTTTTTGAAATTTGAGCAATCCTGTGTGCAATCCTGAGTGTTTGCAGCAGCTTCTTAACACGCAGAGAATGAAAACATCTGACCTTCACTGTGCATGACTGCTGTGTTTGTGTTGGATTGGAACAGTCTGAGAATCAAGTGTGTTGGACTCATATGTGGTCATAAATAATGGAGAATATTTCTCAAAACAAGTACATCTGTAGCTATGAAATGTTAAGATATATTCTAATAAAAAAAATACACAACTGTAAAATCACATCTTGTTTCTGTCTTGTAATCCTACATGGTAACTTCTGTATTTTCTTTTTTTGTTGGCATTGCATGATTTAAATGTATTAGTTGTTGTTTTTTCTGATTAGAAGACAATTGATGCCACGATGACATACTGAATATAGCCCTAAATTAAGGGTGATAACAAAGAAAAGAAACACAAGTTAATCAAACAAACAATGCTGTTGAACCTCCACCACCCCCATCATGATTCAGTACAGTTCAAGGAAGAACATTAAATATGTTGCTCATCACTCCGCACATGATGTCAGTGTGTTTTATCAGCACACTTCACTTTTTCCTCTGCGAGAGATTTGTCTGTTGTGTCTGCAGGTGACCTTGGCAGCTGCAGGAATCTCTAAGCCTGTCAAAGCAAACATGTTCAGGTAATTAAGATAATAAAATAAAAACATCCTTTTGCAACGACCCAAACAAACCTCATCGATTTCATTTTCACCTAACTTTAGTTAGCAGCAGCTCCAACACGAGCTGAGCTGAATGTTACTATTTTAGTTTAGTTTAGGAGGTGAAACACAGGATTTCTTGTCCAATTATGTCAAGCTGCATCTCACACATTTTTCATCAAAACATTTCACAGAGTGACAACAGTATATCTCATTGAATGGGTAATTTGTCTACAGTATAGACTGGATGGTATTTCTGTATGAATATCATGTGAACCCAGAAAGAGATTTATGTTTTGCCGCAAACAAACACACGAGACGCCCAACTACTAACCAAACGCAGCTGCAATAAGCATAAGTCTGTGTTTTTGTCTTCAATGTAATCATCATGAAAACATTTAATCAAATGAAAATGAATCTTATCAGATATTTGAAGTCTTTAAAGAACTATTCAATATCCTCGATGAATGATTTTAATAGAGTGAGTCATATTTCAGGTGGCCTGCTTTTCAGATTGTATCACTGCTCAACATTTGTCACCTGTCAAATTATTTTCCCCCCGCATGTCATGTTCATTTGTCAAAACAGCGTTGTTCAAAGTTGCCTACTGCTTCACGTCCAACTAAATCTGATTTGGGTGGGGGGGCGGGGTGGGGGGGGGTTTATTTGGATGTCATATTTATGGTAATGTTAGAATAATAAAATTGTGGAGAATTCTAAATGCCATTTATCTAAGTCTCAGTGTATTTAAGCAAATATCAGGACTAATGAGTGGACCATAAAGTGAGAATGAGCAGTTGAATTTTTCAGTGAGAACATATTTAATCAGTCCCCAGAATACATGCAGCGGTTCTGCAGAAACAGCTGCTGCACATATCAGCTAAATCTCAGGTGCTTGCCAAAAAGAAACAAATGCAGTCCTGTTCAACGCGAAGGCAAAAAAAATTTAAACATTAATTACATTTAAAACTACGTTACCTGAACTTTGAAAGCATGTTCACATTAATGAGAGGTGGACTTGGCCGGAGTCCAGACCACCAGAGGCCACGACTGTTCCCAGGCTGGAGACTTACTGCTGCCTCTTACCAGAGTTTTAACACGTTAATATTTCTGCAGTGTCTGATCAATGCCAGAGAAAACCATTTCTTATCATTCTTCCAGCTACTTAGAGCCACATCTGAATTACGGTTGGTGTATCTGATGCACATTTATTCTTCCCTCCTGACAGTTTTATGGAACTCATTATCCGCTTTGTGGCCATGGCTGTGAATGGAGAACCTGTGGGGGTTTTATGTGTAGCCAGTAGCTCCTCCACTGACCACATTTAATGTCCTCTCAGAAACAAAAAAACAGGCGGGTCGAGGGGGGTCCACCCAAGCCCCCTTTTGACAACAGCAGCGAGCTCTGCTCGCACACAGAGTGCCAGTGTTGGATCTGTTGATGGTGAGGGTGAGGGAGCAGACCGAGAGCAATACCGAGAGTTTTATTTACCTCAGGTGCAACGGCTCATTATAATGGTGTTAATGAGGAGCAGATGTAGCTGGGTGAGGCGGGGGGGAGGGAGAGGGGGCGGCTGGAGGAGCGAGGTGTGGCCTGTCCAGGGCGAGCCTACATGGAGGTCCTGTCCAGGGATTCCCAAATCCCCCTCTCACTACAACCAACACACTCACTCTCACGTGTTAATATCTACTCAGCAAGTGCTATTAGCAAACACTGAAAACTGCCTACCGCAGTGATTTAGTGAGCCCCTCTGAACGCTGGCTATGCCAAAAGGTTACTGGGATATTACTGTAGTCATGAATGATTTAAACCTGTGAGGAACCTCCTTGTTTAAGGTATTTGAATAAGGTTGTTGGGGGTTTTGGCGAGTCTTTACACACACGCTCATCTGGCAGTGTTCTTCTTATTGTCAACAAATCCTATGAAAATACCAAAACTGACAATTAATTCATCATACTAACAAGTGTTGTCTGTGTTTTCAAAGCCTCATATAGTTTGTTCCTCTGTAGCATAGACCTCAGTTGTTGTCTTGAAACATGTTTCTTTTACATCGTCCTGCTAGATCATATCACCAGACCAAATGTGTATTAACCCGCAGCTGAAAATAGTCCCCAAACAAATGCACATTACTCCTGTTTGAGTAATCCAGCTGTTTCAGGACATTATTAAAACAACACTATATATTAATGACCTGTTTTAGATCTTCAGAAGGAATGAGTGGGCTTTGGCCACTGAAGCCAAAAGATTTTGTGAGATGGACTAACACCTTGTTGGTTTTGGTATTTTTATTGGATTTTTGACATTAACACAAATATAAAATATCATCAGCCTTATCCTTCAAACACATCTTTAGTATATAGAAAAATATGACAAACTCTATACATACATATATCTATACAGTTTCATAGTAGTTAATCAAGTAATTAACATGACTATTTAGCTTTCCCTTATGGAATAAAGCTGGAAATATTCTATATTTTTCTTTTTGTCAACAAATCCTGCAAAAAGACCAAAATGAAGTATCCTACTAACAAGTAGTTTTCTGTGTATTCAAGGCCTGATATATCTTGTTCCTCTGTACCATGTAGCTCTATTGTTCTTAAAAGACTATTGAAAAGACATGAGGGAGCCAGACCACTGCACTGACTGACATGTTCCTGCATGACAATAAACACCAGCACTGTAGCTTATTTTCAACCCCAAATGCACTGTTCCCGCTCCTGTAAACACTAAAGCATCAAATGCATATTAATCCTCAGCTGAAAATAGTCCGCAATAAATGCTCTATTTGTTCCTGTTTGAGTAATCTCTGTTAAAAACTACAGTGCCCAGCTGGTTTTTGGAAATTACTGAGGCTTTTTCCAAAAATAAAAGAATATTGTATTGTATTTTTTTTTTTTAAAGATTTACATCTTCATTAAGAATAAAAGGGCTTAGTACAGAGTGCATTGTTGGTTTTGGTATTTTTATGTTTAATATGAGATGTGCTGACCACAACAAAAACTTTACTTTTTAAACAAATCTTTTTTTCTTCTTATGTTTGACTTGTGCTTCATTTAATAGTTTTAAGGCTAATGGATACAAGGCCTGATATCAACCTGCCATCCTCAAAGACTTAAGAGTCAAACCATTATTGCTACAAATGACAATGTTCATACTCTTCCAAAAGTCTGTCATTTTTCAGCACCAGAAAAAGCATCTTTTCATAAATCTATGATATTGCTGTTTTGCTGTCCCTTAATGCCTCCCCCTGAATCCGTCAACAGAGAAATGTGACCCTCTGTTAGTGACGAGCCCCTTTTTGCTGCTGACAATGGAATGGCTTCAGCTTTGAGTTTGCCATTGTGACTTCTTCACCGACTGAGCCATGGCAGTAATGATCTCCATGAGCCCTCTGTGCATGCCAATGGTGGGCCATAACAGTCTTTATTCACCATGAAACCTCCACTGGGAGCATCTCGTGGTCCCCAGGACAACAATGCTGGCAGCCAAGCCCACAGTCGGCCAGCTCGTCTTTTACGTTTTTATGGGCTTGGCCTTCCCCCTGCTATTGAAGCAAATGTAGGCCATCAAACAAAACAATTTATGACCCAGTCTAAATTTGACCTTGGGCCTCCAGAAATGCCATTGCCCTCAGAAAAAGTAGAAACCCCATGAATGAAAAGATGTATAAATATAAAGACATAAACTGGTTTCTTTATTTTTCAGCGTGATCGGCATTACATGAGAACATTTCACTCAGAAAATGTGTAACATGGGAGTTTTGTTCCAAGTTGTTGCACATGATGGATCCTGCTCGACATGTTCATATCTAATAGGGAATTTTAGGATCAAAGCCTCCATATTAGCGATAATAGTGTTGTCCTTCATGCCTGAAGCAGAGAGTGACTGTATTTTTACTGCCTGACCTTAAATATTTCTCTGCTATTAGTTTTTTTTAGTTACTGACACAAAACAGTGACCTGGTCGACTTTTGCCTTCTGGTTTGTGAGCACAGCCGCAGGGAATTCCTTATTTACTGCAGGGGTGTGCCTTGCCTTGTCTTCATTCACCAGCACATGTTAGATTTCTGCCTCTCGCCCCACTGCAAAGCTTCAGTTGTTTATAGCTTCAGTTGTTTATGGCTCATCCTTTCTAGGAAGTGGAAAACCCCAAGCTGCTGATGGTGTCGCTCCAGATTTTTCAGATTTGCCTTTTCCAGAACCTGTTCCCAATGGTTTGGTTAGGTTTTTTACGATATTTGTCGTAAAACAACACACACAGAAAACATTTAAATATTCACAAGAAACACAAACACATTAAATCCAACATGGACATGAAACAAACAATAAAACACGAAAATATAACAAAGTTTTATGCCTAAAATTGAAACAAAACACATAAAAACAACAAAGATAACTTACTTCCACAGTGGGCCTGGCCTGTACCAAGCCATAACCGCAAGGCTGTGCCTTCTTACATCACAGTTGTGACATGCATATTTAATTATAGTTGATGAAGTATTACCATCCACTATTGGGGTAAACACATTTCTGAAGGCACACGCATGCATGCAAATCTGCAGCCATGTAAATTAGATTACATTACTGCAGCATTGAAATGCAAGAAAACATCCGCTTCCCTTTGAATATGTGTACACATGTTTGCTGGATTCTTTGCATTTGCTGTAGACAGTGACCAAGAAGCAGGAATGATACAAGATGAAAGAAGGGCTCTCCATCTCTGTGTGTTATATGGATTCTTCTCACGCATTTCCCTCTGAGACAAGGGGTTCAGTAATCTGTATCCTTTAGTGAGAGAACCCCATGGAGATGCATTAAAGAGATAAATTGGTATCATCCCCAGTGTGACAGACTCCTCATCTGTCTCTGCTCGCCTCCATTGATCACAATTTATTTTATTTGTGTTGTTTCATTATTAGGCGGAAGAAAAGCATTACATTAATAAAGCCCTGATTATAAAGTTAAACAGAAATGCTATACTGTTACACAGGAAGCTGGGGTTAAAGCACGAGGCTCCAGCATGCCTGCCCTTGTATCTTCTTACACAATAAACTGAGATCACAGGCAGCACTGATCATTCACTGTAGATCTAATTCATTTCTTAACGATTATCAGGCTCTCCTCAACTGGACACACTTCTCTAAATAGATCACTAAAATCTTGCATTTCCCAGTAGCCTCGCCGTATCTGAGAGAAAGCACTGAGATGATCTGTACCAGGAATTTTACTCATAGACCTTCGCAAGAAAGACGTAATCAGGTTTGTGTTTGTGTATTTGTCATGTCTGTAGGGTGAATATGTAAATGTAACATCATTACATGCACACATTTTGCACATCAATGACCAAGCTAACTCAACAACAATAATTATATAAGTTATGTTATTATGTGCTTTTTGTGTCTTTTTTTCATTAATCAGGGAACAGATATCAACATCCAAAGTAATGATTTGAATTCTTGATAAAGTGATGTGATATTGTGACTGTTTGATGTTAAGTTAAGATGAAATAAAGAAGATTTGCTAAAAACAAATGCATGTATTTGATGAAATTGTGTATAAATGATCTTAATATATATATATATATATATATATATATATATATATATGTAACATTGTTTGTTGAATCAACAAACATAGTTTCTTAAACTTGATAATCTACTTTCTACCTAATAATTTACCTAAATGATTTGTAAGGTGATTATAATGAAACAAATATGGCGCTCGCCGAGGTGGTTTTGAAATATTTCATATACCGCTGGGTGGTTCAATCTATAATGATGTATCATATTTTAAAAAACGATGTGATGTTTGTCTGTGAAATCTCCATCTGCAAAGTAGCTTGCTGTCAAGAACAATAAAGTGGACTGGAAAGTTTAAAGTTGTATAAAATGAAAAGACTCAACTCAAAGTGGTGCACAGTAACAAGAACAAGATATGAAGATCACAGTGCAAAGACCACGTAAGTATAATTTATGTGATTCCAAACTCCAAAAATTATATTATTGTAAAGATGTCTTACAACCATTAAAGCAGTAACAGAAACAGTAGAAAGTGCCCACAGTTTACTGAATATTAAATACAAACAGGTGAATGACTGTGTTGATCCTGACGTTTCAGGTGAGATTTAACTGTTTGACTACATAACACAATATTTTACTTTCCGCCAGTAATCCAGCTGCCGTGTTAAAGTAAGTTCAGCTATGTTTGAGTCACTGCTCTTAATGGAGCTGTGTGATGACATATTTCTCTCCAGGCTCATAAAAAGAGAGGGTGGAGTTATACGGAGATTGCTCAGGTGAAAGATTTTCTAAAGAGCTGCTGTGTCATTGGATAATTGCTTTGATTAATAGATGATTTGTATTTTGAACAATAACAAGGAATGTATTTATTAGCAATCCTCCAAATTACAGCAGTTAAAATAATTGCAATAGAGGTTGGACCCTTGCATGTCTTCTGTTAATTCATGGTTCAGGTCACTGTGAAGAGGCAGCCAGCAGCAACACTGTGGTAAAGGGCTGGGCCTTGTGCTGTGTGCCCTAACTGTATGTCATGAGGTGATGTGGTAATGTGCTGACAGCACAATATTTCAACACCATTTTAGAGTGGCCTGACTTAATATTTTTCCCTATGAGCCCATGTGATTCACCATAAACACACTCAAACATACAGCAACCTGGATTTGCACTTCTTTCTGCTCCGTTTAAGTGCTGATCTGGGATCAGTGACCGAATTGTAGTGAACTTTGCTTAGTAGCAATTTAATTCAAAGTAGTCAAGTCAGGCAACCAAGTGCTTTATTTAAAACACCATTAAATGTTTTGCCGATTAAAACACATACAATTAAATTTAAGAAACTGTATTTGGATTTGTAATTGTGAAACAGGTCGGTCTTAGATGGGGAAGACCTGACAGTGATCACCTTTAGACTTGGACTGGGAAAGTGAAACGATAAAGAGTAACTGATCAAGTGTCTGGATGTCAAACAGGAACTAAGTTGGTACCTGTTCATGCAGAGCTTTACTAATAAATAAATACATAATAATAAAAGAACCTTAAAATCTGAGAGTTGCAGAAGTCAAAATGTGAAATGTGGAAAGAGAAAATATATAAGATGGTTTTCAGGTTTTCAAAAGAGAGAGCTGACATGATGTAGAAAAAAGCTGATGTTTGTCTGTCAAATCTGTGAATTAGTGAACAATGACACACAGAATTGGACGCTGAATCAGAATCACTAAGTCCTATATTCAAGGAATTTATATTAGTTCAAGAGTAAGAACTGCTAAATGTTAAAAAATAAGATTAGATAATAATAATAAACAAATGTAAATACATCATAAAATAATCCACAACTACACTCTGTGTCTCATTCTGTGTGATGGGTCACATGCACATAATGGGCAAAGACACCAGCACAGTCCAGCACAATCAGCAATTTAGAAAACACAAATGACAGAAACTGTGAAACTGTTTTGACCTCAGTCAGTGCTTTGTAAGAGACAAAAGCAGACCAGCATTCTTGATCTTCTCTTTTATTATTCATTTTTGCCTGTAATGGATGGTTGATAGTGAAGAAGCAGAGAGAAAACAGGTGGAAACAGAGGGGTATGACATGCAATAAAAATCGCCAGCATTGCGGTCACGGTATGTGCTTTAACCATTAGACTACCGGAGTAGTACGATCAGCATTTTCACTGTGACGCACTTAAAACTGTAAATGTTTATTTCAGGAAAAGTGAGCAATTTATTACGCCAAAGTAATATTAAAATGATTTTAAATATAATCCTGGTCATGTTTCATGCTCAGTGGTATTCACTGGCCTCTTCACTCTCTTAGCAACACAGATTTAGTAGCTCTAGGTGCCCATTTGCTCTCTTTAATAATCATATGGAAAATGTTTAGCATGAAAAGACATGCATGACAAATTCCTGTTCCTTTGAACACATTACAGGGATTGCTAGAAGCATTTTTTCACACTCTCAAGCCTCGAGGAACAAGCCAATAGGAGTCATTTGAACCAAATAAAATAAGTTGTGAAATGTGAAATAATGGTAACATGCCCTGTGAGATTTAGTTGTGAATGTGTGGCAGCCTCAGCGTGACAGAACTAGAATGGGGCGCTCTGGATGCCCACATGTCATGTGCTACACACAGCCTCATACAGCAGGAGCTCCCGTTAAGGTTATTTTTACTCCGGCACCTGGAGGTGTTACAGACTTGCTCTGGCCTGCACATTCTTTTCCCTCAGCACAATCAGGTGTGAGAGCAAGTGATCTTCATTCCCTGCAATTAAGATTCTGCCTTCATCTTCTCCTGGTACACAATTACTGCTCTGCTGCTGTTTGCTCTAATTGCTCTTTCTGCAGGGATTGGTGGGAAGCCAGTGATTGTGATGGGTAGGGGATTATCTCCTTTCCTTTACTCTGGCCCCTTAAAAAAATCATTTGTAAACTCCCCGGTGTAATTACTGAGCCTCATGATTAATTGTCTATTGAAATTAGCGCGGGCCTAGCTTTCATTTTTACTGCAACGAATATTAATTAATGTTAACTCTCCCCTTTTCTTTTTTCAGCCTTTTCTAAAGCACGTCTTTTGAATATTCATTGTGGTCTTGAAAAATGGGCACAAGCCAGTACCTTCAGTCAGAGTACTGACACTTGGCTATCACAAAAAAATACATATCTGGAATTAAAAGATGTGTTTTAGGCCATAAATAATATTTACAGGAGGTCGACAGGTGAAGAAAGCAAGCTCTTATTTAAATCACGTCTCATCTGTTAGTCGAGAGGTGTCAGGGAATATGCAAAGCAGCATCTCAGCTTTTGTTTTCCTTTGGAGAGGGAAGAATAGTCACATTTAATTCAGTTTGTATTTATTTAACCCTTGTGGAAAATGACAAGTTGAATAAGTGCCATATAATCACATTCAGCATATTGTCATACAATAATGTATAGAACACAAAGTGACCTTGAATAAAGCATCCACCAGAAGAATACATTTGGGTAATAATATGGAAATTTACACTAAGGTCTGAATCAGATTAACATTTGAATATCTTCATATTCTATCAAGTGGAAAACGCTCTCATTGGCCTGGACTCCAAACTGGAGCTCAACGTTCTCCAATTGACATATAAACATTTATGGTCAAACTCAGATTAAGAAATCTTTCAGTGTTTCACATGTAAAAGAACAAGTTAACCCTCTCACATATAATACCATTGTTCATACAACACTTTACACACAAAGCTACAAACTACTAAAACAACAAATGTTAAATGTAATAAAATGGTGACACTGACACTAAAACTTTGTTACAAATTTACTCAACACATATTTTCTTGACCAAGGGAGACGAAATCAAAGATACAGGTGGCCAACAGTCAAGACTTAATGTTCAATATTCTCAATAAATCCTATAAAAAGATCCCAGTTGATTCTATTATAAAGCGTTACCTATTTACTCCTGTTTTAAAAATATAGCATCCAGCTGTTTAAAGAGATTCTTCAGCAGAATAGAATATATATTTGTTACTTGCTTTGAAATATAGGAATGAATGATGACGATGATGACAGTAGATCCTTTTCACGGCAGACATTTTGACTTGTCAAAGCAGGACAAGCACAGGTGTAACTAACAACATTAATGATGGCTCCATTCCATTAAGCGTCCCAGTAAGCCATGTCAGTGAGCGAGGAAGCACAATATCAGAGCTCTAGATCCATCTTACTTAAATGTGGTGCATCCATAATTAATGTTGTTAATTCCAACTGTACTGTTCCTGCTTTGACAAGTCAAAATGTCTGCTGTGAAAGGTGTTTATATGAATCACAGAATAACTCCCACCTCTTCCTGTAATTTAGCTGATATGGCTAAATGAAGGTCTATGAGCACTTTATCATCCAAAACATACCATTAAACCTGTATAACCTATATTTGTCTCCATTCTCTCCATTTACACTCTCTCTTCCCTCGTTTTCTCAGAGTGTTTGCACTAAAAAATCCAGTTGACCTTCATCTCGCCTTACGAAATCCACATTCAGATAAAGGGATCATACTCGGCAGATCAAACTAATGTCTTCACCCCTCAGCGTCTCTGAACAGCCACTGAATAAAATCGCAGCTGCCGTGAAATGGCTGTGACATAACTTGATCCACGCAGTGACGCCGCACACCACCGCTTGCACCCTGTAATACATCAGTGCCAGGAAACAGTGGACATGGAGACACACTGATTGAATCAGGGGCTATGGAGCCTCTGGGGAGAGTTCATCTATACCAAACCAGCAGCAAACACACACCAATCCCTCTAACTGTATCTGCTGTAACAATGTTTCAGGATTTAGCGGTCATTCGTTCAACTTCTTCCTGACTAAGCACACAAAATGTTCTAAAGTCATCAAATGCTGCATTGACACCAAACCACAGGAAACTTGTAGTGGATTTATAGCAGCTACTATTTTGTGTAAATCATGGCGAAACTACAAAACTACCAATTAAGTTTAAGTGTTTACAACATTTACCTTGTATCATTTTAAACGATGTGCATAACTTTAAATGAAGCACATAAAAGTTGTTTTGATAATCATGGCCTTGGCTTGAAGCAGCACAAACATTACTGCTCACCTTATTGTTTTAAAATACACATCTGATTTACAGCTGAGGAGCCTACAATTTATTTTCTATGAGCATAAACAATTAAGTATTTATGGCCATCACTCTGCGCTTCCTTCTTTATGTCTTCATGAGTCGCCAACTGTTATACATCTCACTGTGCTGAGACATATAATTGTTCTTCCGGGATAAATGACCAATAACTTTGACAAATGACAGTAAAATTGCATTTAAGAGAGATAATAGAAATCAGATTTTCTGATTTGACAGGTTGTGTTATGGGGTTCAGCATTTCTAATATGAAGATTACATTAATATCCAATAAAAGTGTATTGTTTTAAGGTTGACAAAGGTATTTTGCATCAGATTTGAGCTTCCTTGGGAGTAACATAACAATTTAAAGTGTTGGCTTTGTTATTAAAATACAATAATAATAGTTCCAGGAAAGAAAATTTATAGGAGATATATAATCATCTTATGTCTTTTTCTCCCAATAAATGATTCACCTTCTTTGTGTGGTTCGGTTATGGATCTGAATGCAGGTCGGGGTTTCATATACAGTAGGTAATGCAAACTGCTTTTGATTCTGCATTAAACATTGTCCATGCAGTGAGACAAAGGACTTCAAATGTAATTTTTCCTTCCAGTTGAGGTTACATAAGTGTGTAAAATAAAGACATGTTTTAAGTGAATGTTTGGAATGATATAATTCAACAATGCTTTTACCGGATTGATCACATCTTGTATCTTTGATGAGTGATTGATGAACAGACAGGAATGAGTGAGTTATGGATGTATTTGTATGGAGTATTATCCTGACAGCTACTTAAAGAAATGAAAAATGCCATTGCATGGTGCATACCACTTTTGATATTATTTGCAGCCGATCAAACACATGCAGCAAACGTAGCTGTGACTTGCTGTATACAAAAAAAAAAAAAGATGGCGTGCTTGTTGAATGAATCTCTACAGTCTAAATCTTTATGACATTATTATGTCACCTGAAAGGAAGACAAAATTATTAAGTCTTAAAAACATTTAGATTTGTGGAGCTGTTTTCTGAGAGACGACATATTGGTGTATTAAATGACATCACACAGTCGTTTCCTTTGTTTGATTTTGAGTGATACTGCAATCCTCTTAAATTAGTTGTAGGATTTCTGTTTTATTGTCCAACTGGACACTACATGCTATGTGCACTAATGCATCTCTCTGAAAATATGATTAGTAATTAAACTGTTCCCTAATATGCTAATTTGTTAAATTAAACTGTCTTGGGCTCAGCAGGAATAATAAAGCAAACTGATTTAAAAGAAGTCCTCTCATTTGCGATATTACAGCTGATAGTGACTGTACATCAGTCATGTTTCTGTACCTGTGTCTTCTGGCTGAGAACAAGGACAAGTACCTAATTTCTTACAAGTATTCGAAGCTCACCCCTCCCAAATATAAAGCGGGCTCCATCCCATCTCCTGCACCACTGTGACCCCGATCCTCTCCGGAGTTGCACTGCTCCAAAGTAGCCTGTGTTGCCATAGTTACCTCCTCTTGGCTACTTTGTAAGGTCACCTGCTCTGGTGAGCTCTTCCCTCAGAGAACAGGCATAACTAATGTCTTGCAGGTTCAGGCTTGATGTAAATAGTCTCAGTTGACAGCCTACTGTACAAATACTCAATTACGTTTGCTTAAAGGAAATGATTTGTTGCAACAGCGAGCACTCAACTTGTGTGACATCAGCGTTGCCCGGGCAACGGCGGCTGATTGCACAGGCTGGAATTAGGTATTGATCAGAGGAGGGGGTCTGGCGCCAGTGAGGGACTGGAAGCGATCCGCCACTACGATTTACAGGGGATGGGGGTGGGGGTGAACCTGCACAGTTCGCCCCAGCTCAGAGAGCTGAAAACCCCTCAGGAACCAATTTACACACCGCTACAGTGCAATATCTGCAGCAGTCAATAATGGAAATCTGATGCCCCCTCTGCCATCAATGTGACCGCTCCTCTCCCTCTCGTTAGAGCACCTTGAAAGTTCTAGGCCAATCCATAGACACAATAGATTTCCAATGGTGGAGGGATATTTTGACTTTGGTATTCTTCGTGTAATTACAACTCTAAGTAAGGTTGCAGCCTTAAACAGGATCCGTCCTTTGTAGTCCTTTTAAAAAAAGAACCCGTCTTTAATTCAATCATGAAGACATCACATTCATCCTCCCCTTACATTATTTCAAACAGTTTACCCTTTCCGCCCATTTACAAGTCAGTAGGCAGCGCTGCTCCTGCTGACACACATGTGATTTAAAATAGCATCTTCACTTAATGAATTAAGAGCCTTCAGTGCATGTCAGTGGTAGGGTCTTACATCACTGCATACTTGTACTTTGTGCACAGTGTGTTTATGTGCATGCTTGTGCTGCATGGGTTTGGAATTTCATTTAATTCAATTGAACATTTATTTGATACAGTATACATAGAGAATTGCACAACAATTATCCAATGCAAAGTATCACAACATGTATAGCTACTGCTAATTTCCTGATGCACATCCCTAGAGGGGCCTTTAAAATAACAGACATAAAACAGAGTTACTGTGTGGTACATTTTGTTGACTTTATAGGAACAGGCCAGCATGACCAGTGGTGTAGTGGTGCCTGGAGAAGTGGGTAAAGTCTTAATTTATGCACCCTTTTTTTAAAAAAAAAGCAGCCCATCAAGGAAATGATAAACACCCTGTGTTATAAACAGAGACATGTAAGACTGCTCTTGCATATTTAGCTCACACAAAAATGGGTCAATCGTATTTGCACTCCTGCTGTTTGATTTCAGGGCGTAATGATCATTATGAAATCAGCATTAGCCACAGAAGAGGTGCAGATTTTGCAATAAATACTGACCCACAGACTGGTGAGTTAATTACATAATTGTGCATTTTGAGTGAGGTATTCCTTGTTCTTTACTCCATTCATGATATTTAGAAAACAAAAATGTCATGCCTTTGCCATCCTTAAAAAAAATAAAATTCAGCCGTGCATCAGAGGGGATTTAGAAATGGGTATAACCAATGCCGACTGAAAAATAAGTCGATATATAGTCTGCATTGCACCACTGAGTACAACTTGCTGCCATATCCAAACAGTATATTTGCACATACAGACACATACATATGTGTTTATAAAGGCTTTGCTTCAGCTTGCAGGGACTGATTTCAAAATAATGACAAACCATAGTTTGTTGGAAGCATTTTAAAACACTCGGATTTGGATATATGAGCAATTATTTATTTATTCTTGGTAAGCTTTGGAGGTACTGGCTTCAATGTATGTCATATTCAATTTATAGAAAGACTGTAAAACTGTAGGTTCCAGCAGAGTTAAAATATTCTTTTCCAATCCTTGATAAAAATGTTGGTATTAGTTGAAAAGGTGGTGGCTCGGTGGTTAGCAGTGGGTTCAAATCCTCACCACAGACCCTTCTCCTGTGTGCAGTTTGCATGTTCTTCTCGTGTTCATGTGGGTTTCTCTGTGTTTTTCTCAAAGAAAAAAGACATGCATGTCAGGTATCAGGAGGCAAGGAACTGACCTCAAAACAGACGAGCACTGCATAGAGGTAGTTTTGCTACCATTCGACAGATGATGTGTGAAACTAGAACTTTTGTACGGGACATCAAACATCAAACCTCAGAGGTATTTGTAACAACAAAAGTCACACACGATACATCTCACACACAGTACTGAGTACCTGATTGTGGTTTAACAAAATGTTTCTTTTAGCTGAGCTGAAGCTGAGACCGGCTGTTGAACCCTGAGTGTTGAAGCCTGACTGTTGAAGCCTGTTTCTGCTGCAGAAGCTTCATGCAAACAGTATCTGTGTGAATGTTTTGCTGGATAGACATGAAGTCACTGAAAGATGATGCTCTGCTGCCTTAATAGAGCCAATCACATTCTTGACAAGAAAAAAAAACTCCCTCTCCTGGCAGTGCTCTGTAATGCAATCCACAGTGTGAAGTAACGCCATGTGACATCTGAGGATGTTTAACCCTGCAGGGCTCATTGTAGCCAAATTTCCTCCATCTTCTTGTGGAGACGTCTGAGCTACAAAAGATAGAGCTGTCTCTTTTACATTACGCAGACGTGGGAGATGTCAGCCACTTGTCTCATCACAGGAATCGATTATAGAATACATTTGCCATAATGTGATATATGCATATTAAAGTAAAGCCTCAAAGGCAACAGAGACTGCCTCTTTAATAGGATCCAGCTATCATCAAGAGTAAATTCCAAGACCTCGATGTAATGGAAAAAACGTCTGTCTGATCTTCCCAAAGCTCTCGTGTGGAATCTGAACGTCTGCTGGCTGCTGTAGTTGGGCTGTGAACCGGGCTACAGTCACAGGGGTGTTATGGGTAGTCAGCCACGACATACACTCCTTCTCTGTTGAGGATGGGGGGGGGGGGGGCAGGTTGATGTCACCAAATACACACGTTGCTGTAAAGTTATGGCATCATCATCAGCAAAGCAATGACAGCTTCATAAAGTTTGATTTAATCAGACAGGAGAAATTGAACCATTATATGACATAATCTACAACTCGGTGATGATATATCTCAAATGTGATGCGCGAGGGCAGTGATTAGAATTCATCCCTTTGCGTGCGACCCCCGAGAATCTAATCTAGAAAGCAGATTGAAACGAAAAAATCTTTATAACATAACCACCTGCTTGTATATGTGTGTGTTCATGTGAGTCTTTCTGTCTGCGTGTCGCGGTATCTTTATTTTTCTTCCGGTTTGTGTACTATTATTTCACATTGGCTGGTGCTGCTGCAAGTTTAATATGTTATATATAATATGTATAATATTTAATACATTGTTTTTTTGTCTCATTCCTTATAGTAGGTTCAATGTCATCTCTTTGTTGTCTCAAAATGCAATCAATGAAGGTCTTCCTACCCCATCCACTGAAAGTCAAACCCAACCTATCTAGGGCCACTCTGAGCTGTTCTGTCAAATCTAAGAATCAAGCCCATATTTCTTAGAGTCATGTTGTGCTAGTCCTCACTCCAGTTTGTGTGTGCCCTCGCACCTAATATACAAAAGATCTATTGAAATATGCATGAGGCCCATGATGCCTGCACTAAAAATACACTCAAATAGGGAATACATTGACAGCTCTGTTATTGAGCTCTCCTTGAGCTTCCTCTGTCACAACAGCCACGGATCGCTCTCAAGACTCATGTATTATCAAAAGCACGCAACACCGCTCCCTCTCTTTCTCTCTGACACACATACACACACACACAATCTATCTCCTCCTCTCACACTCAATACCACTCCCTCTCTCTCGCTTTGTTGTTGCTCTATCACTCTCTTTCTCTCTTTGCCTGGTAGCCACATGCAAATGTACACTCCAAAAATAAATGTATTTCTTCACGTATGTCTCAAAGACATTTTTCTCCTCCAAATAGTAGAAGCTGAGCCGGTTGCCGGCAGCTGTTCTTAAGCTAAAACTAGAGTTTACACAACTGTAACTTTTGGACAGATAAAGCTAAGCTAACTTTAGCGTGATATTATGACCAGTTTGTAGAGTAAAGCAGGTAATACTGAGTATCTGACCTGACATTTAACAATGCTGTTTAGTAATGATGGAAACTTTTCTAAAATTGTATTTAATATAAATAACACAATTTAATTCATTTAACAAAACATACAGTATTCCGCCAACATTAGCCTAAATGGCCAAATAATCTTAGCTTATGTTAGCTTAATCAGCTATTTCCCTCTCTCTCCAACTGTATAAATGCTACAAACACACATATTTTCCCAGATTCATACCTACATTGATAAAAAAAAGATTGTCTGGTTTAATACTCTATACCTCTTGCTCCTCTACAACTACTATTTATGTAAGTATTAGCCGTGGCTATTGCTATATTTTGCTTTATTTGCTTAAGCTTTTTTTCTAGCAGCTGACTTTCAAAATTCAAGTCTTTAATAGCTAAAACATTTCTTAACTTTATTAACTTTAAATGGCGCAACCAGATTTAGTTTCTAGTTTGAAAATACTTAGTAAACACTAAGAACTTATAAAAGGACTATACACACAAACTTAGATTTATCTAGTGCAACCCAATCCTGGGGTTTACCTGCTCTTTGAAACATACCCCTAGGCACCATGTGCATAAATGCAAAGAGCAGTTAAACCAACCACCTTCAAAGTAATTTCAACAATTATTCCTATAATACACTCAAGGCTTCTTTTTACTACCAGAGATGATCTAGAGGGCAGCGTTTTATGCCACATTAGCCGCTGCTCTACCATAAAGAACAATGAGGGGATAGAAATTGGCCACCAACATACATGTGTAGACCCTTTTTATTTGACATAATATGACATAAAAGCAGGGCTCATATCCTGCAAACCCCCCCCTTATGTTATTGGCTCTGTTAAAACATTTTTTTCAATATAATCGCAGTAAACCGCGCTGTTGTCCTGTCCACTTTGACAAAAGTGGTGGTGCTTTACAGTTTGGACTTAGGGGCCAAATTGGTAGGCATCAGTACCAGCTACACCTCTGTAATTGGGCAGATTTCAGAGAGGTGCTATGAAATACACCCCTGCAACTTTAATAAGTTCCAGAGTCCTGGGCTCCAGGTTGCTGCTCCCAAGGTGCTGGTCTGAGTTAGCTAACATTTATCACATAAACATCTAACACCACTCCTGCTAAAGCAGACAAATGCCTTCCTGCTCTGCAATCCCTTCCGTAGCCATCAGAATCAGGGCAACAAATCCAGCTTTAATAGTTATCTATGGAGTCTCTCGCATACAATGAACACCCACATTTATTTCTCTGCTTTCTCCCGATGAGGGTAAGTGGATCAATTAGTGAAGACTACAAGTTCAGCATCTTTACACATAGTATCAATTGTTAAGTTGAGCAACAGCAGGTCCCCAGATTATCTCAGATCTGTACCTCCCCTCACTCCCATCCCTTCTTCTCTCCCTCTACTAGATCCAAAGCTAGCCTCATTACAAATGATCCTCTGATACACACAACCTTGGCACACACCTTCGCGCTAATGGCCCACAGATTGATTTTTAATTAGTAACACTTTTGGATGGTGGCCAACTCAAATGGACTTTTATGAAAAACTAATCACCTTTTAGCTTTAAGTGTTAAAAGGTGTAAGTGGATGGTTTGAAGCTTTAACAGTGTTTGGATATTCACAATAAATGAAAACTACCAAAACCTAATTATTCACATGCTTGCATTTGCATGACTTATACTAGTAGTGTGGCATCTTCAAGTAAAAACTACATTCATCACCGCACAGAGCACAAAGATGACCTTAGAGATCTTAAAGTTCTGCGCAGAGAGGACGGCGGTGGAGTAGATGAAAAGTGGGTCAGGTCAGATATCGTCTCAGGGTTGCTGAAAATTTGGGGCCAATGAAATGTCAGTCCACATTAAACAAGCAGGTCAGATGAGACCAAAAAACTGTGTACCCAGTGAGTTCATCTGGCACGAGTTCATTACCAAAGTGTACCCAGCTTTGATAAACTGGGCCAGTATTTATGATGGCAAAAAGAGACATGAACAACATCTGCAACATTTTAGGCCCAGATGTGCACACTGTGATTTGCTGCAGAGGAATAGTGGGCGATCTTTCATGATCCTGTGAGATTTGTATTATTTTTTTAGGTATAAATTTTAATTTTCACGCATTCATTTTTTTTTTCCGTATTATTATTTCTTATGACTAGTACTATTTTATTATTATAAATTAGATTACCAAAAGACAGTCTGGATTTACAGTGTTGTTGTTTAAATTCTTCTCTGAGCCATTTCTTTTTGATGATAGTTTTTTTTTAATCATTTTGTTTTTTTGTATTTTTATTTGTCTACTCTTATTCACATATAACATCTGTTCATGTCTGTCTGTCCTGGAGGAAGGATCCCTCCTCTGTTGCTCTTCCTGAGGTTTCTCTCTTTTTTCACCACCTTGTTTTTTTTTTTTGTTTTTTTTGCAGTTTTTTCTTCTTATCCGAACTCAGGACAGAGTGTGTTGTATTTTGTACAAATCGTGAACCCGTTTGAGGCAAATTTGTGGTTTTGTGGCGAGATAAATAAAACTGCCTTGACAGTGTATGGCACATGCACAGTGAAAGAGAGTGTTCTTCTGTCCCTTGGAATATTTTGAGGCACAATAGATATATTTACTATAGATCAAGTTTCAAGACTTTTGCTGTTGTTGGCAAGAAAATGTGGATGAGATGCTTGACAATAAGCATGAGTGTTCTCTACACAAATATAAAGAACACTGTGGACATGCATGGGCAACACATGTTCTTTCTTTGTAACACCCTGCAGAGAAAGGCTGTACAACATTTTAAAAACCAACAACCAAAATACAAAATGACTTCCGGATGTTTTTTTGACTCAGAACTGTCTGCAAACAAGAGGAACGACAGAGTTTCCTGTGTAAAATACACAGTTTACTGCATTTTGCATGGCCTGCAAGCATATGTTTGCATATGTGTGCTTTATTTGCCTGTATGTGTGTTTACCTTGCTCAGGGGGGTATTCATACTTTCCTGGGTGTTCAGGGCTATCACACATTCGCCTCAGCTCACACACACACTAACACATCTGACCTAACAATCCACTCAACAGTAATTTATCGGTGTGATCCATCATTATCATGTTTTATTATGGCCACCGTTGGAGATATAATTCACAAATAGGCACACGCTGTAGAGATGACAGTGAGGGAGAGGGATGTCCTTTACCTTCGTCCTCTGCCAGGAGCCTTCAGGAGTCTCAGCGGCCCCGTATGCAAGAGACCAGACCCTGAATGGGCAGGGAAACTGGGGATTCAGGGAGCAGGAGTCTGCCCTGTTAGCCCGTTGCATTGTGGGCCAGCAGGACTCTTATTAAGTGCCAGAGAGAGAGAGAGAGAGAGAGAGCACAGCAACAGCAGAGTGGTGTTGGTGCCATGTCACATGACCACGTTTGTATTCGGTAGCCATAACTCACTGCCTGTGCGTGGGGATTGATCCCAGGCTGGACACTCCCTGGAGGAGCCCTGGCACTCAGCGGAGTTTGATCCCTCAGATTAATGCAATAGGGATTCCCGGTCCAGGCCTTTGTCTCTAGCCAAACACTTAACGTCCCCCGAATTTGTATCCAGCAAAGGTTGAGTCCCATGTTTATTTGGGTAATGAATTGCTGTAATTAATGCACCTATTGATTCCCCCTCAGTGTCTCCTACAAAGGCCAGTCCGATTTCTAATTTAAAGGGAGTGGGAGTGTTAGCGAGAGGATGAGAAAAGGGGAGGAGAGCCCAGTATAGGCAAAACAATTGCACTATGTGCTTGCAGAATGAGAGTGTAATTGTTCAATGAATCACATTTGAATACATTCAATTAAATCTTTCGAGTTGAGGGCGTTCGCTCTGCGCGTGTGGTGTTATATCACTTTGGTTTCTCTCTCGTGTTGTAATAAAAATGTAAATCCTTGGAGGGCATCTGAGAGCCGATGAGGACGTTTGCCAAGTAGCATCTCAGAGCTCCGGTGTCACACTAATAACCACAATGCAATTTTCGCACACAAACAGGCAAGAGTACATTAGCATATAATCCCCTGGAATTATGACTATACTAATCTCCATCACTGTTACCTCCCAGAGGAATTCTGGAGGTGCGTCTGCAGACACTGTTACTGCATGTGGAGGAATTTTTTTTTAGCATTTCAAGGACAGGAGGTTTCCAGATTGCAAATGTAATCCAGTTATCGCACTGTGATGAAAATGTAATATTCGTTTCCGTCTGGATCATGTGTGTGTGTGTGTGTGTGTGTGTGTGTGTGTGGCTTTACTTTGATCTGAGACCTTTGCAGGGCTCCTTTAAATGCTGTTTATGTCCTTCCTCCTACCGTGAGGCTGTGTGGCTGCGCCCTGAGTAAACACCTGGTCACCGCTGCTGTGGAACGTCTGACCACAGAACAATGAACAGCCAGCTGGTCCATCTATTATTGTTTATTGAGGTTCACCTCAAGAATTGCATTTGCCCCCCTTGTGAGTAATTACAGGAAAATGAGCCTTTGACCTTTGATGTATATTGGAGAAAAAAACTTTAAGAGTAATATTGTCAATATGTGTATATTGATCACAACTGTAATTACTACTAAATGCCTTGACAGTCCAGAGGTGGGTATTTTTTACAGATGTGTTCTGCAACGTGATAAATTAGAATGCAGAAAGCAGATCTCTAATCATGAAGTAGTCCATTAGATTTGTTCTTCTTTACCATTAAGTTTGATATATTTAAATTGGTTTGATTTCAAGGAGAGCGTTGATTGCGTGACTAACAACAACGTAACAGGGCTAGTTATTCAACTCATTAATAATACACTTTAACTAAATCATAGCCAGCAGTTCAGTCTATTGCTCGGTTTTCAGCATTCTAACAGCAGTGATGATGAATAATGATTCATTCTAACCTCCTAGATTTTCTAAGAACCTATGGCATGCCTTATTAAAGACAAAATAGGTAGAAGACTAATTAAGCAGACCAAATAGGAATGACGGCATGCCCAACTGCCAGAGCCAAGTAAGGGCTTGAAAAATGGCTCCTCTGCTATTTCAATTAATCAGTTGTATTTTGCTTAATTTTGTTTGACGTTGGCAGAGGAAATGTCCTCTGGGAGTATCTGTCCTTTGACCACTAATGCTTTAGTAATTCTTCCATCAGTAGGACCCATGATTGAAACAATCAAGGGTGCGTGTGTGCGTCTGTGAGTGTGTTTGCACCTTCATTCGAGCCAGTGTTTGTGTGTGTGTGTGTATGCGTACATGTATGACTGTATTTTAGTCTACATCCTGTGAATATATGTACCCGTGCATATTGGCACAGCAGAGCAGTGTGCATCAGTCTTTTTTTGGTGTGTGTGTTCTTCTTTTTTTTCTTTCCTTTTCCTGGAGACGTGTATGGAGGTTGATTGCAAAGCCCACACAACTGAGTGTGGAACCTGATTAACCTTACAGTGACTCCAGAAAGCATGTGACTACTGCTGCTTCCCCTCTTCTGCAACCCATAGCCCAGCAAGGAGATGCTGAACTTAACCTCTGTTACCGTGATGAATTAACAATAGAACAATTCAATGCCCCAGTAATTACCAAACACTCTGGACATGGCGACATTTTTCAGCTCTGCCACACAGGTTTGTCGGTATTGGTGGCTTTCACCTGGAATCCTGGGGCTCTTTGCTCTTCCTAACTTTGTTTTCTCTGACGCAGATTAGATCTGCCACCCCATTACAGATTCATTTTCCTAATTTTTCATGTCTGCGCCGCGCCCCATCTGCACAGGGCTGATAATTGTGGGGACCAGCCCTGGTGATTAACATCAGCAGAATTAATTACGCCCGCCATTAAGGCTCCAGGTTGCACACAATGATCAAGAGAAATTAACTTTCTCCCAGGCCCCTAAATCATCTCACCTTCAAGTGGAGTGATGGCAAAGAGACAGGCCCGGAGTCCAAGACCCCGCTCGGCACCTTCTTAACCAAACATGAGGTGCGCATCCCACACCCGCACTGCTTCCCACCAAGGAGATTATAGCCGTGGCTGATGGGTATCAATTACGCTACCTTATGTGGTGGGATGAGCGAGAGGTGTCCAGGGTCTGGTGACTAATGGACCTGGGTTGGAGCCACCCTGCAGCTGGAGACCAGGGAGCTGACTGTTTCTCTGGCCAGGGAGCACCAGCCAGATGCTGAGGGGCTCAGTTCAGCGGCCTGACACACACAGGTATATATCTGCACACCACATTTGACTGTGCACTCTCGAGTAGGGTGGCCTTGTGATTGTAGGTTAGCCAGAAACTGATGAGAAAAAAAGACTTTATCACCTTAGTCATGCAGTCAGTTTGTTTTCCTGTTAGGTATAAAACTTTACACCTGACTGGAAGACATAAGGATTTAAAAGAAGGCCTGGTTTTATACCTTTTAAGATGTTATATTGTGGTTGTCTTGTAGCCTGTGCAGTAGGTGAGCATCCATAGATGAGGTAGCTCCTCAGAGAGAGAGAGTGATGTGTTTATAAGCTATGCTAATGGTGCAGGCCCCGTGCCCCCGCAGCAGGGAGAACAGTGGTAATGTCAGGAGGAGATAAGCAAATTGCGTCTGTATCATATTGACTTGTCAAGGTTAAGCAGTGTGAGCAGGGGGAGGAGTAAGAGGCGAAAACTCTCCATCCTCTCACTCCCTCTTTCCTTGACTACTGAAAAAGATGCATGAGAGGCAGGAGGAGAGGGCAAAGAAGTGAACAAGAAGAGGTAGAGAGGTGGCTCTGCTTTGAAGCTCCAACCTCCAAACACAGAGTCCTGTTGAGATAGCAATCACACAGAGCAGACAACAGACACACGTTTGTACGGGGAGGGTTTGGCTCTCTGCTCTCGTTTAGACTGATTTGATTTAGCTCCACAGGATCTAATTAAGCTCAGACCCAAACCTCTTTGGAGTTTCAGCATCCATATTGTGAATGTCAGCCTTTGAGAAATGGCCATGAGCGATGAAACCTGTGTATGTGTGTGTTTTTTTTATGAACACACATCACAGTGATAGAATAATGGCTGTCAATGGATATATGGTAATAAAAATCTGACGATCACTATGCATAAGGGGGCGTATAAATTTTAATGACAGCAAATGCAAGGTGTAGTAAACATAATAACCAACACAGTAACAATAATGGCTCTGCCAAGTTAACTTACACAAAAAAAGTGAAAAATGCAGTGGAAAAAAAAAATCCACCAGCACTGCCTGAGGTTCATCCCATGGTGATTGTCACAGTGCTTCCCTTTCCCTCTAATTAGCTGTAGCAGTTTTGCTTGAATTCGGTGTATAATCCCCTCGATGAAGTGCAGTCAGCATCTTTCCTTTTCCTAAAAGCACGAGAGGTGCAGTATCATCAACTCCATCTTCACTCCAACACTGCCTCTGGATGATTTAATAAGGTTAAAAGACTAGTCAGCAATTACCCCCCGCTCAGTGGAGGAAAACTCTGAAACACAATTGCATTACAGCTGCAGACAAATGCCAGACACTACATCCACAAAGAAAATGGCTATCTCTTTCTTTTACAGCCTGGGCATAAAAGAGCTTTTTTTAGTTACTCATATAAGGATGGGGTTTCGTTAACAAGTTATTTTACTTTTGATTTTCTGGTTGTGTTTGTGTATCTATCCCAGAGCCTTGTAATGGTCAGGCTGAGATAGTCCAGAGAGTGTCATAGAGTGACATTTACTGCCTCTGCTGTGGGGAAACAGGTAAGCAGAGCACACCATCTACAAAGTAGTCCCCTTTGACACCGGCACTCTACAAATCAGTGCTGAAGGGCAGGCCAGAACAGGGGCACTGACACAGAGGTCCTTTAGAGTTCCAGCTTGGCCCAGGAATGTGGCAGAGCGAAGGCAGCTGGGGCAGAACAACCAGACGTCTGGGATTTGTCTGGCACCATGTTTGAATTTTCCTAACCTCAACATAAGACAACTCAGGGGGATAGAAGTGTCTGGTCACTGCCTGTCCCACTAAACTAACTCCATACTTGTTTTCCAATGGTAAAAGTTTCTAACTGGGTTATCTTCTCCACCTCAAGACGCTTGAAAACTGTTCGTGGGGGGTATCAGCTCTATTGAAATTAGTCCTCCTAGTTGCACTTATTAGATAATACTTCCTGTATTAGTGGGGCAACAGTGATAGCAGGCAGATTTACAGCTCTCCACGGCAGGCAAGCTCACTTTAACATGGGCCGTGTTAACTCTGCTCATTAAACAGAGGATGTCATCACTCCACGCCACCGCTGCATGTTACATGTCACATATCCTCCAAAGGCCAGCCTCTGTCCACCTCCGTCCACAACATCCTCTAAATCTGTCATTGCCACCTGGACCAGGGACCCACATTTGACCACACCGCCCTGCTGCAGCTTCACACGTGCATGTGGTGGGCACATGTGGAGTGAGATACACAGGTGTTTGTGTGTGTGTGTGTGTGTGTGTGTGTGTGTGTGTGTGTGTGTGTGTGTGTGTGTGTGTGTGTGTGTGTGTGTGTGCGTGTGTGTGTGTGTGTGTGTGGCACATAGAGCATTACACACCCAACCCTCCCTCCACTCACTGTATGTGTGGACGGATGTGTGGGACAGCGGTCGGTCCATCCACATGGGGAGAGGTGTAGGCATGACGCTCATTACAGACCCAACTCTGTACACAGGCCAGATAAGCAGAACAGGACAAGATAAGGAAGCGTGGCCAGCTACAGCAAAGTGCAGCCAGATATTGTGATGCCACCACCAGATGAAACGGCAACCAGCCTCTCTCTAAACATTAACTCTATTGCTCACCCATGAAAGAACTACTTTTCTAAACTATTTGCTGCTGCATTTTAATCAACGAGAGGGGAAGTAACTTTAGTGTTTGCTGAATCTGCATGTTTTGAATCAATGAATTTTTTTTACTGTAAGAAAATAATGCAAATTCAAAAAAGATACAAGAAAGTCCAGACATTTTAGAGAGGCCATTTCCAAATTAACACTTAAATGACATAGAATCTGCAATCACGCAGTGTTTTACCAGTAATATCCCACTGCAATGCAAAATATTGATGTTATAGAAAATACAGAGTTCCTTAAATACAATATTTTAAGCATCAAATATTGAGAAGGAGCACTATAATTCTTGTCCTATAGATATTTGCTTAAAATGAGAGAAATAACAGTGACAGTGAGGTTTCATATTAGGTTCAACATCATGCTTAAGGCTCCCTCCAAAGTTGTGTTAAAGCATTGCATGCAGTTTATTTTTCAAAGCTCCCTCATATTTTTACATGAATCTCAATTAGCATCAAACATAGAACAGTTCCTGCAATGAAAACTATTAAATGTATTTTTTTAAAAATGTAATGTCAATATATATATATGTCTATATAATTTTACACAGGAAAATTCCATTTAAATCTGAATGAATGTCAAGATTGATGCAGCAAATATAAGTATCAAATGATTTGATTAAAGTGAACACAAAGGTGACACATTCCACGAATGAAATATGATACATGTGTTTGTTTGCTTTCATATTTTGCATCCTCGATTCATTTTGCTTATTAGCAGCTGTTTGAGAAGTTTCCTGAAACACCTCAAACACTTTTCTTTCCTGTCTGTATACCTTGATGAAAGTGTTTTGTCTGAGACGTGTTTATTGTGATAAAAATAGATCTCTTTAAAGTCCAAAAATACGTTCAAATGCACTGATAGTAATCATTTCTCTAACTGGATAAGAGGCCATTGAGGATTTGCCTGGGTCGACTTGCAAAATGACCCATGCCAGCACTGGCTATTATACTACATTAGTCATCGACTCCTGGGACCACGCAGGCCTTATGGTTATTCTTCTTTAAATGGAGTATCATCTAATTCAAAACATTACAGAAATGTGTTTATCTGACTGCACTGTGCACATAACAATGTGTGTGTGTATAGTTATTTTGAGCTTGTGCGTGAGTTTACATGTGTACATTCATGTAGGTGTGTTTATAAGTTGCATGTACATGTCTGTGTGTGTGTGTGTGTGTGTGTGTGTGTGTGTGTATGTGTATTCATGTCTGTAAACCAATATTGGATCACCAGGTGCGAAGGTCATAAGATGCTTCATAGTGATGCAGATAGTGTTTACTGTATCCAAGTGGTGCCATTAGACATCATGTCTGTAGAAATTTAGCTGTTACCTCTCATCCAATAGATTGCTCCTCTCATCATCAGCAGTGCAATCATTCTCAGTGATAGTAAAGCACAGGGGATGGAAGAGGAGCCGGCCCTCCAAGATGGATGTGTGTTATTGTTTGTAGGATGACAGTGTGTTTCAATCAGGTCCTCTGTGCTCTAATCCCAGGTAGAGCTCTTGAAGTGCTGAGTCAGTTACTGCCTCATCGATCCATCACAGTGGGTTAGTAGTGGGCAGGTGTACTCCCCGGTTCCCAGGAGACAGAGGAAACACCTGCCCTGCACTGCTCGGGACTTCATCATCCCGCCATTCCTTTGTCTCGTTCTGCCGGGAGCTCAACGTCGGGCCACAGAAAACTGTGAAAGCAGCACTTTTGTGGTCGTTTGTTGCCCGTACACAAAAATTAGGGGAAGGGAGAGATGGTTTTCCCTTGCCTCCCACACCTGCCCCCTCCTTTATTTCTCACCCAGGAAGAAGGGACATGCATTGAATGGACCGCACACAACTGCCTTGGAGCTGCACAGATCACGACAGCCTCACACCATTTAAACAGAGACCAGGCATGCAGGGCAGCACAAAAAATGTAGTCCCCAAATCTTCATTTTATTAGACAGTCCCTGTGTTATCAAAATGAATACTCTTTTACGATAGCTGTAGACGAGGATGACTCTGGAAGTACATTGAGAGAAAGCATAGTGGTTATTATTACATCTGAAAGCAGTGCGCCAGTGAGGGGTGAGAGTCTATGTTTCTCCTGCTGCAGGCAGTCAATTAGTGCCAGAGGGAAACACAGCACTCCTCTGTTACTCTCCGCTGAGGAGCTGTAAATAAAGGTTTTTATTACACCACACTATCTGCGTCTCTTCTCTGGACATCAATAGGCCAATGCATTGGACTGTTTCCTAGCATAATCACTCCTCCTCTTCCTATTCCTCACTAAAACCATGAGGGAAGGTCACAGTCACTGGTTTAAAACTGCCAAAATGGTCACATTCTTGGATTGATTTGTATTTTTCTACTGCCTAAAGCACCAAGTTTCACGCAAATTCCTTGGACCCTATCAATACATTATTCATTTGGAAAAGGATTGACAAAGCAAACAACCTAACACACTTTATTGCTCCCACAGAGCATTTACGGAGAACCTGCAATTATGTGTCCATACAGGAAAAAGAGAAAACTACTCCAAGCCCGTCCTAACCTGTAGCTCGTTTAAAAGGGATTTGTCCTGGCCTGTCTGACAGTATCAATAGACACAGTGATAGCCACCATGTATCAGACTAAAAGAAACAGTCAATACTAAACAGCAAACTAAGTGCATAGATGTTCATAGAGGTTGCATAGATATATGAAAACAGTTGATCTGACTCCCTTAGGAGCTCAAGCAAGGCACATAAGAGTGATGGACAAAGTTCAACAAGTTATTTTTGCTTATTTATAAAAATTATAGAAACACTACATTGAAAGAAAAGTGATGACACAATAGTTTATATATCAGTATACTTTATTTTATACAAATCCAGATCAATGATAATACAATTTTACATAATACTTTGTTGACACCAGACTTACAGACCGTAAAAACACACACACATTTGTGCTGAATGATTTACATAATGTGTTTACACGTTAATAGCTAGATTAATAATTACATATCTATTTAGTCCAGGACCATGCATGGACCTTTATGACTTTAAACAACTGTCAAGTTTCATCATTTAGAGGCATTATTATTTATATCATACATTTTGCAAACAGTATTTAAAATATATTTGTGTTCATTAGGCTGAGTGCTGACAGGGTGCTAACGAATATACCACAGCAATGACTAAGATTTATTTGTCTTTATTTATTAGATTTCAAATTGCAGAGTCACATTCACTACCAGCTATAATTTTATACTTTAACACCTTCTCTTAATTATACTGTATGCTGTGTAGTCAGAGTCTATAAGGATATTTGATTTCTATATACTTTTATAGGTAACAATATAAAAATATAATAAAAAAAAAAAAATCATGTTTAATCTCTTGTGTTGTTATCACATGTAATTCTGGGGTATAGTAGAGAAACATATACTCTTTGTTTTGTTATGTATTAGTTTAGAAAGCACATGAATGCCTTGTGATACATCTAATGTGATTATATGTCAGCTTTCAACTCTGCAGATACACATTTCAGTGACAGAGAAAGCCATAGTCCAAGGCCACTGTAACCAACTTTAGCTCCTGTAAATTGAATGCTGATTCTATTTATATTTGGTGTGATTTACACCCAATTTCCTCTATGCAAGTGAACAGGAAACAGATGCTAGGAATTGTTCTTTCCCTAAATTCCTCAGAGAGAGATTCTAGTCAACACCGACGTGTGAGATTGGCTTTGTACTTGCATGCGAAAAGGTAGTAGACAGTGACTAAATTGACTCCCTGGTTTCCCTGCTCTGAATCTCCATTTCCTCAGAGTTTCCACTTGCGTACGTCCGTCCGCACAAACCCAGGTTATGGCAGGCAGGCTTCCCTAATGGAGTCATGGAGCCAAGTCTACGCTTTCTCAGGACAAGGTCAACCTTAACACCCCAGGAACCACAGACAGTGAGGGCTGGGGTTTGTGAGGGACATTAAGTTCATGAAAATATTTCAGTGACAAATGAGAAGATGAAGTAAACAGATGTGACTTTTGTAGTTAAAAAAATGGGAAATAAAACAATATTTACAATCATCTCTTGCAAATATTCTAAAAGTTAGAAGGTAATGCTTGAAATAAAACAACCATTTTGCAGCACTCACCCTAAGAAAGTACTTTTGCTTTGCAACAGCTAATAGCTCAATAAATAAAAATGTGTTCCCCATAATTACATTAATTAGGTAAACAAATAGAAACAAATATGATTAAGGCTTTGAGATGATTGCAGATAATCAAGTAGCCAGACATTTGACACAAGGGAAAAATAATAATTTAGCATCCAGGAATATTGTTTGACATTTACAAGGTGATATGATTTGAAAATAAAAGGCCCATCTTTTCATGGACCATGGTGCCATCTAGAGGACGCTGAAAACAAAAGAAGAATCAGGCACAATATGGCCATTTTTTCAGAGAGGTTCTAGTGTTAGTGTAGTTATTTGCTTTGTGCAAATTACAAGGCATGTGTTTGGGCATATGTGGGTTCATTGCACCCAGGAAAGGGTCATTTTTATATTAGTGGATTAAGTGGATTTACTGGAAAGAAAACCCTGCAGGCTTAGCAGGTCTTTTATGTCTGATCCTTGACACTGGCAGCATTATGATATGGTGCCACCTACTGTTGGATCACTTCCTCTATAACTGAACTTTCTATTTCTATTTATATAATCAAATTAAATAGACACAAAGGTCAAATGACTATACAATGTGATAAGTGTGTGTGTGTGTGTGTGTGTGTGTGTGTGTGTGTGTGTGTGTGTGTGTGTGTGTGTGTGTGTGTTTCTGTGCTCCGTATTTTCACCCATGCCACCTGATAAGAATAAAAGGGGGAAAGGTTATATTCATGTCATCCCTCACCTCACAGATGATTTGCAGCCATTGGCTCTTCCCTCACAAAGATTTACTGTACATGAAATTTTTGCTGACATGGTACTCTTCGGCCGCTGCATCTCAGATATATGGCAAACCATAATTTGGAGGTGTAAAATGGGTATAAAACCTGTATTAATTATTTAATCGTGGTTCTAAGTGCTGCCTTTTAGTCCACACCAGGATGTCATCCCCCTCTATTTCAGGAGGTCGTTATATCACTCATTTGTCAGAAGAAATTACAATCAAGACCAAGATTGTATAGTTGCATGGTAAATCAGAGCAAACCAAGACTTTTTTATGGGTGTCATTAACTGTTACTTTTATTAATTTTTTACCCCATTTGATGTAAATGAACTGCTAATTGCATTTAAATCTGAGTTCTCCAGCACTGGACCTAATTGAAGGCGTACTGCATACGTAGCAGTGATAAATACCCTAAACTACAATGATAAAACAGAAGCTGATACTTTAGAGATAAAAATCTGTGTCACTGCTTTCTTAAAATGCCGTATGAAAGGACAAAGCAGCCACCACCAAGTGCACAGAATAGAAATGTCCCTGGCAGTGTGTGGGACCTGTGATATATCTTTGTGTCAGGGGGCAGATAGGTACAAAGACTGAGGGGTGTGATCAACAACCAAACAAACATGTTGTCCTGAGGTTGGGCCAGGAGGTGTACACAGAGCATCCATCAAACTACATCTGTGTGTGGCTGATACTGTACTGTGTTTGCTCTCAATGCACCAGCTACAATCTCACATGTAGACAACAATTCATGCAGTTATGAGATTATTTATCAGGCCTGCAGCGATGATCACCCGGCATTTAGTCACAGGTCTGTTGGGGATATGATGACAAGCCAACATGTAACATAGAGTCAGGTACAACTTCACCTACAGGCAAGTTACAGTCATTACATACCTGTGTTGTTTGCTGAATCTAATAAATACCTTAAGATGGTAAATGCACATGTGTTAATGACCAAAGTTGTCAGTGGTTCTAAATCCTGTCCTGTGATTTCAGTCTTATTTGAATCATGCAATTACACACATATACTTGTTTTGAGGATTAAGATGAAATGATAATACTGTATTTTACTGAAGGACAAGCAGCAATATCACAATTTACAAATACTTCATTCACTCTTCAGATAAAGGCACAAAAAAGCCCAAAAAATAAAATATAATACATATTACGTTAAAAGCATTCAAAAGGTTGAATAAGAGTACATTGGCAAAATATACTTTAAGTATCAAAAGTATTCATATGTAGGCAGAATGGCTCCTGTCAGTGAGACATTATAATATATTATCTGATTATCATTACTGACAAATTAATGTGATTTCAGCATTTTTATACTGTGTTTTGTTAAATTAACCTAATTCCAACACGTTTATATACTGTTCTAGTTACTACTACTACTGTGTATTTTAACATATCACAATTATTCAGTGTAACAATGTAGCAACTATATATAGCTTTTTAGCTGTTAGATAAATATTGTGGAATATATTTCCCTTGAAATGCAGTGAAGTTAAAGTATACAGTAAAATGTGGAAGTACTCAAGTAAAGTACTTTAAAATTGTCTGGTACAGTATCTGAGTAAGACTACTTTGCACCACCAGCATTTAGTAATACATTTCAGGTACTGAAATACTTACAACACATTCAAACTGCTGGATTAAAAAAATGAATTACATCAGTACATGAGCAGTATTACAAAAGTTACTGCTTTTCAGCTTTTCATTCCTGGAAAATAGCAAGAAGTGATCAGCTATGTTACCGGAGCTGTCTGAGGTTATTTTATATGGGAACAATTGTTGAAAAATATTTTGATTAGAATACAAGTAATCTCCATAACAAAGCGGTATCATGGCCAGCAGAGACCATACCAGACAGAATCTGGTATGCAGAGCTTCTTACTGCATGACTACATAATGCATTGTAATGCTTTTTCGGATTTTGGGGATTTTGACTCTTGCTCGTTCCAATACAGACATAGAAAAAAAACTACCATGACATTTAGATAATACCCCAACCATCTGCTCTACTTCAACAACAGTGGCTCACACAGGCTTCAGATGCCAAATGCAACACTGATCTTACTGAACAGGCATCCACTATAAATGTACAGATAATATATAGCCCCTTAACACTCCGTCACCATTCTCAAATGATCCAGCATCATCCATTTTTCAAAGAGGTAGATGGTTTTCACATGTTCATACATGGAAGGACATCAAAATAAATAAATCAAACGATAAAAAGAGAATATTGGCATTCATTTATTTCAACATTATGCCTGAACTAAGCCTACTGTATGTGCTCTGAAGTAGAAAAAAGGTTACTCACTAGAAGTTCAATTCAAAAGTGAAAACTGTAAATTGGCTGTGATTAACTTGTTTGTACATATTTTAAAAGATAATAGGAATTGAGCAATTACAGAACAAATACAGTAACTGCAGTAGAATAAAAGGAACCAAACACAGACTGTCTCTTATATTTGAACTATGGACTGATCATAAATACTCATCATTAATAGTGTCAGAAAAACATTACCCTTTTTATTGGGGCTGTATTTTCCTCACACTATACAATAAAGTTAATGACAGACATTGTCTAAACCATAAAACAGTCATATATTTGGAGATGCTGGTCAGCTTCAACAAGGCTCAGTAACATCTGGCTCATAGATCAAACATGTAATCAAGTATTCTTAGAGAGCTAACTTGAACTGAAAACACTGAAAAGATGTACAGTGTGTCATGTTGCCACAGTGACAGCTGAATACAATTTTAATGTAAGTCTTGTTACATACTATGGCATTACCCATGGTGGCCCAAATTCTGCAACTACCCCATTCTCACTGCATGTCATCTTTGGTCATTTGATTAATGGCAGATTTGTGGATTTGTACCAGTAAAGTGCAATATCATTTAGATAAGTCCTGTATTATTAGCTAATAACAGGCCATGTCTGGTAGAGGGACACTGTTTTAAGAGCTTTAGTGTTTCTGTTTGTATTGTGTTCATGTCACACTTCAGTATACATGCACATTTCTACAAGATGGATTAACATTACCACAAACTAAGTATTATTCCAGTGCAGGAACACTGGTTGCAGTAAACTTAATGAGAACTTTGAGGCCAAAGTGTACATACACACTGCAGATTTATGCTCTGGCACACCCCAACAGGTTAAGCTGACTATATACCAAAGACAATAGCTTTGCTCAGACTGGAAAGACATGCTGTTAGCTGGTATGACATGGCACTTTTACATGACACACATCCTATTAAGTGATACATCCAAATAAATCATTTTAAATGCATCAATGTGTTTGAACAATTGTACTTTTATTGTAGAGGTTACTTTTAGTCTTTAGTCACACTTGCTCTCCGGCTGGCTCGTATGTGATAAAATATTGATGTTTTATAGCCAATATTCACTTTTAGATTTTCATTTTATCTTGACAATAACCTGCACAAAGATGATTTAGAGCGAATTAGGCTATTTGTGCACCTTTATTGGAAACATCCTTCTGCTTCCGTTCTTCAATTACAAAACCACAAACGGTTACAAAACAGGAACATTCACCACTTGACTAAAGGATCAGTTGCTTAGCAACACAAACACGATGTGAACAATTGAGTTCAGAAAATGACCATCATGTTGGAAGTCACACCAACAGCAATAACTGAAGCTTCAATCAAGTTTCAGGTTTCAGGTTTATTTGTCATGTGCAGGTTAACACAGTGTCAACAGTACAATGATATGTGTTGGACAAGAGGTGACAGTCAGCTCAGCATTAAGAGCAACAGCACTACACATGAGAAGAAATAAAAAAGATAAAGAAGTACAATACAGTACTATAAAATGTTAGGTAGAAAATTATAAATATAGAAAAACAAAATAATAGTACAACATATACTTAAATAGACTATGAAAAATAAAAAATATACTAAGATTGAAACATGAAAAATGGGTGCAAGTGCTCCATACTTATATACAAGTATTGAAAAGTCACTGTATAAATAGGTATGAAATACTATATAAACAGGATATACTACAGTAATTAAAATGTTGATAGTAGGAGTAAAGTGACATGAGTCATGAGTCCTCAAGGTGTTTTTTCCCAACTGTATTTATTTTCTTCTTGTAAACTCACAGCACTACAGTAGATGTCTTTTTATTATATGATTTTTTTTGTTGGGTATTTTCAAGCTTTATTTGATAGAGACAGCTGAAGAGTGACAGGAATGCGGGGAGAGAGAGAGAGAGAGAGAGAGAGAGAGATGGGGAATGACATGCAGCAAAGGGCCGCAGGTTGGATTCAAACCTTGGGCCACCGGGGCAAGGACTGAGCCTTTATACCAACTGAGCTAACCAACAACCCCTACAGTAGATGTCTTTTAAATGAAATGTTGCAGTCATTGTGGACTGAGGTCTGCTCAAACAATACAGGAGCTGAATGAGGATGAACTGTCAAGGCGTTTTCCTCTTTAACCAGTAGATGGCGCAAAGTATCTTTTTGTTTACATTGCACAGATGGCAAACAAAAAAGGGACAAAGTGAAGTCACATAATTAATTTAAGAGGGGATAAATCTTCATATACATATTAATGTGTATGATCATGTGTTTACATGAAGCACAGTAGTGTTTTGTTTTTCAGGACGGAGCCTTTATAGCTACTGTCACCGGGATGGACTGACAGCCAGACCGATGTCGTCATCACGTGATCCGCCCAGATCTGCTCCAAGTGTCATCTGCAAAATGGAGGTGAGCTGCTCGCAGTTTTTCCAAATTAAATACGGCTATCTGTACACATGCAATAAAACCAAGGCCGCGCGTTAACATGTGTGCGACTTTGTCAAGCAAATGCACGGCGTCGTGTTGTCAGGCGTCGCTTCTTTACGGCTTTATTCATGCTCGAGTATGCGGCTAACGGTGCAGCTAAGCTAATGGCGGTCAAAGCTACATCTAGCCTAGGTGGTGTTACCACTGGAGGGGCTTCGTGCTTCGAGTTAACTGTTAAAGGAAGCGTGTTGTTTGTTTGTTTTTTAACCCGCCTTACTCTCTATAGCTGATAAGTTGTTGGCAGTAGCACAATATTCAACCTGCGGCATCCCTACAGGCAGCTAACGCTAGCTGCTAAAGGCTATTTCATCCTGTTGTGACCTGCATTGTGGATTACAGGCCTTTTTTCTGATTATAGGGAATATATATAATCCAGCCAAGATCAGATCAAGATTTTTGTCCTTATATGGGGTTAATTTGACTGCCTTATTATACATGACAATGTAGTACCGTTAGCTGTGTCTGTCGCCACAACAGGTGTTACGTGCGGCCTGGCATAAAGGCTGTCAATAGGGTGTAGCTGCAGATATTTGTGTGTACAAGCATTTCTTTAAACCACAGCAGCACAGTAATGTTATGTAACTATGCTGTGTGTCTCTATATAAGCCCAGCCACAGCTGCAATGATGTTTACTCACTTGTTATGCTTTTTACAGGACCATGATGCTAAAGAGCCCGAGCAGCTCAGAAAGCTGTTTATTGGAGGTCTGAGCTTTGAAACCACAGAGGAGAGTTTACGGGCACATTTTGAACAATGGGGAAGTCTCACAGACTGTGTGGTACGTATTGTTTCATCGTAAAGATGGTCTCAGGTAATACTAATACACAACATAGCTCCAGGCCTGTTTAAAATGCTCTCTTCTTCGTCATCATTTTGTTGTTTCTAGGTGATGCGAGACCCCAACACCAAGCGTTCAAGAGGGTTTGGCTTTGTAACGTACTCCGCTGTAAATGAAGTCGATGAGGCTATGAAAGCAAGGCCTCATAAAGTAGATGGACGAGTCGTCGAGCCCAAGAGGGCTGTGTCCAGAGAGGTAAAGGAAATCCCAGACTCGATGACAGATTGTGTTATTGTTTTTGTGTGTGCTCATTGATACTCCCTTTTTTTTTTTTCAGGACTCCAATAAACCCGGCGCCCATCTGACAGTGAAGAAGATCTTTGTTGGCGGCATCAAGGAGGACACTGAGGAGTACCACATCCGGGAGTATTTTGAGAAGTATGGAAAGATTGAATGCATTGACATCATGGAAGAACGCTCCACTGGGAAGAAGAGGGGATTCTGCTTTGTGTCTTTTGATGACCATGATACTGTAGACAAAATTGTTGGTATGTGATGGTTTTAGGTTTTAGTCTTATTTTAGAGTTGACCGGGAGAGTTGTTAGTAAACATCAAGCAGTGGAATGAGTGTATTGTTTTTCTTTTTTTCCTGTTTTCCTTCCAGCCCAGAAATTCCACACAATCAACTTCCACAATTGCGAGGTCAGGAAAGCGCTCTCCAAACAGGAAATGAGCGCTATATCCACTAACAGGGGTAAGAAATGATCAAATGGAGAATAAAGTTATACACTGTTGGCCGATATTGTATACACTGCATGCAGCTGACAGTGCATTACTGCTTTAAACATCTCTAAAATGACACTTTTATTGTTATCAGGCAGGAGTGGGGGATCTGGAAACTTCATGGGAAGAGGTAGCAATTACGGAGGTGGTGGAAACTTTGGCCGAGGTGAGTAGTGGTTTTTATACCAGTTGGAAATGCCTCCAGTGTTAACCACATTATAGTGATGTTTATGTGTCAAAGGTGGTTTCCAGACCAACTGGAAAAAGGTAAAATAGTTGTATCTGGTTTTAATTGGTTGGCAAACAACTATGTGGCGCTTTGCCAGTAGCATTTGGTAAAACCGGTTACTCAGCTTGGCCTTTTAGTTAAGTCAACAAAGACTGACAGTAGTCAGATAACAGCCAGATTTACTGTAATCTCAGACATGACATGAGGTGATACATGGCTCAAGTCAGAGGTGACAGAAATGGATCTTTTTAACAAGGCTGCAGTGCATTCTTTGAAATGCTGCCACAGTGTGGACAACAGTTCAGAGCAGGGAGAGATTATTTTTAGATGTACTTACATTAGTGTGGATATGGTCTATCTTTGACAAGGCTGCAAATTGGTTGCAGTTTTAATAAATAATATATTCTACCCTTGTTTTTTTTTTTTTAGGTGGCTATGGTGGAGGACGAGGTGGTTATGGCGATGATTTTGACAATGGTGAGTGTGTTTTTTTGTTTTGTTTTGTTTTTTTTATACTTTTAAGAAGTGTAAGAAGTCCTATGGTTGTGTATTGAGTTTAATATTTCTCTTACTAACACAACATTATTTGTCTTTAGGGAGTTTTACTACAATGTTACGGTAATACCTCATGTCACTGTTAATAGGTCCAGGAGGAAATTATGGTGGAGGACCAGGTTATGGTGGTGGCCGAGGGGGCTATGGAGGTGGTGGTCCAGGGTATGGCAACCAGGGTGGTGGATTTGGTGGCAATTGCGATGGTGGTTATGGAGGAAATGACGGAGGTAAAAAAAAAAAAACTGAATTGACTCCAGAATTTTGACTGTGAAGTGCTAGATGTAAATCATAGAAAACTTGCAGTACTAGAAAACCTGAAATCAAGACTTACCATAAAATTGACACTTACATCTTCAGGATATGGAGGGGGTGGAAATTACAACGACTTTGGAAATTATGGTGGACAGCAGTCTAACTATGGGCCCATGAAGGGAAACAACTTTGGTGGGAGAAACTCGGGTGGACCCTATGGCGGTGAGTTTTACCCTCCAACTCCAGTGACATAACATCATAATTTCTCCTGTAGAGTATTTAAAATATTTTGTGGTGACCAATCCTTAAACCGCAGGTGGCTACGGCTCCGGTGGCGGCGGCGGAGGTGGCTATGGCTCACGGCGATATTAATTATTTCATGTTTTGGTAAGTTGCATTCAGTTTCACACCACCCTCGTAGCACAGTACAGAGTGAGCCCATGAAAGTGCAGAATAACTATTTGTTTTATCCTGTATCCATTCAACAGGCTTCAGTTCTTAGCAGGAGAGGCGAGGAGGTGAGCAAAGGAATTGTCAGGAAAGCTGCAGGTTACTTTGAGGCAGTCATCTGAAAGCATTAGAGGAACACACAAGTCAGACTTTACTGCAGCTATATCGGAGAAGTTTATGGAAGAAGGACTGTATACACAAGACATGAGTGCAGATGATACCCATCCCTAATTGTGATAGATGTTTCCCTACCAAGAATTTTTTTCCTTTTGTGCGTCTGAAGTGTGTGTATTGTGCCTATGGTATCAGGGGTAAAGAGTAAATTGTTTTGTTTTTTATCTGAAGCCAGTTCTTAATATCATTATTTTCCTTTTTTTATATGGGTTAGTTTTCTGCTGGTCAATTAATCTTTTGTCTTTTAACTTGGTTTTTGTCAAATAGCATAGTTATATCAGGCACTCAGAACAGCTAGAATTACTCATTTTTTCTTTCTGAAGTTATTATGATTGCTCAAGTGTCAAGTGTATTTTGATTTTGTATGTGAAGCACAGTATGTAAATCCTTCTTAGTACCAGTGTCAACTAATATAAGCAGTCTGGATTAGAATTAAGGGAATCCCTCACTCTTCTTGTTCCCAGAAAACAGGATTCTAGATTGTTCGAATATTTTGATTAGTAGAAAAAAGACCGAATAAAATTGTGTAGTAAAGTAACATGAAGTTCAGTGCGTCATTGGTTCAGATAAAGATGAAATGAGTTATTAATTTATCTGTTGCCTGCTCATTGTGACTGTGAAGTTTAGCAAATCAGCCTGTCTAGAACCTTCCCCTCCTTTTTGGAGTATTATTTAAGATCTCTGTGGTTGAAAATAGTATATGTACTGTATTTACTTGTACCAGGGTCGATGACAAGGGAGTTTTGGGTAGTCCTAGGGCAAGGGCCCATACACCACGTTTGCCAGTGTTGAGCAAGTAGGATTATAACAGCCACAAGCACCTGCAGTTGGGCCCTCAGCATCGCTAGTGTGGAAGATTGCAGATGACTGTCAGACAGGACGTCTTCAGCCCCAGCACAGTGGACCAGTCAGCATTTTGAGAGAGAAGGGAGAAGGCAGCATCGAGCACAACGCCCATGGAGGAAGCTTGCAGTGTCGTTCCTGGTAGTGAGCATCTATCTCTCTTTCAAGGCTAGCTAAACCCTCCAGCAGCTGGTGCTAGCGAAGAAAGACTAGTTCCTGGACACATTGGAGATCCTGTTGAGTCAGAGATACTGCAGTTTTACCCACAAATTCTAGATTTCAGACATTTAACAAGAAAAGGGAGTGAGTATTTCACAAAATCTGACTTTAAGAAGATGGAGCAGGTAAGAGTAACCACTTTGCTTGATTTGCAGATGTGGAAAGAGGAATTCTCTTCTTGCTGAAAATCTGTAAAGACCTGATAACATGGAAGGTTCTGGATGGGTAAGACTTTTTCAAAATATTATCCAAGGCTGCTCTTATTGTAATCTAACAGTGCACATGGTGATTATACAAGGTGCAAGGGTTCTTTTAAGGTAAACTTAGAAGGATAACATCTAGCATTAGTCCACTTTGACCAGAAAAAGCCTGTGACCTTCACCACACTGCTTCAGCTGCAAAATATCTTGTTTCCATGTTTTATTACCTTCACTATCAGTCAGATCTGATAAAGGTGATGGTGGCAAAACAATAAATTATCAAGCTGTCAAGAAGAACTGTATTTACAGTATGTTAGTCACGCAATGTTCACATATATGGGAATCAGAGGGTTTGTGTCAACATAATAGAAAAGGACTTGAGTAACTTGATTAGTTTGGCCTAGGCAAGTCATAGTAGTTAATTAATTAAATGGGCTAGTTATCGTCACTTTGATAAGCCTGTTTTAAATCAATGAGGGAAAATCTTCTACATAAGTCACAAGATCCCAGAGAGAAAAAAAAAAACATTACATGACTGGAAGTCACATGAACATATGCAAAACATGGGCAGACAGACTTCAGCAGAGAGGAACCATGGTCACAAGTTGAAACTAACCCAACATCAGTCTGACAAACAGTATTAAAAAATATCAACACACTAAAAACTGGTTTCCAATGCTTTCCAAGAAGTGGAGACATTATTTATTTTTCTTTAAAGGCCAAAAACCTTTTTATGAAATGCTAATATTTTGTCTAACTCCTCAGTTGAAAATAAGTTAAGATGTCTAGGGAATTTTTGTAAAGTTTCCCTTAAAATGGGAACTTTCTGCTGCTGTAGCTTCTAATTATAGCACTTGAACTTATAGTGGTAATTTAAAAAAACATTTAACTTAATAATTCTAATAATTTAACTGTTTAAGTTAAATTAAGTTTTTTTTTTTTTTAAGTTTTATACATATCAAACATATTTTTTTGAATTAATTGAGGTGGGGATGTCCGTGTCAAACATGGCAGACATATGATCCACATGATTACCTGCCACATTTTTAGGTTTTATGCATTTTTAACTGTTTGAAAGAATTATACATGCATTTTTAGGATTCCTCACAGGTACTCAGTGGACAATCAGTGCTAATGTTTCTCAGCTGAAGGATAGTGTTTCTACAGAGGAATGCAGAATGACACCGTGACACAAAGCTGTGCTTAGCAAAAGCACATCAGTGTCTGTGAACAATGCCGGCTTAAAAGTATTTTTTGTAAATGTAAAAGTGTGAATTGTGCTATAAAATAAAAATGTTTTCCACGACTCGAGTGTTTTATTTCGAAAAAAGCACTTGAAAGCAATATGTCGAGCCATAAATGTTTTTTTTACTGAACAATATAACAATTCTCAATGTGTATAGGGTTCATTTACTTGATTCAGACACATCCTTGAGTGTGTTATTCTGGCTCGCCAGTTGAGTTTGTCACACACCCCCTGTAGTTTGCCCTGAGCACAGAAAATGGGCTTGGTGATCAAAGGTAGTGTTTGTGTGTGAAAGTGCATGTAGAGCACATACTGATTGCGTAGGGCTTTACCTTTTCATTATGCTTGCCTGGTGGACCATTGTGAAGTTGTCAAGCGTGGCTCACGCTACATATACTCTACCATAGCTCAACAATTGTATTCTTTGTTGTGTAACGTAATGAATGCAGTGGGTGTGATTGCGTTTTGCGTCAGTTTCGCAGTATTAAAGGATTTAGGTTACTGTACAAAACAAGCTTGCTCTCAAAAAAAAAAAGGGAAGCAGATTTTAAAAGTTGTTTAAGCCAGTAACACTGTTGTTTCAGTACAATATTCCTTCATTCTTTGCTGTTTTGTAAGAGCCTTGAAGTCTATGACTGACTAGAACATGTGGTAAGTTATGCAATCATTCCTTTGACTATATATCCATCTGGCATCAATCTGTTGCAGGCTGTGGCCATTGTAAACCGCACAACGTGTTTTCAGAAAATAGGAGGCCGTATATAGCTATATGAATAGTTTATTGAAAAGCATAGAAGTCGAGATTTTATAAAAGAACCTGGGCAGCAAATCATAAAGGACAGTTATAAAATATGAGTAACAATGATTGAAACAACATTAGCGTACAGAAATATATTTACAATATATTTATATATATATATATATACACACATACAGTAACTTTTTTTAATCAATCTCAAAAGCAAGTAATGCTTATATTTACAACAATGTTGGTTAAAGAATCTGTGAGGGTATCAGAGTATAAAAGAAGTAAAATATCAAAAATATTACAACATTCAAGAGAAGTGAACTATACAATAGTTCTGCTGAACTACTAATGCTTTAAGCTGAGCGACTACAAAGTTATTGCATAGTATTACTATGATAATGCAGTACCATATTACACAGGAGGCAAGTGATTGCCTTCGCTCTTGATAAAAGTCTTTTTAACACGAGGAACGAGGAAGATGCTGCCGTTGGTTGACTGCTGGAGAGAGTAGTCGGACGGGGAGTAGGAATTCCCCTTTTCATCTCTCAACATGCTGAAGACCTCCAGGTACAGGCTGTTGAGTTGCTGCTTCATTTCCTTCAGGTTTGTGGTGTTCCGGCTCTTTTCACTCAGCAGACGCTCCTTTTCTTCCTTCAATGAGTCCAGCTCGCCCTCCAGACCCACGATGTTCTCCATCTTGCGTTTACGGCAGTTCTGGGCAGCTACCTTGTTCTTGCCGCGGCGGCGTATATCTCGGACCAGGGCCAGCTGGGCCTCATTCAGTTGGTGCTTTGACATCATCTCATTAAAATCATCAACAGGCAGATTGATAATCATGGCTACAGTGAAAGGGATTTTGAGGGCCTTGGCCCTCTGTTCGTCTCTGGAGAGACGCACATCAGAGCGTTTCTTCTTCTTGTCTTTGGTGAAGGGAGCATTGTTATGACCACTTTCCTCCGTTAGGTCCGACTTGTGTTGTTTGGGTTTCTTTTCCTGCTGCTTTTGCCCTGTTAGTCCAGATACAGAAGCTGCTGACTGATAATCATCAGGTTGAAAATTTATTGAGAACATCTCAGAGTAGTCGGATTCTGCACTTCCAGGGTTGTGGTCCATTTCGTCCATGTCTGAATCACTGTAAACAAAGGATCCATCTCCGTATACAGACTTCCCAGGTGAACTAGCATTTGGACTTGTGTTTGAAGAGATTCCTGAATCTGAGTCTGGCAACTCTGCCACCAGACTCTGTTTGCCTCTGTCAAATGCATCACCAGGTGAGAGGCTGTAAAGGTCTGCTGCTGTGAAGGGAGGCTTGTTTGGAATGTCAGACATCGTGTCACTTTCATGTCCTTCAAGGCCATGTTGACCACTGCTCTCTTCCAGAATTGCATTGGGGTAAAATATATCACAGAAACTTTCTGCAGTGTAGTTAGTATTTAACTGAGGAGCTTTCGCCTTCATCTGGCTCAGATTGTCTGGTGGGGCCAAGCCGGGAACAGAGCCATCAAATGTATTCATAAACTCTGCAGGACAAACATTTACATTGTTTGTTTCCCCCTCTGTGAGACTGGTCATGGAGTAAAAAGTGTAGTCTGGATTCTGTGATTCCGAGCTGTTTGGTAGAGGATAAGTTGTGGTCTCCAGTGTGTCCTCCATTTGCATGTTCAAGCATTGCTAGAAGAAAAAGGAAGGACCATTAAAATAAATACAACCAACATATTACAGCACACATTCCAGACTCTGCTTTGCTTTGTTTTGTGTGAAATACAAGGGGTTTACAACTTTAAATACAAGGTAAGAGTTCAAATAAAATGCAGACGTGTTTTATGTGTTGTAAAAATATGTACTCTGTGTGCTCATATATAAACCTATAGCCGCTTCTAAAACATGATCTGTGGCACACTGTGATGGCTTAAAAGCTTGTGGGAAAAACAACTTTCCATCTTTATAAAATGGAATCCACTTGGCAAGCTTTCAAATTGACATTTTACGAAGCCTAAACACTGAAATGTGTTCCAAACATAACAAGATATATGCTTAATCTGTTCCATCCGTCAATAAAAAATATTAAGCCACGCAGTTAACTCACATACAAATGTTAAAAAGTAAAGCTAGGTGAAGCACCGGGTAGCCAATTATCCAATTATAGCTCAGAAATCACCAGTACCAATCTCTCGCTGTTGCTGCTAAGTTAACCGATAACCTTATCTATGAAAAGCAGCTTATGAGAACTGAAACAAAATTCCTTAGTCTTATCAGTAGCTAGCCAGAGCAACTAATGCATTGGGGCTTGATGGTAAGCTGTATGGTTAGGAGTGTAGTCCAGTCCACTCTGGGACTCTTGAGAGGTCGAGGTAACAAATGGCACACTGCTCGCCTGTCATCTAATGCAAATATGAGCTGCCTTGAAACAAAACTGATAAGGCAGCGACTGAAAAACTACCGAGCTAAAAGTCTTTATGTTGCTGCAACGTTTTTAGGACCACACCCTCTCTTAACAAGCCGCTTCCTTGCTCTGTAAACAGCATAACATCTTGAACACCCACCTCCCTAATTCTCTAAATAGTCTCAATCACGGTGGAATGAGCTGTTTGCACCTGTCTCACATATATGAGACCCCATTCTCACAGAGCAGACAAAAAAGTATTTGTCCTCTAATGCCGAGCTCTTGACATTGATGCATTCTTTGGGTATTTGTTCCAACAAATACCAGCCCAGACCAGCATGCCATTGAGGCGAATGAGAATGTGTTATACCTGCAGCTCGGGGAGGGACAAAAGCTCCATCCAGGCCTGCTCCAAATCTGGGGACATCCTCTGTGGTAGTGGTGGTGGTGGTGGTGGTGGTGGTGATGGTAGAAGTGGGCCTGGGGAGAGGGTAGCCAACGGCAGAGCTGGCTGCTCCGGGGACATCATGGGTACTGAAGTTGTGTCCAGGCAGACGGATGTGTTCTGTCAGGCAAAACATATAAATATGAATATAAGCCATTTTAAATGCTGCAAGCTGTGATGTCACATGTGTGGTAAGAAAGTACTGCTCTTACCTCAGTTTCCTCTACAGGAAATGTCTCTGCCAGTAGCTGCAAACATTCGTCAAATGACATTGCATCTCCATTATCTTCTGTGAAGCTGACATTCTGCAAGAATAAGAAAAAGCAAAACATATACTTTTAAACTGACCACCTAACACTCTTTTGTAGCACGCCATCTTTTAAAAAAACAGCACATGATTTTATATTTATAGAGCTCAGGTCTCTGTAGAGTCGTTTCTAGAGCAGAACACACCGATGCAAAACTGCAGACCCACCTGCGTTTTTGTAATTACACCAAATGAGGTGGTTACCTAGCTACAACATAGCTGCAGCCTATCAAATAAGGTGGGAGTGGTCCATTTCTGGCATGAGTGATGATGGCTATGAGCATGTACCTGTGTAACCTCAAGAGGTGTGACAGCCGATTGCAGTGGGGCACTGGGCGGCGGGCGGGGTATGTACTCTCCCGTTTCCTCGTCGAGCTGTAGCTGTGCCAGCAGGGCCTTCTCCTGCTCCCGGAGCAGATGCAGCCTTTTCTCTTCTTCCAGCTCCAGCTGCCTCTGCAGCTCATGTTCTTTCTGGCGGTGGTTGTAGTCAAACACCTCGCGCCTGGCACCGAGATCAATGTCTTGCTTCCACAGTATGTCGATCAGGTTCATGTCCTGGAAAAAGAGGAGCGGCGGGTCAGTTTAGAGAGTTGCGAGCTGCAGCCATGCTGTCCTGCAGTGAGAATGTGAGCAGCATCGACGCAAGGAAGAGCGTCCCTGCTGTGAAGCGTAGCTGCTGCACCTGCCACACCCTGTCCCTCAGTATCTCACAACAACACTAATGTCAAGGGGGAGAAGCCACATGAATAATAAATATGCTTCTCTATTTCCCCTGTCGCCATCACACACCAGTAGAAGACATGTATCCTCACTTGATACTATGTCCAAGGGAAGTGATCATTACCCATCCAATTACATTGAGGTGTGAATTCATTTGTCACATTCAATGTCAACAAACAGGACCCACACTAGGTCACGTACAGTATTCTAAATGATTTGAATTCCAAATATTCACAACATATTTTACAGCATTTATTTATCAGGAAGTTAAAAGTATGTCTTAAAGAAGTTTTTTTTTTTTTTTCCCCCAGAAGACAGGTGATCTAATATAAACATATAAAACTAGGAATATAAAGAATTACAGACCTTATTTCCTTGTTTCCCCTCTGGCAATGTCTTCAAGTAAATAAAACTATTGATTAAAAGATCTCAGTATATTCTGTCACAACGCTGCACAAATAATTTTGTCCTACATTTAGTACTGACACATTAAGTCGAGTGCTGCTGACATGAGTGTGACAGAATGTTAGACACAGTGTACTAACAGCCGTGGGCATAATTTAATACGGTTTCCTGTACATTTCCCCTCACAGGCTGAGTGTTATTTGCCTTTTTTAAACAAGAATGCCCAAAGATAAACTAAGCTGCTCTCTTCCTCGAACTTCTACCAGGAATTATTTACAGAAGGAAACAATTTCACAAGGCAGAGGGACGTTGCATAAGCCCAAGATACTGTCTGAGCATGTGATTGTTTGTTCTCAGATTTTGGGTATTTGCACTAAATAATGTTTTCTCCTTTTTTTTTAAAAAATAAAATAAAATGAAAATGTGTGTGGTAATCCTTCCTAAACTAATAACAGTAAACAAGCACTTATACATATTTTCAGATATTGTTGACAGTTTTTCTGACTACAACTGTGGCACTGCAAAATAAGAACCCACTAACCCCTTTTGCCTCAGTGTTGCATCAGAAGCATGACCGCTGAAGGATTACATATTACTAAGGCTCCCTAGTAGAAGTCATACTCACAGGCTGAGAGGTAAGGACACAACCAGACATTATGGCCTCTACAGGAACGAGGAAGTGCCCTAAAATATGTCTGCACGCACGTCTTGTGGTCAGCTATGTTTTCCAAACTGAAAAACCGCTCTCTTGTCTGTTGATCACACCTTATAATCTCATCAGACAAGTCATACCGGTCCCTAAAAAAACAAATCCCACGTCCTAAAAAAGGTCTGACGCCTATTCAGTGAAAGTTCAATCAGTCCCTTTTTTTTTTTACTGTCACTGATTAAGTGTGCTGTTATATAAAGTCACAGAACTTCACAAAGTACCTTCACAAATCATAGCACATATTCTGATAAAATGCCAAATAGATTGTGTAGATGTGGGCGTGGGTAAGATCAGGTTATCATTATGGTGTCAGTAACATAGCTGTCACAAGACCTGGATTGGCACCAGAACAAGGAAACTACCTTATAAAATTTACTTCGACTCTTCACACCTCTCTGTCACACAATACAGAGACAAACAACATGCCTTTAGTTTAAAACTGACACCAAACAGACACACAACTCCTTGAAAGCGTGTGCTAACCCACGTACATATTTTGAAAAGAAGCCAAGAGCTAATGGTTCATCTGGCTATCAAACTGGGTAATAGAGGAGTGATACAAAGTGTGTGTGTGCTTTTAGTATGGGTTGTTCATTTACCTCTCTTCGGCTAAACACAAGGGCCTCAAAGGGGAGCTTACACCAATGGTTTATTATGTCTTTTTCTTTCATCACATTTTAGTGGACGCCCACCCTTGACCAAGGATGATGAAACACAGCTGCACATGTTCCAACACATCCCTTTAGGCCCTCATCAGTCAACTGTGTACTTCCACTGACCCTGACCCCCTTATGGCAGGTTTAACTAGACACTAAAAGATGTAATGCCATATCAAATGAGAAGTAATCCAACCTCCTATTCAATTTGTTTAGACTGAGCTTGTCTGGCTCCTTTTCATGTGAGAAATACAGTGAGAAACATACAGCAAACACATCACAACAATATAGCCTTTAAAGAAATCATTCCCAATAGTCACAAGCTCGTCATATGACTGGAAGAAAGGGATGAAGGAGAAAGGAAATATTAAAGATACGAGAGTGAGAGTCTTTCTGTTTACCAAACTTATCAGGGTGAAACAGAACATGTCATTTTATTCAGAGTAAACAGCACAAACACTAAGATGTCTGTCTGTTATTTATATAACATTAGTTTTATTTCCTCGTCGGGAAAAAAACGTCACAAGTGAATGACTTGCAGAACTGAAAGTGGTTCAGAGGTCAACCTTTATATTTCTAACTAAACACAGCCAGGGTGTTTTTCTTTTGTGTGTGGTGTTTCTCACCTTGGACCTTTTATTTCTACATTAAAACATCAGACGCCATAACCAGATTGAGTATTGGTTATATAACAAACATTCAAAAGTTTACCTGAACTATAAACGCCTCTCTCTCTCTCTCTCTCTCTCTCTCTCTCTCAGATCGGCTAAAAGGAAGTTAACAGTCAATGTCAGCCCGCCTGCTGATCACTTTCAACAAATACTCTTATTTACCTGTTGACTGGAATGCATCACCTCCATTTCCATCGTCATGGAGATCTGTCCGGGAAAGAAACGCCTTATTATGGATAAATGTGTGTATTATTCCTCAAATGGCAGATTAAAATGGCGAGCGGTCCGGTGTCGATAGAGCGAGTCACAGCAGCTGAGCTGAGGGAAACATAGCTTCCTTTAAATCTAATGAACATTACGGGAAAGATGGCCCTGCCTACCGTGCTTACTGCGCCGGGATCGTCCCCCTCGCACCGGCCTATGAGGCGATAAGGGCGGTGTGTGCATGCGTGTGGAGCCTGTGAGGAAACATCACTCAATATTACACTTCCTGCTAAATAAAAACATATTTATGTGTGTGTGTTTGAAAGTTGTAACAGCCCTTAAAGATGTCCATGCAGATAAAAATTAATAAAAACAAACTAGTAAAGGTTGTGTCTAAAAAACATTAAAGCCAATACAAGATTAAGCCTAAATATTATCTGAGCAATAATTTATCCAGCTGCTTATAATCCTGCTGACGGATATACAATTATGTAAATATGTATAATATGTAATTATAAAACAAAAAACATGTAACCATTTCTATTTTAATTCCGTCATCTGAAGTATTTTGATTGGTGCGTAGCGCCCCCTGCTGGTTACCGTGCCCGGTGTGGAGCTGGAGGCCCTGGGGCCCTAATGTCCCGTGGAAACACTGAAGACATCCACCGACAACTGGGAGATCATTACAAAGACGTGAGGGTCATTTATTTAGTAGCAATACTCGATTACAAGTTGAAGTCATGTATTCAAAATGTAGCTTCAGTAAAAGTATTTAAGTATATACAGGAAGTAAAGGTATAGAATGGCCCCTGTCAGTGTGTATTATTATTTTTTTGTGTCATTACTATTGATGCGTTGACATGTAATCAGTACTTACTTACTACTTACTTCATAATACCCTTTGGGGGGGAGTTTTTTCAACAACAATGCATAATGTTTTGTTTGTTGACGTGTACACGTCAGCAGGATTATGAAAAGTAGCCTAAATACAGGTAAAGGAGTAAAAAGTACAATGTTCTATTTTGAAATGTAGTAAAGTAGAAGTATAAAGTATCAGAAAATGGAAGTACTCAAGTTGAAGGACTACAAGTGAAATACAGTAAGTGAGTAATTACTTTCCTGGCTTTGCTACATGTTTATTTAAATGTGCTTATATTCATATAATACAGGTACACTGATTGAACTGTTATTTATTAAGGAACAAGCCTATTAGAAACATTACCAAATAAACCACAATGATGTATACATGATAAAGTGCAGTGACATAAAGTGAATATGAACTTACTACAGAGTAGGGTGTACAACGTGTACAACAGTGGTGGAAAGTAGTACTGCACTTAAGTGGAATTTTTTGAGGTACTTGTACTTTTCTACTTGAGTATTTCCATTTGATGCTACTTTATACTTCTATGTAATTATATTCTCCTCTGTACTCTCTACTCTACTTTACAGATTAAGATTTTATGAACATCTTGTGCTTATAAAATAAACTGCACTGTTACTTAACAGTACATAAAGTATTTAAAATTAACTTCACATTGACCAGTTACAACATTCAAAAAAAACTGCTCATACATTCATGCATCAGTCATATGCTCAATACCAGTTTCTATAATAATGTAACTCTTGATAATAACGTTCTGCTTTTACTTTTCATTTGTTGAGTTGCTGTTGTATACTTTTACTTAAGTACTTGTACTTGTAATAGAGTATTATTACTACTTTTACTAAAGTATAGAGTCTGAATACTTCTTCCACTACTAGTGTTATAGATTAAACAATCCAAGAGTTGCTAAAATTAACATTAAACATGAATGGATCAGTTATGTTAAACCAATAATAGTATATTATATGCTACTATAGTAATACTGAAAGAAAGACATTCTCTATGATGAGTACTTTTACTTTGAGTACTTTTACTTTTAATTGGTAGTAGTAGTAGTAGTAGTAGTAGTAGTAGTAGTAGCAGTGGTAGTAGTAGTAGTGGTGGTGGTGGTGGTAGTAGGTTAGAATGAAATGCAGTTGTAATAGAGTAGTCTGTTTTTTTACATTGCATGTAATAATGGTACTTTTACTCTAGTAAAAGCTCTGAATACTTCTCTCATCACTGGTGGCCTTTAACTGTTCAACTGTTTAACATCTTTTAACTTCAAATGACTCCACTCTTTGTCAGTGCGAGATTAGTGCCGTTTAAGAAAGTTAAAGTTTACAAAATCCTTAAAGTTAATTAAATGTGAACCATTCTGACACCTCCGCGTAAGGAAGAAGTCCGATCGAGATGTAATTAAGTGGCTTTTGAAATATGTCAAAGTAATAAGACTGACTTTAGTCCTGCCTCTAGCACCTATCTGTGAAGAAGCTCACACTAAAGTGCAGCTCACTGTGCCGCTGCGTGAAATTACACTTAAAAAGCCTATTTTTTCCCCCCTCCTCGTGCGCGCTCATGAACACGCGTTCACGTTTGGCAGCTCCACGTCGACATTCTTCCAGCTGCATATAGTGAACTGCACAGGACTGAGGGGAAGAAAAGGTAAAAGCGGCGGTAGCCACCTTACGATAAGAGCGCTGCAAGTCCGCAGACGGTCACCAACCGCAGCGAAAACAGGCGTTTGCACTGTGAATCCAACCATGGCCTGCAATGATCGGTTTCTGCTTTTGCATTTTATGATCAAGACTACTTGCCCCTCGTGTTGGATTGCAGCTGGTCCCTTGCGTCTACCTATCAGGTACAGTATGACTTGCAGAACTTATTTTGCCTTTATCATGTCACTTGTTGTGGAAATTATTGTCAACACAATGATTGAGACATGACACTGTTTGTTTTCTTGCATTATTTTGCACTTCTAAAGTTGCTGTCACTTGATGTGGCAAGTGCTTTCAAACTGACAGAACTTAATACCCCTGGAGCTTTCTGCTCTTTCCTCATTGCTATCATATCTAACTACAAACTTTAGTGAACAGATCATTCTCCTGTTCAGGGCCTGTTAAATTCAGAAAGTTGTTCAAGCTCAACAGGTAGATTCAATGACACACCGGCACAGGAGTGAAATAATCCCAATGAAGTAAAAGATATCACCAAAAACTGGAAACTTGTGAGCTCATATAGAGGCTGGCTTATATGTTAACTTTGCAACCAGATGGTGAAGCTTAAAGTGGTAAGTAAATAGATTTTAGGATGTTTTTTGGTGGGGTGTACTATAGGATCAACTATTGCACATTGCCCAGATGATATTTAGCCATTTAATGATTTCTGTGGAGAGCTGACAATGTGTAAAAAGACTCCATCTGGCCTGCTTTACCTGTGTGACTCTAGGGAGGACCCACCACACAGCAAGCCTTTCTGTAGGCCCAGTCCTTAAAGCATTCAAGTCTTAACTACTTCATGCTCTCTGCTGTTTAAACAAAGTACACCAGACATTTTCTCTCTTGCTGTTAAATGTTTTGAATTGAAGTCAATGTAATGAAGTAAAAAAAAAAAAAAAAGACATAAAGTGGATGTTCTGTTTTCCTTGCTTTGTGTGCCTTACAGATTAAAGGAGCACCCAGTCATGAGGAGGATAAGGTCCTACACAAGGACAAACCTATGAGGTGGCACTGTGGCTTTCCAAATAAAGTTCTGTGATACACTTAGACTCTAATTGCTCGCAGTCAGTGCATTACAGAACTTTGTTTTGGGAGTTAATACTTTAACCTGTTGGAAATAAATCCTCAAACATCTGGACATTTTAAGTTAACAGCATGGTGCAATATTCCTGTTGACAAATGAACTTGTTTTCTCAAATAAAGTTTCGCTCTGATTTAAGCATTTTTCACAGCCTCTGTCTTTTTTTCAATCTGTATTCTGAAGTAGAAATACTGTCGCTTGTCATATATGTGCTGTAACCTTGTGTTCAATCATTACTTAAAGCACGGCTGTGTGCCATATGGAAACACTAGTCATGCTGGTCAGATGACTGAGTGGAGGTGAAGCAGAGAGGTAAACAAGTCACATTGTTTCAGGTTACTTTCAGTTTTTAAAATCACATCACAAATGCACGGGAGGAATCTTGATGCTATAATGATGCTGCTTTAATAATTAAGTTTTTTAATGTTGCAGACACTCCAATTAAAAAATGATTAGCCACAGTCTATAGATGTATTATCTCAGGTTTAAGTTGCCAATTTTACTCAAATATATAAAAATAGCGTTGAAAAAATACAAGGTTATTAACCTGTATACGCGTATTAACTGTATTTTTACAAGTCCAGTCAAGCTGGTGTTAATTTTGCCCATGCACATTTTTTGAGTTTATAAACTGCTGATAAAAACATTATTTATAACCCTCACTTCACTTTAAGATACAGTATTAGTATTTAGTATCACAATCTATGTTTGCAGGGCTTCCTGTCAGCTTCCTCTAGCAGGGTTGAATTCATTATGCTATCTCGTAACATCTCCGCAAATTGACTGTAAATTCTTTTCTCAACACTCAAATGCAGCATATGCAACCAGTCATATACTGCAAGGCATGCTGGGAAATACGTACAATGATGCATTCAGGTGCTCCTATTTCAGGATGCAGAGATAATGTCAGTTGTGTAACTATGTTTAATTCAATAAAGAGGGAATACAGTATTGTCATACAGTACTGACACTTTTATAATGAACCCTATCATACATGTACACCAAACTCATACCTAAACTTACACGTATCTTAATTAGGGCTGCAATTAAGGACTATTTTGTATTATTGATTAATTATTGATTATGACAGTGATTATTCTCTTGAGTCCTAAGGACATATATGTTGTTTACTATCATGTAGGACAAAGGGAAGCAGCAATTTCTCACATTTGAGAAGCTAGAAGCAGAAAATGACTAAAATAGTTGCAGATTAATTTCCTGTTGATCAATTAATTGCCTTATTGTTTGAACCCTAATGTCTGTTCTCCATTTAACAAACCACAAAGTAACAGTCTATAAGATTTAACAGCTGGTTTTACCATACAATTACGTTTTAGTGTCTTATTTGCTCTGTCTCCGACTCCCAAACGTGGCAAGAGAAAATCTCCATCTTACATTTACCACTATTTGGGTCACTCTCGTGGAGCCTGATATTTCCGACGGGCCGTGAACGCGGCGCACTTTCCCTGCGCTGACCTCTGACAGCCGCTCATGGATCCGCTCCCTCCCTTCACAAACACGGAAGCAGCATGGCGTCCAACAGCAGCGGCGGCAGCTCCGACAGGCAACGGATTGCACAGCAAAGACTGAGGATAATTGCCGGGCATTTACAGAGATCGGAGGACGGCGACTCGACCGTCCTAGCCGCGGAGTGTAAAGCCCAGGAGAGCCAGAAGACAGCTGCCTGCAGTGGTGAGACGAAGACGGTGCCGAGGAAGAGGTACAAGGCTGTGATGGAGCGGTGCACAAGGGTCCAATCTCTGTGGCTTTTAGCTTAGTTATCAAGTCAACATCATCTAAACAAGAGCTAGTGGTGTGACATGCAGTGACAGGCGGGGTTCCCTCTCTCTTTAAGCATTAATAACACGGCTAAAGCGGCTTTTAATTAGCCTGCAAGCTAACGTTACTTGGCTTACAGAGTGGGCATTCATTTGCTACGGAGGGTGGGTGCGGCTAGCTTTTACTCTCTGCTCGACTTTTACGCCTTTTCTGTGGTTAGTAGCACATTTAATATGCCATATAACATTATTGCAGTGTGGGTGCTAGGGAGAAAAGCTAAAGGGGAGGTGTTGCTGAGGCTATGTGTGGCTAATCTTCTGGCATTTTCTACCCCAGATAACAGAGTCCTTGAGTTGAATTAGCAACATTCATTAGCCTCATCATTGTAGCCGTTACGCAAACCGTTAGTGTAACCGTTACTGTTACGTACAGTTTAATTCATCAGCTTTGTCATTCAATAACTGAACATGAGCTATGTGGTTTATTTCAGCTCATACACTCACTCCTTATTTGACTACCATGCTACTATGTTGCTATAGGAATCATTGAGATTTGTTGTTTGGGCTAGCTTTTTTCAGATGTAGGAGACATAAGAGGAGACATTAGAGGAGACATGTAATCTGTAACAATGGACAAGAGGAGACAGTAGAAACTTCTCCGTCTCTCCTGTGGATCTGATTGGCCAGAACAAGTAGTGGTCTGACTTTCAACCTATAGCCAGCCCAGTTCCTCTGGAGGAAACCCCCCTCCACACTGTGCTGACATCTAGTGTCAGCCTGAGAAAACAGCTCAGGCTGCACGCAAAAGCAACACTCAACACTGTTGACTGCATTTGGCCTTGTGAATATCATCATGTCCTGTTCAGGTCAATGTGACACTCGTGAGATATTATGTCTTGCAGCCTTGTCTGTCCCACCGGTTGTTATGCTGAGCATGAGTCTGGGCTTTTAGTGTCTTATTGTGGATAACCACCATGCCATGCTCATATTATTATAATAATAAAAACAAAACAGTATGTTTGTTTGGAGACATACCAAGAGACAGTCCAGTCTGTCTAGTCTCTGCTGCTGCCTTTCTTGTATGGCTAGTTAGTCAAGAGGTTTCATGTAAAAAAAATCCTGATCCGCAGGTTGTGTGGGGTCTCAGCCCCAGTGTTGAATTAGACGTATACCTCACCCTCTCACTCCACTACTACTACGATGAGTTCTTATAAACATACCAGCTCATTAGATACACCTAGATACAACTAATGCAGTTCAATACAGCAGCCGTGCAATAAAATAAATCCTACTTTGATGAAGTTAATGTTAAAGTTTGTGTTAAAGCGTGTTTATAGAGCTTCATTTTGTGATTTTTTTTTTTAAGGCTGTAGTTTTATAATAGTGCACTGCACTGGGAGGTATTTCAAATATTTGTTCAGTGTAGTTGTAAATTTGCAAAATTAATTAAAAATGTATGCACATATCCCCTAACATCATCTCAGCTTATAGTCCAAGACTGAAATTATCCATAAATTTTATCTATTGTTGTTTCTGTCCAAGGAAGCTTGATTATACTGTAGGATCATCATTCTACATGAAGTCACTCAATTTGAGCTTACAATACACAAAATATGTTGCTAATACAGTTTTTTATATTGATAGAAGGAAGTTCAGTTGCTACAGCATTGTTATTTTATTGCAAAGTTCCCGAGATCCATTTTTCTCTTCTCCTTTTGTTTTATTCGGTTTACTGTAGGTCAAGTTGAATCATATCAACATTTATAAAGCACAAAAATACAAACTTGCCACAAAGAGCTCTTCTTTCTGTACAGCATACAACGTCCTCTATCTTTAAACCCTCAAATCAGGGAAAAAACGCCCCCCCAAAAAAACCCTTTACGGAGGCCCAAAAGGAAGAAGAGCAACAGACGAGCGATCCCTCGTCCAGGACAGTCAAACATGAACAAATGTCGTGTGTACAGAGTCGAGATGCAATCAGGCAGGAAAGAGTTATCAGAGACAAGAGTCTATCAAAACAAATTCATCGAGACCCACTGTTGTGCCCTTTAAACAGCCTGAAACTGTCTATTTGCACATAACAGTGGTGTGTACTCACTGACCAAGCCACACGCTCACCCCATTTCTTGATACATTTTTATTCAGTATGTTCAGCAGCTATGACAGCGCATCACTCGTGGCGAGGATTCATTAAAACATGTCTCAGTGTGTCACTCTCATTTCTACTCTCACTGGGTAATTTATAGGAAACTCCATTTTGACAGGTATTAATCTTAATTATGGCTTTTACTCCACTGTGGTAGAATCCCATCCCAAGTGACCCATGAGTTATGGTTGCTCTGAGAGTGGAGAGCTGTCTTTCTGCAGAATTTAAGTACACTAGACAAGCTCTGCACAGTATCGGTGAACAGACAGTGTAGCATCATGTTTGGTTATCAGTGGTTTTAATAGAATATCTCCCAACAGTAATAACATTGTAGCATTTGCTGTATTCCAATATGGTTGGTGATTCTACAGCAAATAACAGTGCTGAGTGCTATTTAAGTGGATGTGCTTGTTAGTTTAGCGCACTCGTTCAGATCTAATCATAAAAACAAAGCAGCATTTAAAGTAGCTATGGATATGAGTGCCTACCAGGTGGCATAAATATAAAATATTTTCACGTGTTGGTTGCTGACACACAGGGAGTGACTATTTGTTTGTTTCTGTGTTTCTGTTTCTGCATTACAGTGTCAACAGGCTGTGTGCAGTGCATTGTGCGGTTGTAGACACCCGGAGAAATACTATAGGCGTGCCTGTTTGCACCCTCCCTTATTGTAAATTTGCCAAGTGATAGCCCACCCCACTTTGAATGAATGCAAAGGCTGTGAATGATTATATATGGACACTTCCTTCTACTAAATATTGTATGTCCATGTGTTTAAATGTTGGCATGAAGTATTATGTTATCAGCAAGGACTTTCCTCATTCCTCTTGTCTTGTTTAAATTGCCCATTGCCCAAAACTAGTATCAGCCCACAGGGACTGTGCTGGCAAATTCAGAATAAACCAGGTCACTGCCTCCAGGAATCACCTTCACACTTGCTCTGATGGAATTTAATGTCATGTCTTAACTACAGTGCATGCGTTGACTTAACCTCTGCCAATATTTGTTTTTCCACAGGCATGAGATTATGAAATGGAACGGCTGGGGATACAGCGATTCAAGATTCCTCTTCAACAAGAAGGGCCAAGCTGAATTTACAGGCAAAAGGTAGTGTATCATATCACATCACCGCTCTTAGATTATGCGTATCTGTTGACGATTTAGAGAAATCAAGCAGGACAAGGTCTCATTCACAGCCTCTAATCTTGTTTCAGCGCAGCTGCCCCGTGTCGAGCTTCAGCATTCATACGTTTGGGTGACTCGAGGCTGGAAGTATGCATTGATCATTTTCCCAGCCCATACTGTGAACCCAGCTTCTGAAATCAGTTGTTGTCTCCTTCCTACGCTCGCAGCAATGTGGTGCTACTGCCACCTAGTGGCTGGCATTTGAACTGTTTATTGTTACCCGAGAAGGTCACTGGTTGTGATTTTCAGCTTTCCCAAAGTTTGGTGATCATAAACAGAAACCGCTTTCCAATCTGTTCAAAAATGGAGCATGTTATGTTCGTATACTTATTGATGTGTCTCTGGGGAATTGAGGGTAAACCCAGGTATTCACAGACTGTTGGAGAAAAAAAGATTTAGTTTGAATATCTGAGGGTGTTTAGAAAGCAAGTTGTCCTCAGTGTTACTGAATATGGCTTCAGTTTACAACAGGAAGAATGTCTCGTGTGATAAGAGCAGAGGTTTAGATGAGCCTTGTTTATGTGATCATGACATATGACTTTGGAAGAGACAGCCCTGCTTGTCCGATTGTGTATGAGGATGTATTTTGAGTAATGAGTCAAGCTGAAGAGGATGTTGCACAGCGAATGGTTTCCTCCCGCGAAAGCAGTTGCCACAAACCACTCTGTGCCCTCTCGACTGAAAAGCTACCTGGGCGGCGTGCAGTAACCGGGACCGGGGTGCAGTTGAATGAATGTCAGAGACGGTTTTCTCCTCCTCCGCGGTCACTGTGACAGAGGCTTTTTCATTATAGAGTGTGTTTCATGGTCTCTTGGACAAAGGCACACCACAGTCCCCTGATGGGCTGGCCCAGGCTTTGCCAGCAGCTCAATTATGCAAGGGATGGCGAGGGCGATCACACGGACAGCACTGTCACTGCTGCTCTGCTTGCCTAATAACCTCATTGGACTCAAAACTCACACTCTATTCTTATTAGACACAGGCCTGGTTTTCCAAATGAATAAGCCCAGTCAAGCATTTAGATGTTTTTCAATTGAAGGCTTTGACTTCCACTACAGGAAATCACTATTACATGGGGCTTAGTTGATTTATTTTAAATCGCTTGTTCACACGATCTGTCTTCCTTTTCACAATGCAGGTATAGACTTAGTGGTATGATCATTCCCGGTCTGAAAGATTGGTTTGAAGGCACGTTTGGAGCCAGTCTGCAGCATAAAACTCCGGCAACAGTGAGTGCGATTCATATTTATTTGTTGTGTCGTGTCTTCAATGAATGGGCAAAGAAGAGAACTTAGTCTCAGCTACCAAAACCACTACGGTTTGTTTTCTTCCAGCCCATTCTGACCAGCAGTGCTGTACCGCCTCCCACTCTTAACGAGGCCTTCGTGGAGGAACTGAAATCCACAGGTATTCCCTTCTCTCATGACGCAGAGGACCGTGTGTTTCGCGCTCATGGTAAGGCATCCTGGGAGGAGACTTTGGACACTCCCCACCCTAAAAAATATTGTCTGATTATTTAGCATTAAGAAACACCATTTTTTAAAATCTCTTTCCTGTATTTTTTTCCAGGCCATTGCCTACACGAGATCTTCGCTCTGCGAGAAGGGAAATTTGGTCGTGTTCCAGATATGGTGGTATGGCCAAGTGAGTTGAGAAGCTGTGTCATTTCCATCTGTTTTTCTCCTCCCACGTAGCATCGTTGATCCCCATGCTGGCTTAGGTGATTTAAAGGGTTAATCTCTGCAGAGGCAGGGATATTAATATGTATGAGTGGAGGCTTAATAAGAAGCGTCAGGGGGAGGACGGTTGACACCCAATACTCCACGGTCTGGCCCCGCACAGTACACCCATGAATTATGATTCCGAGATTAGTTTTCTGTTGTTATGGCTGGCACTATTTTATCATGCAAATGAGTGTTGACTGATGGTTGAAACTTGATTAGCACCCTCCCAAATGGGCAGCAAATCACCAAGCAACTGTAGGCATTGTTTCATCCACACCAGCACCAAATTTAACCGACCCCGCAAACACACTCTCATTCGCAGTGCACCTAATAGATATTTTGACATGAGATTTGCATCCCTCAGTAGTTCCACCAAGTAAAGCTGTGTTTTTTAAGTGGGGGTTTTAGCTTGTTGAACTGTAATCCACAGGCAGAAGCAAGCCTGTTTAATTGGATGGCAAAATGCACTAGAATGCAGGCATTTCTCACCGCCTCTAAAAGCACTTGAGGCCAGTCAAGCACGTCCATGTAGGAAGGTATTGCTGCTCTTCCCACCCGCGCCAGTGTGAATGGATGTGAGCTCTGTGATTGGCCAAAACAAGTTTGTATTGATCCAGCACATCCCACCCCAGAGAGCGTAGTTTCATGCAGTCTGACTCCGCCTGAGGAAAGCCCCGGGCAAATCACAACTATCAGGCATATCAAAAACGCACCCTGCCTCTCTGCCGCTCCCCCAGCTCTAATGGCTCAGGCCATATACATTTATTTATTGTCTTAACACATAGTGTTATGTGCCATTTTGTTTTATTTCGATTGCATTGTGTCTACTACTTGTTATTATGTGAACACTTAATTTATGAATGCAATAGAGGACAGTAAATGAAAACATTTCCTTTTATGGTGGCCACTAATTTCTGAAACCATATTCTGTGTCTTTGCAGACTGCCACAATGATGTTGTGAAAATTGTGGAGCTGGCCTGCAAACATAATGTTTGTTTGATGCCATATGGAGGTGAGTCATGAAATCAGCGGCTGTAATCAACATATTTAGCTGTCACGCACTGTATACACAGGCCACTAGATATGTATTTACATTAAATATATTATTTTTCCCATCCCATAAAATATATATATTTTTTGAATAATGAGCCTGCATATTCTATGAATGAACCTGTTTAATAAGTATGTTTTATCGCATGTCTTGCTGTATGTGTAACACAAAAAATATTAGCAGGCGTCATGCTGGGCCACTAATCTAAGCATATGTAATCACAACGTCTTCCAGCCCGGGGACCTTTATCATATGTAATATCGCCCCATGTCTTCTGTCACTCGCTACTGTGAACTATCATCATGACAAAATGGCCGGAATTAATCTTAAATAGTATCACAGCAGTTTGTCAACAGATTCATGAGAAAGATGTAATCAATTCAAGTCCAGTCACACATTGTGCGATTAAATACTGAAGCCAAATCGTGAAGAATATTTGCACTGTTGCAGCACAAATATATAACCTTCACCACACTGCTTTCTGAAATAATAAGAAGCTGCGTATTGTTTAAAACATTTTAAAAATTTTATTGTGATCAAACAAGCCAAACTTCTCAAACATATCCAGATTTAATATAAGAAAGACATATAAAATCGTGCCTAACTTTCACTACAAGACAGTTTTCACTGCTCAGTGCTGCAGACACATTTCAGACAACAAATACTGAGATTTGACACCAAACCTCAGATTCTTGTGTGCGTGTGCTGAAACCATCAGAGTGTCACTCCTGTAGTAACTACTGTTTTTCCTCTCTCAGGAGGGACTAGTGTTTCTAGTGCCCTAGAGTGCCCCCCAGAGGAAACTCGCTCCATTGTGTCTCTGGATACCTCACAGATGGTACGTAAACATGTGTGTGTAAGCGTCAAAAGAGTTAACCTGCACTAATGACAGGAAAAACTGAAAACAAATCAAATGCAGCCTGATAGACTTGAATAACTATGACCACAGTGAAACTTATTAGACTGTGAGGGAGAGACTTTTGAACTGTCTTGCATAAAAGAGTGTTTCTAAATTTTTGTATGCATGTAAAAGGAGATTGGAAAATGTAGATAAAATGTGAAATACGCCATTAATATCTTTAATCTCAATCTACAGCCTTGAGAATTATCATAGATTAATTATCTGTCTTCATGATTAAGCACAGGGAACTAATAATCGTGCCTGTGGTCACTAATTCAACCTACACTGAAAAATCAGGCAATGTTAGTGTCCATGTTGGCATATTTCTGTATACCACTCATTTTTCCATAGGGAATATTGTTAAAAATTCTAAATCAAATAGTCTATCAACACAAATATATTATCATTATTGAAATTTTTAATTGTAAAAAATTATTTATCAAGCACAAATGTTTTTTGGACCATCTCAAATGTGAGGATTTTCCAAATTTTTCACGGTTTTCTATAAATGTTAATGAATAGATAGTAATATATGTTAGATAACACACGTCACCTTTTTTTCATGTCACTAATGAAAAAAAGCATAAATTGCAGCCATAATTAGAATTCGCGTGTAAGTGGGACACAGCGTAATTCTTGTTTTTAACATGATAAATGTGTCACTTGGGCATCAGCCATTAATTTTAATGGAATCTCAAGCATGTCACCATGAGCGTGATGATGTTTCATTGGATATGATATAAAATGGTGAATATTGCCAGCAGTACAGTACAGCCCTTTGATCCAGGCTCACATAGAGGTGATATATAAGCTGTCTGGATGCTGCTGGCCTACCAGGTCATTGAGTTTGGTGCCACAGACACCAGTGACCAGTGTTCTGTGTCAGGGGTCAGAGGTGAGGTGGCTCCAATGGAAGCACATGAAAGAAGCAGTGTGGTTGGAACATAAAGTTTATTACCCCTGGAGAATAATTGATGGCAGGTGTGAAATGACCTCCTGCAGGTAGGGGTAGGCCACGTGCCCAGCGGCCCAAATAAGAGGCATATATTTGGAATTAGATGTTAAATTGAGTTTAACCTTGAGCAAACTGTCTCCGTCCCGGAGCCCCTCTGCACACATTTATCCTCAGACATGTGACCGTCAGGCTAGAAGGACAAAACTTCCACTTTTGTAAGCAAAACCATCAAGGGACTGTTTCCATAGACTGCTGCTGAGTGCATTGGTAATGTCAGATGACAGACATGGTGATACACAGCGTTTTTTATTAAGATCTTGTAACCTGCATCAAATGAATGGTGTGTTTTCGTGTTAGACAAATGAAACAAACTGCATCAGGGAGTATTTATTTCAAACTGCATGGCATAAAGCATTTATACAGAATGTTTTATGACCTCCTCCGTCATGTTTGTTTTTTCATTCACAGAATCGCATTCTGTGGATTGATGAGAAAAATTTAACTGCCCATGTGGAAGCTGGCATCGTCGGTCAGGATTTGGAGAGATTGGTAAGTAATGCTCACCCATCCATCTTCATCCGCTGAAAGAGCTTACATTCCTGTAAAATGTTGCGCCAACAATCGAGCCGCGTGACCCACTCACACGCAGGTTGCCCAGTGCTCAGTCACCTTGGTACTCTTTGCTCAGTAGATCGAACGGGGTTTCAGGAAGGAGTTTGAGACAGGAGCAGAGTGCTGAAGGGGAGAGATTAGAGAGTGAGGCGGCGGTCATGAGCAGATGGCACCATCAAGCTAATTCAGAAAAATGGAGACGGAGCGGGCATTTGATGTAGAGGAATGCGTGAGCTGCATCTCAAGCAGACTCCACCTCTGCATTTAGACCGGGCCATTTTGATGGAGCAGATGGGTGTGCATTATAAACTGCCTTCCAGGGGAGTGCTGCCATAAAACCAGGCCCGACTTAACCCCCGTCTTTTGCTTCTTGTGGGGTTTGTTGTACTTTAAGGTCCTTATCATTATTATTATTGTTATTATTATTACTATTAAATGTTCTGCCTAAAGATGCAATCTTTTTAGAGGGTTTGGCTGCCTTGAGGAGAATGTGTGGGATCTTGCTAACCTACATGTTCTCTTCAGAGCCGTAGGGATGGTGCATCGGATGAAGGTTACTGCTTTTTTTTTTTGCTTTTTCTTTTATGTGTGTCACACTCCAAAATGCAAGTACATTGTCACATTGCAATGGCCATGTGGCAAGTAGTGCAGAAGTCACGTACAGCATGTCGAAGTCAAGTTGACACAGGTTTGCACAAACATGTAGAAGTGAAGTTTCTTTAATTGTAATTTTACTAGTATTGAATTAAACAAGGGCTAAACGTGTCACATGGCACTGCTCAAGTAACGCACCGATGTCTCTTTTAAGTCTTTTCATTGGTTCATTTTTACTTGGTTTATTATTATATAGACCGCAGTAAAAATCTATGATGCCATAAAATCTGAATTTTAGCATTGCAGCAAAACGAGAGCAGAAATTCAGCAGCAGAGCTGCAATTATTTTTTTTTTCCCCTTCGCATGCTCATTCTTTTTTTTTTTTTACTTGTTATTAAAACATTCTTGTGGGTTTACAGCGCCGCTGTTTTTCAAATATTTTTGGCCCACTTTTGAGCTTGAACAACAAACGTTCCCTTTCATTTTTTTCGCAGCTTAATGAGAGCGGCTACTGTACGGGGCATGAGCCTGACTCCATGGAGTTCAGCTCCCTGGGGGGCTGGGTAGCAACCAGAGCATCAGGCATGAAAAAGAACATCTACGGCAACATTGAGGACCTGGTGAGTCATATGCCCTCCCCTTTACCCTTCTGCTCATGTTTGTTCCAAACACAGGATGACAGCCAGGACACTGCAGTTTACTGCACAGTAATTAGAAAGGAAATTATTAGCAAGTTTTGTGGACTTTACCCTCACCTCCAAAGTGGTCACATGCCAAATGCATTCATGCATGTGATGCACATAAACACCAAATTATAATATTTTGTCAACATTTGCAAAAAATGTTTGTTGTGTTTCTGTTTTCTGCCTGAATAGGTCATCCACATAAAGATGGTGACCCCTCGAGGGGTGATAGAAAAGAGCTGTCAGGGCCCACGCATGTCCACGGGGCCGGACATTCACCACTTTATCATGGGCTCAGAAGGTTTGCAGCCTTTCTCATATGATTTCAGTACATCAGAGCATGTGGACACGTGTGTGTGTGTGTGTGTGTGTGTGTGTGTGTGTGTGTGTGTGTGTGTGTGTGTGTGTGTGTGTGTGTGTGTGTGTGTGTGTGTTTTTGTGTATGTCTGCAAATATTCATGATAAACCAGTAACATCAGGCTGGTTCTCATGCTCCGGGCTTCTTACACATTAACCAGCTTTGGTGGAAATGTGATCTGGAGGTGTGTTAGTTAGGAACCAGCAAGTGTCCTCCCCACCCCATCTGTAGTGCCCTGTCCTTGTGAATGCCCACAGAGAATACTGCCATATGCCAGGTTCTCCCTACATAATGAGGAGGTTCAGAGACTCTTGGCATCGCTATGTTAAACAGCTGTGGATGCAAACTTTATATTCGCCCTACAAAGCTCAGCAATCTGCTCCCTGACTGGGCTGGGATCACTGCAGAAATCTCCATTTGTACTCATTAGAAGTTAATTCAGTACCAGTAACCACCAGTATACGATCAGATGTGTTCAAATATATAATCACAATTGACTAATGTAGACTGTTTAGACTTTTTAAAAATAATTGTCTTTATTTCAAATTAGCAGCTACACATTTGTATGAATGCAAGTTTTTAAAAGTTGCATCTCGACTGTGCAGATTTCTCTTTTTTTGGCATGCGTTTGTTATGTTTGTAAAATTTAATTTTAAGAATCCGCATGACTCAGTCGGCACACAGTTAGAAAGATGTTTGCTGTAAGTTATTAACACAATTTGATTGAATTCATTTAATCATATAGAAATGTATTCATTCGTGGTATAATGTTTAACATGATGAAGTCCCAATCAGTCCGTTTCAGGGTGTCGTACTTCTTCACATGTAAAAGCATATAAGGTCATTTAAACAGCACGATAGTGTCCACAACAACAAGTTTCTAAGAGAGCGTGCCAGTTTGTACCTATTTTTAAAAATACAGTCACCCAATATTTTTAAGAAACTCAGAAAAAGAAAACAGGCATCTGTCTGCACATAGATTATGCTGAATTTAATACATCTATCCTGTGCTTACTCACTTTATTTTAAAGCATTCAGGTGTAATTCCTTAATATCTGACAAGATCTGCAGTTAATTTGATAAAATCATGAAAATAATTTAAAAGTATGAACAAGACTTTTCATAAATTCAACCTAAAAATCTCAAAATGTTTGAAAAACAGCACATTTTTGTAGCATGTACCAATTCTCCAAACAAAATAAGAAAACTCAACATAAATTCAGCACTGTGGTTGTGTAACTATAGTCCATGGCAGCAGGTTTATGAATTAAAGCTAATAATAATAATAATTATAATAACTAGAAATACTAATAATGTCTCATAACGCAAGCACATAAGTGTAGTGTAGTGTAGTGTGGGTGAGCTTGCTGCTGGGGTTAGGTGCTGTAACAGAGATGGGACAGGACCACACGTCTCTGGGACTACATGTACTTCTGGGAGGCCTAACGTTGAGCCTAAGAGGTCACACCACCACACAGTCTCATTAAAATTATCTCCCTCCTCACCCCAGAGACCATATCCTGCAGTCTGACAGCAGGCCACAACAACAACAACAACAACAACAACAACAAAGCACCACACTAAAATCTCTCAACGATGCTCTGCATGTTAAGTGGAACACATCCATTTCCTCAGAAATGACTGTGAAACCTGGAGCTTCTCATTCACCGCACAACAACTGGGTCTCTCTATCTCGCTGACCTTGAAGTAGCCTGAATGCAAAGTATTTTCTTCTCTCTCTCTCTCTCTCTCTCTCTCTCTCTCTCTCTCTCTCTTGCTTTAAGCAGTGTGAAGAATGATTGGAATAATCAATGATAATCCCTTTCTCTTTTAAAGTCCTCTCAACCGTGGAGGATGTAATGTGAGTGAGTGAAGCCACCCAGTGCTTATTTAATACACAGAGTCAATTCTCTGATTCTAAAGCGGTGGCTTCACAGTGGTCAACATTGTCCACACGGAGTATTTTTTCTGTCTTTGATGCTGAAAGCAGAGAGACTTCATCACGGACAGCCCCTCTCCTGCAAGATGAGGTCGGTTTAATAGCGACAGTCGCAGTAAAAATGGTTTAAGCTCCACTCCAGCATTTCATTGCATTGCATTCATCCCCAAGAGAGTGTTTTTCTGACCTTGCTGTTCTTATTACCTACCTTTACTTCTCACTCGCTCACCCTCCTTTACTCCCTTCTACTTTAGCTCCTCCCTCTTCCTCCTCCTCCCTTGCTCTCTCTCTCTCACTCTCTCTCTCTCTCTCTCTCTCTCTATTTCTCTGACTCCTCCTTGCTCGCTCGCTCAGTGGCTCCTCCCGCGTACTGTCAGGAAGGAGGGGCCTTTCTTTCTTGGGTGAGGCCTAATGGAGTCACATGTTTTCCACTGGGCCACTAGGGAGCAGCGTGTGGCATTAGTGTCACGTTAGAGGGCTCATTAACAGTCATAACAGGCTCCTAATGGACCAGGCTATATTCAGGAGAGACGCGTCTCTAAATGGACGCTGTAACGCAGAACATGCAGGGGGCGGAGGCTAATAGGTTCACGTTGCTAAAATTCACCGACATGAAATTAGGTCTGCAACTTAATTATTTTCATTGTTGATTATTTGTTTGATTAATTGTTGATTCAGTTCAACGCCAATTTAACGGCCTTTAAAATTAATTTTTGCTGTGTTTTTAGCTGGAGCAGTTTTCAGAAGAAAAGCTCTTAAAACCCACTGAACACTACCCGCTCAGCACTAAACGACAGACAGACACAGTTAGTGACTAGTTGGTGAACATAATGGAGCATTTAGCAGCTAAAGAGTCAAATATTTCCCACAGGAGTTGAAAGAGACCAAAAACAGAGATAAAAGAGAATAAATATTGGACTTCATGGACAGAAACACCAACTCCAAATGAATGCTGCTGGATGTGTAACTAGGCAACTGTTTGCTACTTCCACTAAAAATCTGTTGATATGTAAATATGATGTTCACAATTAATTAATTAATTAATTAATTAATCTAAACAATATAGATGAAGTATATATATATATGTGCATTACACATTCTCCACAAGAGAAGAAGTAAAAACAGTAAAATACATAGCAAAATATCTATGTGGCACGAACTGAGGTTCTTTTTTGTTTGTTTTTCTGTTATTGCCATGCACTTTGTGTTTCTGTTAAACCTTTCCCCAAATGAAAAATTGTAGAAAGTCAAAGCCAGCGTACATTAACATTACAACTAACAACAAACCAACCAAAGAAAACATTCGTTTTTGATCCAGATTTTGGTAAAATTTGCATTTGTTCTCTCAGAGGAATCAGGAAAAATAGAAACATTAGCATTTTTGAGGCTGTGCCCTGTGGTGGTGTTTGACTGCATGTTTTGTCTTCAAACAATGCAATCCAGTTCAAAAACATCATGAATGACAGCTTTAATTGCTCAATGACAAAAATGAAATATTACAAGCTCCACAAAGATGGCATTTATTACAGCACGGTGGTGTTTTTATGTCTTTTTATCTTGAATCTCTAACTTTTACTTGAAAAGTCAGAAAAATGTCCAGATTGAAACATGCGAAACTGTGTGGAGGAGGATTTTTTTTTTTTTTGGTTTATAGTTTTTTATAGTCATTTGGATGAAAGCAGTTGTTATTCCCAGACATATTTTCTCTGTAAGGGAGTAGACGCATGCAACATGACTCCTCTGGCAGCAGCAGCTAATGGTTGACAGTTTTCAGGGTCATTAGGTCAGCCAGAGGTTTCGGCGTACCTGTATATGTGTTGCCACTGTTGGCCTCACTGCCTTTGATAGACCCCTGCTTTATTTCCCCGTGCTCTTAGGTTGATAAATCTTGGTTGTCCCCCAGTGTGTGGTAGAAAACCAGATATACTAGGTGAAATGTGAGACAAAGGTCACCCAAAGAACCCCCGGGACATGTACCAGAGCCCTGTAAAACGGTCTTAAGTTCCGCTCTAAGAGTGGGTGAGGTCATATAAATTGTGGGAACTGATTTGCTTCTTTTTGTTCTACTCAAAATCTGTCACTGTGATTTTCCACAGGAACCCTGGGTGTGGTTACTGAAGTAACGATGAAGATCCGTCCCATGCCAGAGTATCAGAAATACGGCTCTGTGGTATTCCCTAATTTTGAGCAGGGAGTTGCCTGTCTGCGAGAGGTTGCCAAACAGGTAACATGCTAATCTATCTGTCAATATGCTGCACTTTGTCACTGCTCTCTCTCCCTGCCTCAACATGAGACTAAGAAACTTTTTGTGTGTTGGAGGTTTGCCTGAACTGCAATAAGCACTTTTAGGTTTCCAGTTGTTTAAAACCGACCTGCCAACAAAAAGCAGCAAAACATATTTTTAGACCAAATTGTACTCTCTGTTAAAACCTTACTAGCCTAAGCTCAGCTGTCCACTGTAACGTACTGATGAGACAGTGCAAAGCAAGTCCAAACTTTAAACAGGCTACAGGAAATGACTTGAAGTCTGTAGGCTGTACATGAAAGACATCAAACAATTATTTTGTTTTATTCAAAGAAACTAATTTTCTTTATTCTTATTTATTTTTTAGAGGTGTGCCCCGGCGTCTATACGGCTCATGGATAATGAACAATTTAAATTTGGTAAGTTTTGTTTGATCATTCACAACGTACAGTAGGCCAGTCCAGACTTTAAAGCATGGCACATGACTGCACTCATTATCTCTTGTACACAAACGTTACTCTCATTTAAGCCCTCTGAGTGCTTTGTGGTAACACTTAACTGTGCGTGTAGGACTTGATTCGACCTGGTTTTTATTTTCAGGAAGTGTTTTTTTCCCTTTTAGACCCCAATTTAAGCTTTTAACCAGCAGCATGATAATAATCATTTGTTTCAGGTTGAAATTTGTACTGTATTTTTTTTTTTGTGTGTGTGTGTGTGTGTGTGTGTGTGTGTGTGTGTGTGTGTGTGTGTGTGTGTGTGTGTGTGTGTGTGTGTGTGTGTGTGTGTGTGTGTGTGTTGGTGTTCCATTGATGCACTGTTATACCTCTGAGAGGAGAACAATGAATGGCAATGGAGTGTGCAATGATTTTACCTTCTACAGCACAGAATTGTTAAATTGATTATCATTTCTGCAGCAGAATAGCTGCACACACACACACACACACACACACACACACACACACACACACACACACACACACACACACACACACACACACACACACACACACACACACAGACAAAGAATTGAAGCTAGATGAAAAATGACCCTGGCCAAAATTAAGTAGTTGTTACATTGAAATTTTATGATGTTGTTTCTTAAGGTCTAGTGGAATGCATCTGGCATTGCCAGAGATCTCTGTAAAGTTCCCCAGTCTCCAGGGATCTCATTATCTCCCCTATATTTCCACTTTTCACAGAGTAGGCACTTCTTAGCATTAAGTAGGGAAGATGAAGCGACCAGGTTTTTCACTAATAACTAAAACTCATGGCTCTATGATACCTTCTTGGGCTTATTAGTGGCTTGTCCTCACTTTTAATCATGTTGGCTGTTGAGTAAGGAGAGTTGATGTATTCACAGGTCTTTTTCAGATTGGGACTACAAGTACAATTTAGCACTGCCTGTCTTGATGCACAAGATGAAAAATGAGAATGTTGTAGTCAGTAGCAGCATGTTGATATGCCAAAAAAAACCCAACAACAACCAAACCACAGAGGGGAGAGTTAAAAGTAAAATTATGCAGGTGTAATTTTCTCTCTCTGGATGTTGAGTATTTAATTAACGAGTATGATGGCTGCAAGAGACCTAAAGACCTGCAATCAAATTTTGGAATGGAAACAATTAGGACACTAAGTGATGAAGAGACTTGAGCATGGGGGGAAATAAATGAACTGTTAAGTCTCGGCGACATCACCCGTGACTTCCCCGCTGTGATTGATAACCATCCCATTGGCCCCAGCCCCTCATTTTCGCTTGTCCACAGGCGCTTTTGTGCGTCCGATCAGGAATAAATCAAAAAGTGTGGGTGAGGAAGACGGATATCGCTGTGTCAACCCCACTTCCCTTCGGAAACCCTCTGATTTATAGTCGCTGTCGCTCGCAGCCACTGGCCAGTTGTAAAGTTATTCAAATGTTACCATTTATATTTCCTCCTTTTGTTTGAAACCCCAAATAAATCTGACTCGCTTGCCCTCTCAGAAAGCTGGAGGATGCAAGCAGAAGCAGGGTGTGACAAATGTGTGAAAAAAAATAAATAAATAAAAATTAGCCGTTTTTCAGGCTCACTTCTTTGTGCAAAGATGGAGCTGACTCTTATCTGAAATTTTCACAGGACATGCCCTGAAGCCTCAAGTATCTTCAATTTTCACATCCTTTTTGGACGGGCTGAAGAAATTTTACATTACCAAGGTAAAAAATAATAATAATTTGAAGTCAACGGAGCCGGGTTGCTTGCCCCGAGTGTTTCTCATGAAAAATAAATGCACCTCTTTAATCACCAGTTCAAAGGGTTCGACCCCAACCACTTGTGTGTGGCCACGCTACTGTTTGAGGGAGACCGTGAGAAGGTTCTGCAGCACGAGAAGCAGGTTTATGACATCGCTGCAAAATTTGGGTAAGTCTCCTTCCCCCTGTGTCAGAGCACTGAACTGACAAAACACCTGAAGACGATGGCCCCAATGACTCTTTATTTAACCAGCCATTATGTAGTAGCAGCTCTTCAGACTCGGCCTTCTACTCAGTAGTTTGTCTCGTTGTGGATTGATGGATCACCTGTGGATGTTCTCCTGTCAGGCCAGCTTTTATGTTAAAGTAGGTGTGGTGTGGGTGGTGATAGTAGGGCGCAGCTCCCCTCAGGACAGCGCAGGGCGAGAGGACACAACATGGAAATGTTTCACTGTCGTGGTTGATCGTGAAACGGATCAATGAAGACTTCTGGTGGAAATCAGTTACCTGTCAGCCTGAGAGCGGTGTTCTCTCTATTCCTGTGCCCGATTTAAACCCCCAACAATTGTTTCATAGATAAGTTCATCCTCACATGAATTAACTAAGAATGAATGAATGATTGGAGATTCTGAGGCGGCTGCAAAGTCAGATATTTCAACATTGTTGAGTCTTCACAGTTGGTAGTTGTCTAATAGTAGTTTTATGCATGTGAATGTCAACTATTTGTACAATATATCATATATTATATGACTTAGGGAGTATTATTTATGCTTCTGGTTGATTTTTAAAAATACAATTTGCCTCTCAACCATTGTGTTTTGTTTTTAAAGTTACTTAAAGGGACTTTTTTTTTTTAATCAAATGAACCACTATCTTGCAATCTTCCCTGCATTTCCTATCACCAGAATTTTACAATCTAGTTTTTTCACAACAGAACAAATCCAAGTGATAGATCGACGACTGTTTGCTCAAACCAAACTAACAAGCAAAACAGTGTACCTTATACATAACAAATATGAATTATGTTGTTGCCTTTCATACAGGAAACTCTATTCACGATATATTTCAAGCATGAAAGTTGTACCATCAGAAACCAACAGCTCATTACAACACATGTTTAAATCCTCGATGTCTGTGATTTCTTCCTAGATAATCCTCATTGATCATATATTACTATTAGTGTTACTGTTTGGCCCAGTGCCCAGGTTTGCAGGTAGCTGGAGCTTTGCCCCAGTAATAGCAAGCAATTAAATCATAAGAAACTTGTCAGTTACATGCAGCATCCTCTGCTTTATTGCATTACTTCAAATAAATCGTGATCACCCATCAGATCAAGTGCCCGTGATGGATTGGCGCGATTCTGTGTGGAATATTTTCTTGTGGTGTTGGGAAACAGGAAGAAGGGTGAAAATCAATATAGTGATTTTGTAATGAGTTTGGCCTGATTAGTTTGGGTGGTAGATGAAAATTTGATTACCCACTGCAGGTGATGGATGTGTGGCTGACCTGTGGTGATGCACAGAGCATAGCTTCATTGATCTGTACATTGTTGGATTGACAGGCTCCCAGGCAGCTGTTGTGAGGGGAGGCGGTCTGAGCAACAAAGCTAAAAGAAAAGAGCTGTTAAATATTAACCCTGTTATCTGCTTCCAGGGGCCTGGCAGCTGGAGAGGACAATGGGCAGAGGGGCTACATGTTGACCTTCGTCATCGCTTACCTCCGGGTGGGTCACTCCTCTGGCTTTTTTTTCCCGCCTGAGCTGATGGGCAGGTGGGGCGTGCGGGGAGGACGCAGTCTGACAGCAGATAGGATAGTGAAGAGCACAGAAAGGCTGCAGAATGTGACCTCGGGAGGTCTTTGATTTGATCTGGTCACAGTTGTTGTCAGGGGGTCTAACACTGAGGTATCTACATCGTGAGGACAGCACAGTGGTTGCAGTCAAACTGACAATGGAGAGTTGTCTTAGGTCAGTCCTGTCAGAGGCCTTTTTAGTCATCACAGAAACATAAATAAGCCATGCCTTAAATAACCTGGTTAGTCAAGAGTTTCTGAAGTAATATGAGAAATTTATTTCCCCAGCTGGATTACTTTGACATGTATGAGAGTGAGTAATCAGGTTTCTAATTTGGTTTTGCGTGTACACATGTGTATAACAAAGACATGGAAAATACAGCTGTTACAACAGAGGAGCAGAATAATTACACATATCCAAAATAATGTAATTTAAAGTGCAGCGAACACTGAATCTGACACAAAGTAGCCTCTAGAAAAATGAGTCAGTTTGCACAGCTGAACAGGCGCACACACTTAAAGCTCAAGCTCTTAAAAAACTCTTCAACCTCGTCTTACTCCTGCCGCCTGGAACCTAAAAAAAAAAATCTGACTTTAAAGTTAGACAGACTTGTCCTCTTTCATAAAATGTAACCGTCTAAGCAGCAGAACTTCGCAGTTAGCTGCAAACAGAATTTTCTTGTTAATTTAATTTTTTAATTTGCTAATTCTACACATATTTCATAGCCATGAGTTCAGACTATTTGTAAAATTTAGACTCTTTATATGTGAAACCTGTGCTCTCACTACAGAGCCTGTCCACCCATTGTGTTGTCAGTCCTAATGTGGCAACTAATAAGGAAAAATGAAGCACCATTTTATATAATTTATGCATTTAAAATTAGTAGCCATAGTTAGGTGTAGTGGAGAAATCTGATTACCAACCAGTGCATGTGGATTTTACCATAACCAGGCTGCTACAGTGCTTGTAAACCTGTTGTCTGATTACCTCTAGAACCTGATTTCCTCCAGTATTCTAGTTTCTTGTGTGTTTAGTGACCGTCAGTGACCTAATATTGTATTCCGAGCAGGACTTGGGGATGGACTACTATGTGATCGGGGAATCCTTTGAAACCTCTGTGCCTTGGGACAGGTAAATGCACTCATATGAGCTGTAGGCTTTGCTCTGTTTGATTTAAATAGCTGTAAACATTTTTCTCTTCTCACCTCCCACACAGTCAGTCCTGAGAGAGTCCTCTGTCTCCCTCTTGCTCCTGTTAACCCTCCTTTCTTTTATTTCTCTTTGTCTCTGTCTTTGACATTCACCTTCATGCTTGCCCCCCCCCCCCCGCCGCCCATTAACCGGCTCTGCGTTGGCGGAAGCTTTGCGTCCTCAGCCTACAAACCTACCATTACTGACACACACACACACACACACACACTACAGGAGAGACTATGTGTGTGTTCTGTGTGAAGAAACGCCACATATTCATGTCACATTCACATGCGATGCGTTCTGCATTTTCTACATGGTTTCATCATCGTTTTCTCACACACACACAAAAACACACAAAACAACAAAAACAACAACAACAACAACAACAACCAGGAGCACACACAGCTCCGTGTTGTGTAACATGCCTGACGGGAGAGACCAAGAGATCAGGCACTGAGGCAAGCATATGTGCCTGGCTCATTACCCATCCTCCTCCCCATCCTCCACACTCCACACACGGCTGCACATGCTTAGGACTGGCGGCCATTTCCACACCAGTGGGAACCTCTCCCACAATGGTCGTCATCTTAGTCAGTCTCTCCTCCTCCTCCTCCTCCTCCTCCTCCTCCTCCTCCTCCTCCTCTTTTCTGGCCTTATTTCTTTTTCTGAATTTTAATAATTTGCTCTGCTAATTAATCAATTGACATTAATTGTTTTAGACCGCTGCTGTGAAACTTCAAAGTCATTTTGCAATTCTGTTTTATGACGTGAATTTAAAACATTTTCTATCATTTCTGTTTTTTTCAGGGTGTTGGACATTTGCCGGAATGTAAAGGCACGCATCGTTGCAGAGTGTAAAGACAAAGGAGTGCAGTTCTCACCGTTATCCACATGCAGGTAACGTTTGCAAATAACAGTTTTAATCCAAATTGAGTTTGATTGAAGAGAACTCTCCCACAATCCCCGGATTAGGGTTAGGCTGTCATTAAAAATCTTTAGAGACAAGTGCAGATACAATGCCTCAGTTTCTGCACTGATACCAAAACAACGCTTACTTAAGGATACATGTTTGTTTTCCACAAAACTCTTTATTCATTCAACAAAATAAGCCAAAGTTCTCAAATGTGAAAGGGGAAGTCTGACGTTATTCTATATTATTATCATCAACAAATCCCACAAAAAGACCAAAATCAACACTGCGTTAGTTCGTCTTTGATACTTTCCAACTTCCCCAACACTGTCTGCATCTCTCATTAACATAAAGGTTTAAAAACATGTCATTTTTAAAAGAGGTTAAATAACTTCCTAAACCAGCGGCACACTGTAGTTTTTAGTAAATGTTACTCAAATGTGAATAAATAGTTTATTTGTTGGGGCCTATTTTCAGTGCTCTCGTGAGTATTCACAGCAACAGTGTTAAAATAAATTGAACATTTTAATGAAGGATAGTGTCACCCAGTGCAAAAAAACTGGCTCATTTATGTGTTTTTACTTATTTGTTGACAATACTGGAGCTCTGTGGCACACAGAGGAATAATATATATCAGAGTTACTGGTTAGAAGGAAAAAGAAGGACGGAGACTTAACCTTTAAATGTTGTCAAAAGCAGCCAACAAGAACTTTGCCTGAGTCTAAAATCATGAAACTTGTGATGTGAATCAGGAACTATGTGATCAAAAGATAAACACACAAACCAACTTTTTTGGTACTTGACTTTTCCGTACTTAACATTTCAATCAGTCCCGACCCCCGGTGAGTTGGTAAGAGCCAAACGGACAGACAGACGGACAATCCAACAAACAGACGGCGAGCCGGTTGAGGAGCACCAGGCTTCTGCTCGCCGATTGCGGACAGATTAGGCCTCAGCCTGATTATGCTGCAGCCATTCATTTCTCGGCTGCAGTCTGTCACATGATTGATTTGTCCATTTAACCTCTAGAACAGTCAGCGTGCCAGGTGATGGGCCATGTCAAATGAACAAGGGCTGTGCACCCTGCTCCTCCACAGGGAACGAGGCGAGAGAGAGAGAGAGGGAACATGCAAACTGGAGAAACATTTTATTTTTTTAACAAATAATGTTTTACACGCTCTCATTGTGAGAGAATAAAATCAGCATTTTATTCACCAGCAGCCAAACGAGCAGTGAGGATATTTTGCTGTGTTTAAAATAATAAACTGATACATTTTCTGTAGCGGATCAAAGTGTCAGTTGAGTCATCCTGTTACCTGCAGTACAAATGTGGCTCAGATGATTCAGTAAAAGCGTTTGATGGCCATTTAATGTCTGATAATGTTGTGTTATTAAAGGTGACAGTGCTTCCACGCTGCGTCTGCTTTCAGGAAAGCGTGAATAGAATTGAGGTCAGGGGTTCATTGGGGAAAGCCAGACCTCCCGCTTTACTTTGTCTTCCAATTATGAAGTAAAAAAAATACATTTATTGGATGAAAATGACAAAACACTGCTCTTTGGATTCATGTAAATTAGATTTTCAAAGCTGAAGGGGGAACTTTGAGGAGTCCTTTCTGCTTATTTAAACATAAATCCCACCTGTTTTCTTCCAGAGTGACTCAGACGTATGACGCCGGTGCCTGTGTCTACTTTTACTTTGCCTTCAACTACAGAGGACTCAGTGATCCAGTACATGTGTATGAACAAGTGGAGGTATGGCCAGTTACATTTTTATCGACATTATTCCAGTGAATTGCATCTGTTATGATGATATGTTCAGATATAATATTTATTATTCTTGTTATTTCCCAGCATGCAGCTAGAGAAGAGATCCTTGCCAATGGAGGGAGCTTGTCACATCACCACGGAGGTACTAGAACCTGAAAAATTCAGAGAGTAGAACATTGAATTGGATGGCGGGGTGTCCGCACCTTCTCCTAGATTATAATTTATGAAAGGAGCGTTGCACTGAGTGGCAAAGACAGCACGACAAGCTTTCCCAGCGTGCTCTTCTGTGCTAGCGAGCAGACGGCCAGTCGCGCCGTGAATGTGCATTTGGCCGGAGATCTTTCATTGCTTCCTTCACGTGTCCAAAATATGCTCGCGCTCAGCTCAGACGAATTGCTCTGACTCGGCTGTTTGTTCATTTCAGCAGTGACCAAATGAAACGTGAGCAGGGGAAGGGGCGGCGTAGCAAACTCGCCGGGCCCCATCAGGGCTAACCGAAATGGCTGCCTTATCTATATTGCCATCCGCCTCGCTGTTTTCATACATCACTTCAGGCTATTCATCACAGCTGTCAAAAACAGTATGCAGTGAATCAGCTGCGATATTAAATCACAATTTTTCCTGAAGGCGGGGACGGGTTCAAAATTAAAAGATTGCTAATAAAAAGGAGGCGGTGGGTCGGGGTAAATGATGCTGCCGTTATCGCCGGCTGTATACTGACCTCCAAACGGTGGCCCAGCCACCCCGAGCAGCACAGGGAGGTGACAAGAGGGGGGGAAGAGGGGGGAGGGGGGGACAGAGAGGAGGGGATATTGATGCAGCTCCCGTGTGCGAGGCCCACTCTGTAATTGTGATTAATAACAGTGGGGCTCGCTATCTGGGCGCAGACAGGCCGGTTTGTCTGCCCACAATCAGCGCTTGACAAATGGAGCTAGTTTCACTGGGTTTTGTGTATCAAACAAAACAGATGTAGTCAAGGATGGTGAGGTGGGAGGGCACCGGAGGAAATATACATTTTTGTGGCCCTGTATTTACAGCAGGTCAGTGTTGTGCTGCGTGGGCGTAGGTAAGGGAATCTGGGCGTGTTGAGCGCTGCAGGACATAATACTCAGCTGAACACGACCATGTGTTGACTGCTGTCCGTCACAAAAATAGCTTTAACTTCAGATGGTGCCAGATTTATCGCTTACTTAGAGGCAAAAGCTCGGTTATGTGTTTGATTATTCGTTGGCTCTTAAAGCCAGAACACTGGGAGAAGTGTCCTCTTTAACTAGGTCACCAGTGTCGCAGCGGTGAAGAGTTGTTGAACATCCATCACCGGGAAGATTCATCCATCTATCAGCCCTGCAACGCGGCTTCTCCGCCAATACTCGGCCATATCACAGGAACGCAGGGGCCGCTACCTTACCCCGTCTTTCATGTCCTGACCCCCATTTGTCAGAGAAGCCCGGGGAGAGTGAGAGCAGAGTGTCGAGGGGTTGAGGCTCAGCCTGGCCTCGACAGTCTCCTCTGTATGAGGGGGGGGGCCACACCGGGGTGCCCCAGCATCTTCACCTCACCTTGTGGCTCTGCAAAGCTTCCAATCTCGCTAACTCTGCCACCCACACGAGTCAGTCACTGCACATAGGAGATAGAAAAGTGACCTGATTTTTTTTTTTTTTCCCCCACCTTGCCTTTTCGCCCTGCACTTCCCCGGGCGTTTCCACACAAGAGAAATATGACACTTTGTAAAAAGAAAAATCACAAAAAAAAAAAAAAGAAAAAATCTGTCATTTCTGAAATAACTACCTGCACTTCTTTGCATGTCTCAGCTGCACAGACCAGGCCTGGTGAGATTGATTGCAATAGCAAGCAAAAAAGAGAGAATATGACAAGATAGATGTGTAAATTATCACAGTGATGGAGGCAATGATGCAGTCCCAGCACCTTCTGTTTTCTCTCCTTTTCCTGAGAGGAGGGGAGGGATGGAGGTGGAACAAGGAGGAAGGACCAAAGAGGAGGAGGTTGTAGCGAGCAGGCTACTTTTTTTAGTTATTGGGTAGCAGCTGATTGGTCCCTCTGTCACCATCTGGAAGTGCGTGTGGTATCAGGGTCCCCGGTGACCCTACTGTCTGCCCTGTTTTGTCAGGGGATGGGCCTCACTAGCCTCATGGCTGATCCCCATCTGGGTTTCCTGGCTGGTCTCTGATAACACGATGCACTAATGCCCCCTCCCTCAACGTGCCCTATTAACACCGTTAGCTCCCCTGCTAGTGATGCAAAGAGAGGTGTAGAGAGGGAAGGGAAGGCGTGTGAACACTCTCGTCATACACCTTCCTATTTTCAGGCCTCTCTATCTAATCTGGTGTGATTACGCCGCTGCTTCCAAGTGTTTGCTCAGCGTGCAGCACCTGTTCTGAGCTGCTCTGTTCTCAAATTTATCTTTTTGAGTTTTGAAGTCTCTTTTTTTTTTTTTTTTTAAGTTGACATGACCTCCAAAAAGTTAACGTTTACTCAGCTCTGATCCCACGTTATTAAAGTTCCTTTCTTCTGACTGACTTTTATGTCAGTTGCATTTTCTTCATTCATTTTTGTTTCGTCGTCAGCGAAGCCAACGTAAACGTCCTTTGTTTTGTTTGATTCAATCTTCTCATAATAAATGTTTTTCTGTTTTTGAACTGTGAGACGTTCAAACCTCCAGAAGCTGCAGGGTTGTTTATACAGTGCTTGTTTGACTAAAGCTGCAACTAATAATGCTAATATTTTCATTATAAATGCATTATTTTGTGGGGGATCAGTCTTTTTAGTCTAAAAATTTCTATCTGGCTCTATCAAACAAAACAAAATCTCCACAAAAATCTTTAAAAATATGATTTAAATCTTCATCGGCATTTAAATGATGTGAACATTTTGTTAAAGTGGCTATGTTTACACAAAAACTAAACACAGGCGGCTTTACTGGCTTGTAGAAAATCAAAGTTTCTGTTTTATTTGAAGTTCTCTAACAAGAGTTAGGCTCCCCGGTGAGGTTTTCCCAGTCCTCCACAGTCACCAGACCTCTCGCTGGCTCCAGACTCTCCGCTAAGAACCTGTCGGGTACAGACGCTGTGGAGTATGTCGGACTGGACAGCTGGTGAAGCAATGGGCACCCACACTAGGCGTCGTGCCACAGCCGCTCTCCCTCCTCAGGTTGGGGGGTTTGGAAGAAGGAGAAGGAGGGGAGGGGAGGGAGTGGAGGGTGGAGAGCGGCTGAAAGCCAAAGTCCTGCTGACAGAGGACCATTGTGTGGTGCTCCACGGTTGGCTTTGGCACCCTGTTGGTGATCGGGCCAGTGTCAGAGGGCACAGAGCAGCGTTCGGGACAAGCGAGCACAACAGCCTCGTGGGTCAGCTGCAGGAGCGAGCTCGTGTGCACAATGAGACAGAAACACACACAGAAAAAATGCTCCAGTGACTCTGGAGGGAGGGAAATGGAGGGGAGTGGTGGCTCAAAGAGTGAGGGAGCCGGGGACGGCCCGCTACAGCCGCCAGCCGGCCCCTCCTCTGGGAACACACAGAGCCTAATGAGTTTGATAGTCTGCTGAGCTCCATAAATCATGCCATGCAAAACATTTCTCCTCTCTGAATAAAAGCATTTATCACCCTCTGTTTATTCACTCACTCTCACAAGATTGATTGGCTCCCAGCAGCCTGCTGAGCAATCAGCCGTGCCGATTCCTCTATTTCTCCCCCTCGGTCCTCTTCCTTGAGTTTATTTATTTATTTTTTTCTGTCCTCTGTCATTCAGTGGGGAAACTTCGGAAGGAGTGGATGAGAGACACCGTCTCCAATGTCGGCATGGGGATGCTCAAGTCTGTCAAGGACTACGTGGACCCCAATAACATCTTCGGCAACAGGAACCTCCTCTAATTTCCCGCTTCCTGTCCATCTTTATCTCACCTTTTTTCTAAAAGCATCTTGTGCATTTTGGATTAATAGATACTAAATGTGAATTTAAAATGGAGAGAGATCTTTTTCATCAAAAAAATTGTCATCCGGTGCCATTTATTGATTCACACCAAGCCTTTTTTTTTTTTTGTCTTTTACATTATATTGCACTTAACATGCTGTAACAATCATTGTCACTCATGATGAAGCTAGTTTCTTGCTGTTGAGTCGTGGCCTCGGTTTGGAGCTCCTCTGCCACGATGCCACCAAACTTGATTTATTTTTTGTCACATTTGCTCATGTTTAACCATTTACCTAAACAAAAATATCCTTGCCAACATGGTTAACTGATCTGTTTGTTTTCACGTTTCTCTTCCTGTGTGTGTGTGTGTGTGTGTGGCACTTCTTTAGTGGTAAGTTCTAGATGAATGCGCTTTCTAAAGCTCTGTGCCTTTCTAAAGCTTCTGTCTGCCTTCCTCTTCTCCTACTACACACTCTGTCGGTGTACAGCGAGTCCCTCTGTGAATCAAATTGAACTCAGATATGATGTTTTCTGTGTCTCCATCTTTTTCTTGCCCTCATGCCTTTTGTCGTACTGACCTGTTGCCATAAGAGACTTTTTCTGGACTGTATGTGTGTGTGCCTCTGCTGACTAACCTGTTTGACTAAATCCCTCCCCTCTGCCTCACCCAAATTTTAACAACCCCCCCCCCCCCTTCCTCCCTTTAGAAGTACAGTCTGATTACAAAGAGAGATATTCCTTGTGTGTTTAGTTTTTTGTACTGAAAGCGTTTACCTTGCATGGTTTGTTACTGAGAAAGTGAAGTGGAAAAAAAAAAAAAAAAGCCATCGACGTCTTCTCTTTTTTTTTTATTTCGATCATGCCCGCTTCAATGTGACCGCGTTTAAGGCCTCTGGATCCCGGTGCTCACGTTGTACCAAAGACTCAACGCATCAGATCATGCAAACATACCATAAACATATGTTTGACCACGTAACCGTCATGCACAGCTAAAACTGTATTTTTTTAATCAGCATTATGCAAAGATGACCCTTCTATGAGCTGTAATATGTAGATATTTGTGACTGTTACATGTGCTAAAACTATCGAATTCTATCTGATCCATGTAATCGGTGTCACCCAGAACTTCCTCCTGAAATAGTTTGCCTTTGTTCGTGTATGTGTACTGTGTGGAGGTTTTCAGAGCGGATGCTGTAATGTGCATTTTGATACCAGACTTGTACCATTTGTCACCGTTAACCATCGATTTTGAAGCAAAGTAAAGATTTAAGAGAGCTCTTTGCTGAAGAATCCTGCCTTCTTCTTGTTTTTCCCCTCCTCTTCTGATCTGTGCTTTCCCGGACCATCATGTCCTTTTTAATTCAGAATATTTCCTCAAATAAAAAGGACTCATTAGGGACCTGTCGTCTGACATTTTACCCCCCCGTGTCAAAACCATGCGAGAGCTTTTGAATGTTATGATGTACCTCCCCCCCCCCCCTTTTGTTATTTTCCACTTCTCTTAACAACGTAGTAACATCCAAGTACATTTTGTCAATGCTGTTTGTGCAATAAATTTAACTAAAATTGAACCCAGTTTTTGATTTCTCTTTTAGCGAAACGCAACTCGGTTCAGAGAGCAGAAATCTCCCCCTCCTCTCGTACATCATTTTCAATTCAGCTCTTCAATAGTAGCCTTTATTTATGTTGTCAGACAGTGTTAGGAGGGTCAACAGGAGCCTGAGAGCAGGGTTTGTTTGTTTTTTTTATTTGCTCTTCCTCTACCTGCGTCACACTGAGCTCAAGGTAATCCAGCACAGAGGAGTTTAACTGAGCCTGTCTTTTGCTTCCTGACAGGAAGGATTTTTTTTTTTTTTCTACACACAGGCTCATTTGGGAGTCATCTTCACCCACACAGCCACCCACGCACACTGCTCGCCGACGTCACCGCCACCCTATCAACAGCAATAGAGCTCAGCCTTGGTCGATGAAATACACTGCAGCTACCACACTCCTCACACTGTAGTTTCACACTGAGGATTGTGTGAATGAATACAGATATAAATATCTCCAATGTATTATATGTTTGTGTTCTATTATCTCTGATTATTCACTGTAATTATTTGAGATGTGTAACATTTGTTACAGATCCACGTCTTTGCAGCTAACTCCTATTTACTTGTTAATGTTACCTTTCTAATGTGCATTGTGCAATTTTCTTCTTTTTTTTTTTCCCCAGGTGCTTTAAATGTGTCTCAATGAATTGTGCGTATGTCTGCAGTATTTCATTGAGATATATTTCATGTGCAAAGATACGTTTGTCCACATGAGGTCAGCACTGCACTGGGAGAAATACTGAAGGCAGAATCAGTGATGGAGAAGGTAATTCAGGTCGTTTACTAAAGTAAAAGTAGAAATACTGGAATATAAAAATACTAATTCAAAGTAAAAAAGTATGTAGTATTAGCAAAATGTACTCATAATGCAGCTTTACTATTATTTTATTAGATTGTTCATACTAATGCATTTAAGTGTAAGTAGTATTTTACTGTAGTTGGTAGAGTTGGAGCTAATTTTAATAATTTTATGAACTGTTGAGTAGTTTTATCTATAAAAATTAATCACATTTTATAAACTGTTCATATTTTATGCATGTAAAATCATTCTAAAGTAACTAAAGCTGTCAAATAAATGAAAATTGTAGTTGAATAGACACATAAAGTAGCATGAAATGGAAATACTCAAGTAAAATATCTCAAATTTGTACTTTTGTGTCATAATAATCCAGAAGACCTATAGCAGCATGTTTTTATTTAAACTCTGAACAGAAACATTGCACATTTGCCTTTTCATGCCTTAGGTTTCTTTCAGTTTAGCCCGCCGTAAATAAATCCAGAGTCCAAACTGGGAGAGGAAAGAAGAAATACAAGAAGCACGTTACATTGCAAAAAAGACAAGTAGAAGTTGGCCACGTTTTGGAGACCTAATAGAAAAATAGAACAGCGATATTCATAATTCACGTAACATGATGCAATAGAATTTAAATCATGCATTTCCGATGAGATAATGTGTTTACTGATGAAGTTCAAAATATGAGGTATTTGTTGGCTCACATGTTTGCTACATCCTTAGCAAGTGGTTGAATTTAATACTGCATAAAACATGCAATTCAAAATTTTACTGGTCGACTTCAATTCAGCTCTTCAACTAATACAGTAGAGCACACAGATCCATGCCACACAATGTGCACAGTCACGTTTTAAACTCCAATTAACAAAGCTACAACACAATTCATAAGGCATACCCCACCCAAATAATAATAATACTAATAATAATCATATCAAAATAATAGCTTGTGACTACATGGGCACTTCAGTACTACAAGTTTCATGTTCTCAGTCTTCTTTTGGAGGTTATAACAGCTCTTTCAGTAGCATTTGTGAGCCTTGAGAAAAGGTCAAAAATCAGATTAAAGCAAAAGACGTGTTCGCTTTTTGGCACAAAGTTTCCTTAAATAAAACTGCATCCTGCATCCTGGTTAGCTTAGCTTAGCATAAATACTGGGGAACAGAGGGAAACAGCTAGCCTGGCTCTGTCCAGAGGTAACAAAATCCACCTCCCAGCACCTTTAAAGTTCACAAATTAACATGTTATATAAAAGAAAGAAAGAAAAGATGGCAATTTGCAATTTTTTTTACAAGGTGCTATGTGTCAGATTATTTCTTGGCTCCAACCAGCTGTCAGACAACCAGCAAAGACTGCAGGAAATTACTGGTCCAACACATAACCCCTCGTAAAACGCTAACCTTTGTTTTTTTCTTCAAATTAAACAAAGAAAAATATAATTTTTTAGTAAATGAGCTTCATTACCTATGAGACAGAGTCAAGATGGTGGTTTTCTTTCTTTATATTCTTTGTGCTAAGCTAAGCTAACTAGCGTTTAGCTGTAGTTTTATTTAAAAGAGATATGAGTGGTATCCTCCAACTTTCTGCCAAAAAGCAAGTATGCATACTTCTTTAAATGTGAAACTATTCTTTTAAATGTAGATTAGTGAGGAGTTTATATTAAACAAACTTTATGTTTCAGCTAGCAGTGTATTTTTCTGCAGAAATTAATGTGATATCAGAACTACTTCATCAAGGCACATTGTGTGTGTTTGTGTGTGTGACAAGTGAGACCCTGCATTTATAAAATTGGGCAAAATAGATTTTTGTATGTATATAATGTTGATGCTTTGTGGCTAACATGGGGTCAAGACATACCTGCAGTCACTGGTTTTACAAATTATGGCAAAAAAAAAAATGTCATAGTTCAACATGGATTTCCATACTATCTAAGAATCTCGGTGAGGAGGCCATGCATTTTTCATTGGGATCTTAAAACAAGGCACAGGAAGGGAGGGAGCACAGCACTCAATTTGCATTGCAAGCGCCGTCACAGGTCCTGCTGTTCCTGCACCCCTTCATCCTTTAGAAACTCTACAGCCACATTACAATCCAGAGCTTACAGGATTTTAAACAGCACTTGTAAATAACCCAATAGCATATGTACAAATTTACAAAAAATATGTCTGTTGCCCTGGACAAAATGTGAGCAACGAGGAGGTACCGAGAGCAAAACGAACCACAGCAGAGACAAGCATTCCTCTCCATTATTCTCCATGCCTTTTTGTGCCAAAAAATCTGTGCAATGCCCAGAATAGTTAGTGTTAGCTCACTGGTTGACATGTTGACACAATGGTTTGAGTTTCCCTTCTGACATGGTGTCATCAGCTGATTTGTAGCTGCTCCGACAAGCTTGCCAAACACAGCTCTGTCAGCCTTCAGCACAGGAAGACTGAAGGGAGCAGAAAAACTTCTATGATAGCGCCGCACTCAAGTCTAAAGCTCATCTCTAGTAGCAAAAGCGAAGAGGAGCAGAGCCCAAGAACCTCTGCATGCACTGCACTGCCTTCTGTTGCAGGCTGCATTTAAGAGGAAATAAGCCTAAGAGATCAGCCCTGGAGATGGCATCGGAAGCTATTTAACTGGTTTTGATGGTTTGCCATCAGCATTGCCGCTGCAGCAGGGTGTGCTGCCCGTTTTGGCCACAGAGCAGCCACTTGTTTCTGTGCTGTCACCACTGCAGGGGCTCGCCGGCGCAGATACACTCTGGCCACGTTGTCTCTTCTTGTTCAGTTCCTCCCATTTGGCCCTGTTAGCTTTGATCATGTCAAGCATCGGCTGAAGTTTGGGATTCAACTTGACCAGAGTCTAGGGAGAGGAAGAAAGAGGAAGCCGGAGAAAGATGAGAATAGAAAAATATATGTGACATTTAAAAACAGTTTTTTTCAGTTTTATTAGTATATTTTGATGTTTCTTTCCAATATTTGATATTTTCATACAGAATACCATATTTATATATTGCCTGTATTTTACATATGTCATGTCCAGCTACCTGCATTAAGAAATTATTAAATTTAATTTTATTTAATTTAATTTGTTGCAACTTGAGAAATTGATTTAAAATCTTTATCGTGCAGCAAACAGGATCACTGAGGAGTCTGGAAATACCTTCAGAACAATCAGTTTTCAAAAACTACAAAGACCAAATGCATTGATCGTCTTAATCTTTATGGATTTGTCTCATCTGCAGGTCAAAAGAAGAGAATTATCTAAAAGAGAACGATTTCCCTTTTTCTCTGCAGCACATATGCACATTGGGACACATTGTCATTTGTTCGTGCATCATCATTATTCCACTGAGTTAGACTTAGAAGAAGACGGAGAAGAGAGAGAGAGAGAGACTTGTCATATGGTGGGGTATAAAGATGGAAGGTTATATAATGGGGGATTAATATTCCACAAAGTAGTGAGCCACCACCAGGAGAAGGAGATCAGCGAGATCAAGAACGAGATCTCTTCCGCCCACTGACAAAAACCCTGCCGCCTCTGAACTTTCTCTGTTCTCCCCCTTGCAAATTTAATTGGCAGCAGCATGATAGTGAGCTCCATATCTGCATTCTCCAAACATCAGCTTTTACATGAGGCAGTGTGGAGACAAACCCCCCCACGCAGACAACACACACCGGCTTTGATGCTTTTTATCTACACTACACAGACAGTAACAATGGTGAAACCAGAGCCCGACTAAGATTAGTCTGCTCTAACTTTTGACACTGATCCTGGGATAATTCAATAGATGTGAAGATGATCTATTGTTTGTTTTCTACTCGTGATGACTAAGAGTAATGTGTTTAATATGACGCTAAAGACGAAGGAGGTCTTGCTGCGTGTACAGTACAAAAGAAGAGAAAATCACCCAGCGCTGTAAGAAGGAATCAACTATTTTACCCTCGGCTCCTTTCACTCATTTGTTTGCTTTCATGAATTTACCCTCAACGCACCTCACATCTCTTAACAGACCTGATCTCCTCAGTAAGTCAGCCTGCGTCTTTCTCCCACACAGCCTCTGCTGCGGGATGTGGGAGGAGCAGGTGAGTCTCTCTTGACGTCATTCAGAAGCACAGAGGAGGACACAGTATAGATTTCCATGAATTTCCTGAAAGATAACCACGTGCTCCGTCTCTGACCCTAATGTTTGCCATCTTTACGTCTCCATCGGTGTGAAAAGAAGAGCGTGCAGTCGAAGAGTCGGCCCTCGCTTTGTTTCATTACTGTGCAGCAAAGCCCACAGTACACTGTCAGTGATGGGATTTAACCGGACTAACATCACAGCTCTCTATTCACACACTCCGCTACCTCTGAGTTTTCTCGCAGTCAGAAAGTGCACACTCATTCTCTAAAGAACAGAATGCAACCTTGAAGTTGATTCAGAGTTTTCAATAAAAATAAAAAAAAAATCCTTTTCAGTGAGAAATCTGTGGCTGCCAAGAAAGTTGAATAGTTGTCGGTGACAGTTTCATTGCTGGCGTCAGTAGGAGGTGGGGGACAATAGCTGAGGAAGGACAGCGACTATACTGATGGAAAAGACTGATGTGTGACAATGAGGGCCAGAGAGCGGTGAAGCTTGAAAGCGTTACCTCATACAGCGGCGAACAAATTCCATCAATCCACTCCAGCTGAAGCCCCGGCAACTCATCCTTCCTGTTTCGGTCGAAGATGGCCTGAAAACGCACAAGTTAAAATGCATTTAGACGTGTGATTCTGCTTACCATAAGGCTACAAGTCAGGCTCACAGTCCCTAAAGTGCTGCTAAATCTCCCTCAGCTCTCAAGACAACTGAGTTTATTTCACACCCATTTTCTATTCTACTTCATTCTTCTGCAGCCTGAACTTAAGAGGGTCCACTGAGGCTGTGCTTCAGAGATAGTTACTGGGCTACGACTTAGAAGTTAATATTTAATTTCCAACACCCACACACAGAGCGGTAAAGGTTTGACACAAGCGGCAGACCTGAGGCTACTGCATTAGTTATTTCAGAGGGGAGGCAATGTGGCCAGGCTCGATTAGTCAACAGCCATTAATTGCACACAGAAAGCTGTTGGTTTTTTCCCCCCCTTTAAGAACTTGCAACACAGTTCAGCCTTCAAAGCTCCTCAATCAAACACACAGCACTCCTCTATTGTGGTGCTGCGGCTTTGAGGACAGACTGAATGTGCTATGAATTAAGACAACATCTTCATTAGAACCAAAGTCTTTCACTGCTGGTGTTATTACGCCTATTTTTTTCATCTAAGAAAAAGAAAGATCTCATGGAGGCTAATAGAGCTCCAAAATACAAAAATGTCTCGTGTGTTTACAGCTGAAGGAATAGAAAGGTCAGTGTTTGCTTTGAATACTGTGCAGCAGGATTTTCTTTTTTTTAACAATGACGGTTATATGGTCCAAAGTTTGCTCTTGGCACAGCAGCGAGAGGCAGTGGAGCGGTCAAGCTGACGATTCATTTTCCTCACACTACGAGACACGAGCTCTCATGTTTCCTACGCAGTCAGTGTGTTTTGAAAAACTGCAGAGAAAAAAAATTTATCCTCAGCATCACCGTGAGGTCAGAGAGGTGAAGCGAACTGCAAAAAAAAGCACAAAAACAGAGATGGTTGGAGGTAACTCACGGAGGGCGTGAGCTTCAGCTCTGATCTCTCTCTGTCGCCCTGCTCGAAGAACTCGCTCGTCACCAACTCTGCCACCTGGAATGAGAGAGAAGATGAATGTAGGGCTGTGACTAATGATTAGTTTATGATGGTTATCGATCAATTAATTGTTTTGGTCTATAAAAGAGGAAATTGTGGAAATGTCCTGAAGCCCAAAAGTGAAGATAATCTGCTTACAATAACGTAAGACAAGGAAGAGCAGCAAATCCCTGAAATTTAGAAGCTGGACATTTGACATTTTTGTCATCGTTTGCTTGAAAAATGACTTAAAGGTCCAGTGTTTAGGATCTATCTAGTTCCATATTGCAACCCCCTCGCCTCACCGCCTTCTTCCTAGGATGAAGAAGAACCTACAGAGGCCACGAAACATGCTATAAATCCCTAAAAAAGGCCTTGAAATAAAGTTTGTCAGTGTTTAGTTTGTCCATTGTGGGCTACTGTAGAAACATGGCTGACTCTGTGAAAGAGGACCCGCAACAACTATTCTTATTTTCAGGTGATTATACACTGATGGAAACACAGTTATGCACATTATATTCCATTTATACCGTATTCTGCTAATAGAATCTGACACACTGGACCTTTAAAGGCTTAGTCGATTATAAAAATACTCTCTAATTATTCTTCTGTTGACCAATTATCGATTGATTGATCAATTGTTTGAACTCTAGACTGTTTTACTGGTTTAGAAATACATTTTATATATAGAAAACAGTATTTCTCACTTTGCGTGATATTTCCCAAGGTTTAGTGACCGCACCAAGATCACACGCTGTCATCATCATGGATCTGAGAGGAATCAGACAGATTTATGTCATGTAGTATTTATGAGTTTGCGCCAAAAAATCTAGTTTCACCAAGACAAACGACACCACATCTCTGTGTGCATGGCGTTACCTGCACATGTCTCTATGAGCCTTCACATTCCAGTTGTACTCGCCATTGCTGACCAGCTCAAAGAACATGTTTCTGTTCCTGTAAGGAGAAACAAGACATCTGTATATGCAGCTGTAACTGACAGGCAATCCACAAGGGGGCGGTATTACCTCACAAAAAGCTTTCAGTAAACAGTGTACAGAGGCTCTGTGTGCTTCATTGTAAATTAGTTAGTACACTGGAGTCAGCCAAGCTCTGTGGACGTCTCACTATCAGGAGATTTAACAGTTTAATAAGCAGCGTGTGTGTTTAGCAGAACATACTCAAAGTAAAGTGTGAGGTCTGTGGCCAGAATTGACTGTTTCAGCAGCTGCATGAGGTCGCTGTACTCTGTGGACGAGAGGTTGGAGAAGATATTGTGACCCTGTGGAGACACACACGGAGACAACATGATAAAGAATCACTAAACATTTGTCACACAGAGAGCTTAAAATAAAAGATGAGTTATGCATTATATTTAGCATGTGCGCTCAACAGTCTGCATTACTTGTTACATCAGTTAATATTACAGACTTTTTAAAAAACTTTTAATAAGAGCTTGACTGTCAGACTGCTGACGCAACAATACACGAGGGGTCGGTGTTGAATCTGTTAAGAAATTCATTGTGTAATCTTAAAATATTCTCTCTCTGGTACATATTTTTGATAAATGTGTGCATATTTACAGTTGAAGATTATTTGGTGATTATTATTATTTGATTTGATTTTTTTTTATTCCAAAATATCAGTATAAGCATCAAATAATGCAGTCACAGAAATTTGGGACTAACAGATAAATAGTTCAGAAAATGCTTGTTTGTTGTTGCTGTTGATGAATGTTTTATAGCTTGATTTAAGTCTAATCTTTTCAGCGAATAGTCAAAAAGATTCAAATAGTAATTCAGTCAGATTAGAAAGTAAATTAGGGGAAAGGGAAATTAACCTCTTAAGCAACCGCAACAAACAGATGGTATAGTAACGATATAGATGGTGCCAAAGTGTGCCAAATATGCCCAAATGGCCGTTTTGGAGATTCCGCCTAAATAGTCTGTACTAAAACCTCTGTAATTTTGCTCTGCCTCGCTTTATAAGACTCAAACTTGGCAGAGATAATGTCCACATATGTTGCTATGCTTTTATTTAGATTTAGAGCTGCAACAGCATCATTTCAAAGAGATACTCGTTGTAAAAGTGTGAATTTTTATTAGGCGGAAATGAAATCTTTCATTTATGCTGTGTGCCATCTTAATTTACTCTGGGCCAGTGGCATACATACTGATACTTACACATCTGAGCAAATGTCACATGTGTTCCCTTTATTAAGACACCAAAATTATTCAAATAGACCTTGTAGTTGCAGAGATATACTCTATTCATTTTGGGTATGTCATTTCCGAGCAGAGGCCTAAAAAAGAGGCTTAAGAGGGTAAAAATAAGTTGTTAATCCCAAATTTACCAGCTTCAAGCACAACACTACACCTGTTAGGGATGAGGCAAAATAACGACAATTCAAACGTGTCCAAAATCTGGTACAAACGTGTAATGATAAACTGAATGAATCCGTGCAGAGGAGGAGGAGGGAAGCCAGCAGCTCTTAATAAGTAAGCAACATCTCTCACTTGAGGCTCTCTATCATTAAAACAGGCCTCTCCCCATCATGTATTATACATTCATTCACCACTTAGGCACCCTCCTCTAGAGGACGGATTGAAAGGATGGAGAGGTCTGTCTGTGGAGAAAATAGAAGATGTAGAGGTGATAGCATGGAAACACCAGGATGAGAGGTGATGATGCTAAATTAGCAGAGCTCTTCAAGACTGGACGACCACTCCTTTCCTTTTTTTGAGCGCTGAGAAGTGTAAAGATTGTCACAGTGCGCCTTCATGAGCTCATGTGTTCCCATGAAATATTAAACTACGTGACGGCAGAAACACAAAGGGCTTCTCTCATTCTGTCACAATTGGAGCGGATGAAGGAGGGAGGCGAGGAAAATAGGAAGTGAGAATGATGAGAGGAAACTGAGCAGTACAAAGGGAGTGAGTGACGTTTAAAAGTTTACATTTTAAATGAATGGTTTGTGCGTTGCTGGCGGATTGAATCGTGAGCTTTCTCTTCTACTTGAATTAGCCACACTATTCATTTATATGCTAATAGGACAGCGGTAGTTCAACCCCAGTATCAACAGAAACCATTATGATATTCCAAGCAAACATTTGTCAGCTTACTGTGTTGTCAGCACCATGATAATGAAGCCACTGGAACATACCCTACTAAGCCTCGTCTCAGCTGCTCCCTCAAAACGTCTTTAATTATAACTTCATGCAAACCCAGTCACCTGGTAAAATGTCTCTCTCAACCAATTACCACCAAATCTATCGCCTCTTTAATTACATTGATTTGAAGGAAGCCTGAGCTATTTGTTTACTTGCTCACATACAGCAGACATTGAGGCGCCACATCACATGGCTGCCTCCAGGCGCAGTGGGCACAACAAAGGTAAAGTGGGCTTCAGCATTTTTTCATAGGAAGCAAAGCAAGAGATATAGGGTAGGTAAGGAACGTTGCATTAAGTTACATTACTTTAAAGGAATGTTTCTACAATATAGATATTTGCTTCCTTGCTGAGAGTTGAAAAGAAAAACACAGCTCTGATATTTGCCTGTTAAATATGAACCAGCAGCAAACTGTAAAACTGGAAACAGTCAAAGACTCCGTGAATTCATTTGATGTGTCTCGATTTGCTTACTTCCACACTTACACTTGTTATTTTGAGTATCTAAGTGCTTTCACACAGTCAAAATGCAGTGTACTGTGAGTACACGGATGGTGCACTTATGACAGTGTGGATCGCTGGACACTTCCCGCCCTCAGTGGTCGCCATTTTGGCTACGTAGCAGAAGGGTTTGCGGTGAATACCACAATCTACAAATGTGAGTTGTACATATGTTTTATGTTCATATTCTGGCAGTTAAATTTTGGCCTTAATGCTCCATACGGTTGCAATTTGGTAAAGAAGAAAAAGACTTATACAAGTGCACAACATCTGTATCCAAATTGAGAAATCACTACCCTGGTGAAATTAGTGCACTACGCCAGAAAGTACATAGTGTATACAGTGTACTACATAGACGTGTACAAACTGAAGTATCCGAAATGAGACAGAGTGATGTGACTGGATCAGAAACTGTGTAGCATGTCAGCAACAAAAAAACACAACTTTTTAATCTTACACTTTGAACACTTTGGACAGAACCATGCTAGGTGTTTCCCCCTGTTTCCAGTCTTTTTGCTAAGCTAAGCTAAGCTAACTAGCTGCAGGTTCATATTTAGCGTACAGATATGAGAGTGGTATCAGTCTTCTCAAGCTCTTGAGCAGAAAGCAAATAAGTGTGTTTCCCATGATGTTGAACTATTCCGAGTAAATAATCTTCCACAACTTGATGTTCCCCCTGCAGGATAAAAGAGCTTTTATCATGATGAGAAAATGAAGGCAGGATAAGCACAGGTGTTATTAATGACATTCAAAATGATAGTTTGTGGTAATATTTCTGTCATTTTGTCCACCCCGTTCATGTCAATGTAAGCTAAATAACAGAATCACCTCTCTATAATGCATTCGTTGTAATGGACTGCATTAGTTCTAGCTAGATGTACCTAATAAACTGGCAACTGAGTGCCTGTCCTGATAAATGACGTATCTTGGTCATTAAAGTCATTTTAAAAAACAGAAAAGTACAACACACGGCAGAGTAAACAACTTTAAAAATACAGCGTGGTGTTAAAGAGTTAAGAACTTAGTTGTAGATGGTGTTTGTGATGGCTCATGTGCATTTGAAAGTGTTGCACAAACACAACATGCAGCGGTAGGCATTAGCAGAACCTTCATGGTAACTGCATTGCAGCAGATATTGAAACATAGTGCACCTCGCTCTGCAGGATCATAACAGCATGGTTGAAGTGGTGGTGCTCCAGCGTAGCAGAGGTCCCATAAAGCAGAGCAAGGGCTGAGCCCGTCCTGACACACACACACACACACAAACACACACAGGGATCAAGAAGAAGGATAACATCATCAGCATTCCACACATACTGAGAAACAAAGTGTGCTGTTGAGTCTGTAATTCCCTCACTCTGCGCTCTGTCATCAACTTATGGCTCAACAATAAAAGAAGCTGGAGAGCCATAACCTAAACTGCAGCTGAAATTCAACATGGAATATGATCATCGTTTAATGTGGAGAAAAAAAATAGAGAATGGTGTACTGAGGGTGAGGCGTGTGTGTTTTTATTTTAACTTTAGTTTTAGGTAGTAAAAACACAGCTAAAATGAACATATGTGGTAATTTTAGTGTGCTCATTTGTCTGTAAGTGTTAGGACAGTAAATTTTAATGTGTTGGCTCTGTACTCCAGCACATTGGATCTGAAACGAAACAATGACTGTGAGGTAAAAGTGCTGACTTTTAGCAGTAGAGGGTATTTCAGGATGTTCACATCAGATGTTCTTGTGAGCGTTGTAAGGACTCGTTGCCCTCTTCATAAATAAATAAAAAAAATTTGGACAATGATCCTAAACATAGAGGTGGACTGAAGGCAAACAAACTGAAACGATCAAGAGGTGAAGATGACTGCAGCACGGGTCTGACAGAACAATAGCAGGGAAACTATAAAGTGCCTGCTCATGTCTGTGGGTTGTAGACTTCAAACAGTCAGAAATCACAAAGGATTTGACCCCAATTAATACAATACAATGATGTTTTATTATTATTATTATTTTCCTGCACCCAAAAGCACAAAAAATTATATAATCCCTGCGCTTTTCGTATGCAATATTCATAAACACCCTCAAATATAAGCACAGACTCTGCACTTTAACCTCGTAGTTATTGAAATTCTTATTCAAACTGAATGAGCTGGAGTACAGAGCCAAAACAGACCAAGAAAATGTGTCACTGTCCTGTTATTATATGGCTGAATTCCAGAAAAAAGTATTTTGCATATGTTTGCAGCAAGTGTTGCTGTGTAAAAACAAACAAATCATCTTTCCTCCACTTAGTTTCCATGTTGGTTTCAGATCTAGTTTACTATAATAGCCTTTGTGAGGCCACAGAACACTAAGTTTAAGCAATTTAATGTACCCGCTGATCTAAATGTGCTCAGAGTCAGCAGTGTTTACAGTCTCTTCGTTAAGCAGACCCTTATATAAGCCTTATACAACTTGCCACTTGACTCTTGCTGATCTGGGCTGGACTACTGCAGACTGCTGCAGGTGGGAAAAACACACTATAAACAGTGTGTAGGAGGGAGCGGGGTTTATGTGTGTGTGTACGGCAGAGACAGGGATATAAAACGCAAACACTTACTTCGCCTGGAAAGCGTTGTTGGTGCCCCTGTGGTCCAAGTCATGGCACACACAACCTACAATAAGCGCTAAGATCTCCACCTCTGTCAGAGTCTCCTGGAAGCCCGCCGTCTGATTGGCACAGAAGAGAGGAGGCCAGTGAGAAAACAAGCGCACCCTTGACTGAATAAAAAAAAAAAAAAACACAGCATCCTCCTAAAAAACAGCATGTCCCTGGATAGCCAGTGGGACTGCAGTAACGGAGTCACACAGGGAGCTTTATGGCTTGGATGAATGGGTTCTGGAGGCCATGTGCTGAGTGAGTCACTATAGGTCATTGTGAGGATAACGGCAAAGATAGCACGGCCCTCAGCCCACTCATTAAAACACATGGCAGGAGAGTGGAGGTGCCCAGAACAGCTTACACACTACTATTTCATTTCCCTCTGCCAATGATCAATTCAGATGGGACACCATGCATTAATGCTGTGCTTGATTAAATGAACTACACTGTGGTGTTTGTATAAGAGCATATGTGTGTGTGTGTGTGTGTGTGTGTGAGTGTGTATCCCCAAGGACCTGCTAAAGTAAAGGCCCGCTGGAACAGCATAAAGTAACTCTCTTGAGGTCTCTGTTCTAACAAACATGTTGGCTGTTTGTATAGTTTGTAGCACAATGAGGCGCAACTTGAATCTCAGCTATTTCAGCACAGGTCAGACAGAAATGTATCATGTGCCTTTAATAATAAGATTCAACTAGCAGCTTTAATTCATGCTTCACAATCACTGGTTCATTCATTAGCTGCTTGGCAACCAGCTTACTAGTAACGTCCAATCACGTTCCTGCAGGTGTACAACGCTGTCATTGGAGGAAATGCATCAACGGAGCGGTACACACTTCCTGTCTCCTAAGTGAGCTTGTTCAGAAGTGTTGTGAACGCCGTGTAGATTAATAAAAGGAGATTGCGTTGTAGAGAGGGTTCAGAAAGTTATTTAAGTTTTAGTTCAGTTGTTGTCGATCATCTCTGGTGAAACAGACCAACGATTCAGCACCGACAGAGAGAGGAGATATCTGTGTTGCCAGATCTCGCAAGAGTGTGTTGCTGCTGAGACAGAGACAGGTCTCAAACAAAGTTCATCGTGTCCTGATTTCTCTGTACAGAATATTGTCATTTTAGTGTCAAAATGTTTAGAAGATGCATGGCTTGTGAAAAGTCCATAATCCATGCTCACATTCACTTCTCCCATTAGATTCCATTCAGTAGACTGAGGACCTGCTGCTGGTCTCCTAAAGGGGAGCGGCAACGGCTAAACCCACCCACCCGATACTTTGATACCTTCATGCCAATGTCTGTTTGCTCCACCCACCACCTCAACTTCCAGTGATAGAAGAAGAATTACGACTATAAGTAAAAGTCCTTCATTCAAAGTCCTAACTAAATGTAACGATTCTGCAAACCTATGGACGTGAGATGATCAGTGGGTTAGGAAAGAAGAAGGTTTGCAATATAAAATTGTATTTTTTCCCTCAAATCTTTGATTTCACCTCTTTGAGCCTCAAACAGTTATTTAAAAGAGAAGTTTAAAGGGGAAATGTTTCTTAGGTGGAACCTATAACCTATAACCCTTTATTTGTACTTAAGACTTGAGTAAATGTACTTAGTTACTTTCCAGGAGCGCTGCACTCCTCCTAATGTGCCAGACATTTGGTATCGTTGATTTAAGAGCTTCCCACCGAATCCAAATGTATGAACATTTGCTATAAACGGTCAATTCCTTGACATCAGTGATTGAGAGCATGATCTTTACCGTTAGCATGGCAAACATGCACTGGCAGACGTTGAAGGCATGTCTCCAGTTGTGATAGAGAACCATCCTGTAGTTTTTTCTGACAGTCAGCAGCCATCTGCACAGTGTCTGGAGGGGGAAGATCGAGAGAGAGAGATGAGCACATGGATCAGCAGTTTTCATGAGGACACATTAGGATTTGGCCACCGAAGGAACAGCGTTCAGCGAAGAAACACATACAGAAAGTCTGAGGGGTCTCACCTCATAGTCGATCTTAAATTTCTGCACCATTCCCAACTCCATGAACATTCTCAGGGCGGCCGTTATCATGGCGTCAACGTCCAGAGAGAAATCATCAAAGGAGAGCTTATCGATGCCCAGCTCGCAGACCAGGGGAATGTTAGCAGCCTGTCTCATCGTGGCGGCAGAAAACATTAAGAGTTCAGAGAGCAGGAGAGGATGGAGAGGTCAGAGGACGCTGTGCCATTTTTAGATGATACATGGAAATATGGAGACATGCTAATTAAGACTCTGAGGACTCATTCAGAGAGGGTTAAGATTAATGAGGGAGCTTCACAGAAGGATTTCACTGTTGTTTACTTTCAGAGCTCATTGACAAACTGCTTCTTTTTTTTTTCATTATCATTCAAACAAAAACTTGCGTGATTCCAATTAACCATATTTATACTGAAGCTTCCACGTCTGCTATCTTCAGTGTGAGCTAATGAGCACGCAGCGAGCAGATATTTCTTATCTGCCTCTAGTCAGCGTCTATATTATGACCATTTCACGCTTCCTAACCTGCATCTCAGTCCAGTGAGTCAAAGCTCTCGTAGAAATCTGTGTTATAGCGTTAGTCCAGTCTCTTTCTCTCTAAAGAACCATGTTTCCCTCACAAATGTTTGCCTGTCAGGTCAGCAGGTATTCTCCCTCTCTGTTAGTTCACAGACCCGGGTTACGAAATGTCAGCCAGGTTTGTTTGCCGCTGCCATTTGCACTCCGGTGGAATCCCAGTCAAGTGTACTCCGTAAGGTTCCTTATGTAGAGCAGTTATGAAAGAAAGAAAGTGGGGAGGGAGGGTAGGAGGTAGGAGGCAGGAGGCAGGAGGCAGAGCACAGAGCTGGATGTGGGGGTTGGGGGGCTGAGAGATCACACAAGCACACTGTGAAAGCGGGGTTCCTACTTTGTGGCCACAGGGGAAAATCCTACACATGAAAGTGTAGGAAAATAGGTCATATCTATATTTCAGAAATGTCAATGCCAATTAAAAATGTAGATATTTTCATTTTTTCATTTTTATAAATAATGCATCCAGAATGATTGCCTATTGATTGGAGTAATCCATTTCGAATACCACAATTAGTTTATTTTCATTGGGGAATTCTCGGCCCATATTTATGCTTGCGTGCTACAGCAGTTCTTTGGAGGATCTGGAAGGGACAGGAAGCAAGTAATTCCTGTCTGTTGCCATAGATTTTTTTCATTTTCCATTAAAGTTAACGAGGAGATTGTCATTTAATTAGAAAAAGATCTTATTAAATGGCCTATGTGCAAAGATTTCACCTTCCCTTTATATTTTAGGAATCTGAGAAATCTTCCATCATGCTTTTGTTAAATGGAGAGGGTTTTAGCAGAATCATAATGGGCCTTTAATAGTTTTATTTTCTCTAATATGTCTTAATTGAACTCGCCATAAAGCCTAGACATTAAAGCACGCGTCTACAGAAGTAGAAAAACAATGAAATTATATTACGGCAATTACCTGCACCACCAGAGCAAACCTGATAATCACAAATTGTAATCCACACCGAAAATATCAGATCAGAAAATATTCACACGGCTCCTTCCGGAACGCAATCACGAACGACCCATTTTGTCATTGAGGTATGAGGACTTAATTACTAACAATGCAGCAATATGCTGGTTGAATATTGTCTGGCGTGCTTATAGAAATCTAGTTTTAGGATCGAAACATCCCACGTGTGCCACTGGAGCTCGTCATCCATGAGTTAGGAAGGACGTCTGAGGTGTTTGATGATTATTTTTTATTATTTTGTAATGTATTTAGCAGTATGGACGGTCTTATGAATGTTTTTCTCTTCCCTACAGAGGTGCCACTGCTATATTTGTGCTGGTATATTGCTGTATTTCTTTTTATTTACTTTGAACAATACCTGTTTCTTTTTAGAAGAATGTGTAAACCGTTTCCTTCAGTGGAAGCCGAGCTTTATTTTACTTTTATCCCATTGATAAGAAACATAAAACTGGGGGGAAAAAAACCTACGAATAGCGTTTAAAGTTGTGCGTGTGATTTATCCTGGCTTCAGTCTTTAATAGCGATGTGGTACCTCTTCTAAAAGATAAAGCTTTGAGAGTGATGTCTCACGTTAGTCGTGACGTTAATATCTGTGTCGAGCTCAGAGAGAAAGAAGTATTGTGAGAAGGAAATGGGTTTGCTAGACAGACAAATGTAGTGATGACAACAGTGAATATCTGTTACCTTGAATTTGTCAACTTCAGTCTTGGAGCAAGTGGCATGGTAAGACAGAACCTGCAAAATAATGACACGGTGTCGCTCAGTGTGTTTTTCAAATCATTAAAATAACCAGTAGGGCAAGGTAAGAGAAGCACGACTGTGGCTACAGCTTGACAATACTGCACGCTAGTATTACAGCAGATCTTCTAGACAAAGAAGTTAACACTGGCCTCTAGAACAGTCTACAAGAGCGGCGATGTCAGCCCTGATTCCATCGCCGTGTTTCCTTCAATTCCTGAGAGAAATACCTCGCTCAGACCTGCAGTTGCTTATTTGATCATAAACGCTCATGTTTATTCAGTACTGCCAGAAGCAATGCATCTACATATTAGTTCATTCCGTGCCTCTCCTTTAAATCCTCCATCTCTCTGTTCTCTGCTTCTCCAACCTTGAAACAGGGTGGTGCTAACTACTATAATGCACCTGAAAGCTACCCATTGTAATCTAAGGACGTACTGTAAAGGCTGAGTAGTGCTGAATGGCTACATACTGCAGGGCAGATGAGGGATTGCTTTTCACTGCCTCTCATTAATTTTCAATAAAACCTTTGTGAGAATGTTATCTATAAAGAGAGATCAGCACTTTTTTCATGCGTACATTCTTGTGGAAATATGACTAAAAGACTAAAAAAGGAGCCAAGCACAAAGACCCCTGAGAGAGTATAAGTAAGGTTTTATATTAGCCATGCAGCAGCCGTTGTTTCTACTGACTTCTGGGTGAATGTTTCAGCACAGAGCATATGTTGACTGGAAAGGAAAATAAAGATATAATTATACAGATAGCACACATGGGGGGAAAAAAATCATCTGAGGGAGAGCATGAAAGCTAACACAATGAGCATACAGGCGTGACAAAAGGAAAATGAAGTATAAAGGAGAAGCGGAGCAGCATCAACTTAAGTCAACACTCTGAAGCAGCGTTACAGTTTGCATAGTAATGTTTTTGCAGATGTAAGCGGATAAGAAGATTTATTGTTCAAAACATGGAATATGGAATTGCATATTTTTATTTTCAAACTGTGATGTGAGGCAGCAAAAAACGAATGGGATGTCGTGTTCTTACATCCAAAGCCACAGACTGCTTGGCCCAGGACTTCTTCACCTGGTCGTACATGATGGTGTTGTTGATGCCAAGCCCACAAAAGATCACAAACGCCTAAGAAAAGAACAAAAAGCACACATACTCAACAGTTTCCAATACACCCACAGGCTACTGTGTGATAAAAAAAAAAATTATATATAGAGAATAATACCTCAAAGAGACGTTGGTCTGCGTCATCAAATGGTTTCCCGTCGAGCCTGTTCAGCACTTGGGCAACACCTGTTACACAAAGATCCCAACAATAGGAGCTTAATGTTTTAAGCTTGATAGTGGCGAGGCTCTAGTGCGTATAACAGGCCTCCAATTAAAAGAGGATCAAGCCCACACACTTCGTGTCATTGACTACCATGCATTATTAATGGAAATTAAGCAGAGGCACAATGTCCTATCACATAAATAGCGGTATATTCAGATATCTGTTGTGTCAAACTATATTAAAAACCTCAGCGGGCTTGATAAAAACAGTTGTAGTTACATTTATATAATGAGCACTGGTGAAATTGGCATTCAATTAATGTTATCTTTGACTGGGCATCCAGTTATTGTCCACAATGTTGTGGTGGGATTGAAGCCTTTTTTTATTTGACAGCAGTATTCCCCCGTTAAGATGACTTCATCATCTAATTAAAAACAGAGAAAGTCTTCTTTGATAAAGCATAAACATTTAATTGATAGAGAGCTAGTTTTATTGTCACTGAGAAATTATGCTAAAAAGTAATTACACGACGCATTACCATTTTTATTTATCTCTAGGAGGTCAAACAAACCTGCCACCAAAGTGACATTTTAATTTTAATGTATGGCTGGAGATCCACGGAGGTCAAACAGGATAAGTACTGTAGCTAAGAACAATCTTCATTATGGTGTCATTAAATTTAAAATACAGGGCTGATGTCTTCTCAGATCTATTATTGCTCCCTCTGTCATCAGCATGTAATTTGTGATGAGTTGTAGAATAGGGGGTCCCAGACATGAGCACAATAAATGACTCCAAAGAGCCCTGTGGCCACCACATAGTCTTTAACTACACCACATCCCTAATGTGACGAGTCAAAAGCCATAATGTGATATTAATTTACATCTCCAGATGATCCGAAGTGTTGATTGTACAAAGCTGCAAACAGTTCTACGTTGACTCAGGAGGAATTACACCAAACAAGCTGAACTCAAAGTCATTTTCATACAGTAATCTGGTAATCTGGTGATCATAATGGGACGTGCAGTTTGTGGAACAAGTGCCATTAATGTCCACATCAATGTCCTGGAGTGACTCTGAAATCTGACAGAGCTTTGCAAAGAAGAATATGAGGATGTTTAAAATCCTAACCAATTGTGAGAAGGCTCAGCATCACTAATTTAATGCCTGATTTCTTCCATTTATCATCATCTATACCTGCAAAAATACAGGTACACCCTGAGCAGGTTGCTGTAGTCTATCACGGGGTTGTCATTAACCAAATAAAACAAACAAAAAAAAAAATCACATTTTGTCCTGATTCCACTCGCAAAAATGAAACATTTAATAAAGAAAATCATAATACTGGTCTGATGCTCAGTCAGCAAGTGAGAAATCTGAATCCTGACCCCACACCATGCATGAATGTCCACGCTAACCTGTCCTACTCTGAGTGAACATGAGCTTGAAACTGAGCCGTCACAACCACTGTGGTACAACTGTGCTTTGTTAGCGCGATCAGTTGAATTATGAATTCATTTGCAAGTGACCTACTTCCGATGTCATGGGATTTTTAGAGTAGCCTGTCTCTTTCCGAGTTGCCAATCTCCAATTTTTTTCAAACAATTCCAACAAAATGAGTATTCAGACTAGGAATTTTCTTTTTATAATCTTAGATTACTGAATTTGAAAAACTTTGATGGCAGATGACATGTTTACGTCAAGCCTCATTATTGAGAGAGTCACAGCAGTATTTCTTGTGCTTACATTTTCAAGGAGCTGGCTGTAACCTTGGCAGATGACACACTGACATTCGTTTTCCAACTTAACGTATCCTTGACTTGAGAATTTTATCTCCTGCTGCTTTGTTTGTATAATGGTTTTTTCACTCCGGAAAAACCTCAGGTGCCACCCACACACGCTGCATTTCTTTCTCCCCTCACCCTTTCTGTTCTTCTTCCCTCTCCCCCTCCTCCCCGACAAATGCACTTACACCTACGCAAATAAAAGCGTGAGCACACGCGGACATCACACACACACACACACACACACACACACACACACACACACACACAAGCACACACACAGCTCTTAACCAACCATCTGCAGCAGATATGCTGATCACTTTGCACTCAAATAAAACTAATGACTTCCTGCGTCAGATCTCAGTGGACCGAGTGGAGCTGCTCATCATTGCCCCTCCCTTGCAATATCCAACACCAAAACCAGACGAGAGATCAATGATTTATCAGAGTGTCAGTGTGGTGTCGGCCTGGGACTGGTTCACGCACACAACACAAAGCGCACACAACACACAAAGCACACAGCCAGAAGGAGGGAACTCCACCTCCGTGTGCGGAGCGTGGATCTAATCACGCACATGCGGCCTCAGCTGAACACATGCGCCACAAGCCCCCTGTTGTATACTATGCACAAAGATCTTAAATGGACACTATATGGCCAAAAGTATGTGGACACGCTGTCTTTTGGTTAACAGCTGTTCTAATGAAGATAAATCTCAATGCTACATCATACAGTTATGTTTTAGATTGTTTTGTGCTTCAAACTTTGTTGCGACTGTTTGGGGACATCTAACACCTTTGAACTGGAAGCCAGCAGATGCAAGGCAGGCTTTATCGCCCAACCCTCACTAGTGCTCTTGTGGGTGAAATCCCTGCAGCCAGGTTCTCAAATCTTGTGGAAAGGTTGGACGCTGTTACTGTAGCAGATTAATATCTGTGGTCTTTAAATTAGATAATCACATGAGTATAATAGTGATATATCTATATACTTTTTGTCCATATTTTACAAAACTTTTAACAGAAGTTGAAAAATGATTCATGTTTTGCATACATCAAATACATTCAAGAGAAGACAAAGCTCCATGTGTCAACTTACCGATGATTTGGTGATTGCTGTTCCATATGGGGACACAAAGCACAGAGCGGATGTGGAAGTCCGAGAACTGGTCTGCCTAAAAAGAGTGTAAATACAGTACACAATGAGATTTCCTTGCACTGTTCTTTGAATTTTTTTGTAGCTTTCATAGGACTGGGTATTGAACCTCAAAACATTCAATCCAAACTTTCTCATATTACAAACATCACCTCCAGATCTGACGTTTTATGGCCCAAACAATGAATTGATTCATCAGAAAAATTACCGGCAAATTAATCAATTACAAAAAATAATCTTTAGTAGCAGCCCTATTAGTTTACTTGTTCTTTAATCTGCTTTTTTCAATTTCAAATTGTAGTTTAAAACTGTATTTTTTAAAAATATGTTAATCTTCTTAAAAGAAGGATACTGAAAGAATGTACCTGTTCTGAAACTCAAGTATAATAATAGCTCCTGTATTGAAAGATTTAAAACGATACCCAACTCTCTAGTATTACATTATATTTTCACCACTGGTGTATTAACTATGCGTACATGCCTCACCTCTAATGGAAGTAAGGCTACATGGAAATATAGGACCTGCAGCAGACAGTGTACAGTAAAAAGTCTTGAGGCCCTTTAAAAGCGAGAAGCCGCAAGTTGCCGCCTCTATTCATTTCAATGAAAGGCTGCTTGTAGCTTTTACGCCCAGTACACATTTTCCATTTTTCTGTCACTGCTGCTTACGGTTGACCATGTCAATTTTTGCTGCTTGCAGCTGGATGCAGAGTTGACTGCTATGCTAGCAGTCAGCTGCTGTAGGCTGTTTAGGTCTATGCAGCATCAGCAGAGGCTGCTTTGAAAGGGCCTTTATCCTACAGAGATCAATTAACAGCTGACACAATGGGAAAATGGACTATATGTAATTTCTCATCATGTGGTGCCAATAAAACATGTTTTAATGCTGGTTATTAAAAAAGTACTAAATCAAAGGTAACTGGACTTGTTTGGTCTTAAAGATATTTCGTAGAAACCTCAACAGTTCCATTGACTGGCAGCCATTTTAATCTTCACACCTGAATTAGTCCTTAAGGTCACATGGCTATTATGTGAGAGATCAGAGTCCAATTAATAAAGGTGTGAATTGTTATGAAACCATCTTGAATTGAATGTCAAGACAGAAATGTGAACTCGGATGTTACATTCCGACGTCAGCTGTGTCCTTCATTTCTGTTTCAAACCATCCGTCTACTCATCAAAAGGTGTACTTACAATGCCATCGTGACATCCATCGCTCCCCAGGCAGTTTCACAGCCATTAATGAATTCAATGTGACCTTATTGACTCATGTGTGACATCAACGTGTGAACATCCCATAGAGCTTTAAATTGCCTGGGACTCCACACTAGTCAGTGGAAGCGAGGGATCGGTGGTAAAACATCTTCAACACCAAACAGTAAGGCTAGTTTTGATTGAGTTCTTCTAGAAATACTATGACCTGGATGATAATCGTCACAGGTGCTTACACCGGTTTTACAATGATGTCTCAGATTTGAAAGGTGTGTTTACCTCAGCATCGAAGCGAGGATCTTGATAGGCATCACTGATGTTCACGGGTAGTCCCGTGGATGCTACCAGCTCTGCAATACTGTTGTTGATGAGCCAGTCTGAGTAAGACGATTTCTCCATACTGTCTTTGAAACTAGGTTCAGAAAATAAGAGGGGAAGGTGACACAAGGAACAGAACGGAAGAAACAGTTTCTCTAGGAGAGGTTTGATTCAGAAAAAATCTCAAACACCCTCGTAAACTAGTAAAAAAAAGGTTTTTATCCTCCTTCACACTTGAACTGCAAGCTTGCAAAAGGCCATTCTAATTCCTCCTCGTGGTCTCCTCTTTTACGTTGACTTGCATTTAATGAACTTCTCATGCAGTAGATATCAGTGAGCTTCTCCTGCAGATTATGAAGCAATGAAAAGTTAATTGTGTGATTGTCTTCCTTATTGCCAAACGCCCCCACACTCTGCCATAGAAACACCTGCATCTCTGCGCAGACTTCCCATTCACATTAATTGCAGTGGGCTGTCGCTGACTTTTTTACCTTCAAAGGCAACGAGGTAAATGTTCAACGTGGCTCACTTTGTCTTTCAAAATTAGAATAAAGATGGAGAGACACCGATGTCAGATCTTTTGAATCCCTTTGATCTGGTGATAACAGCTGTGTGTGGATGTGAAACCCCACAGTGCGGCAGGGAATAAACCTCACGGGTGTGACGGCAAAGATGCCTTACCTCCTTTTTCTTTCTTGCTCTCTTCACTCTCTCTGTCTCTTCCCTGCCTCTTGTCTGTCATTTAGCTGCCACAGACACACTAGCAGCACTGTACACTCGCTCAACATTATCCTCCCCATGGGGGCGGCTGGGGATTGTGAGACACATTAGAAATCCTACAGTACGCTCGCCTTTTGACACCAAATTTATTCACTTAATTACACACATAAATCTTGCACAGCAGCCCTTGTTATTCAGATGTGAACCTTTAGGATGACTCATGTCATCAAAGAGATACTGTACTTCACTTCAGCTTGGTTTGAAATGTGTAGTTTTATCCTTGAAGTCACAATTTGACAATTTCTTTAATATGTGAACCCAGAAACACAGATCAGTAGGGAGTGTGTTTAGCCAAAACTAAATTGGCCAGTCAAGCAGACCGACATTTCTTTGATTGCTACTAATTTCTTACTATTGGTATTTCTTGTGTTTTTATTTAATTACCGCTGCGGTTATCACTACTGCCTTGAAGTGACCGTATCAGTTATGGTATGTGCAGGACTCCAGAGATAGTTTGTCACCCTTTCAGCGTTGGTTTTCATCCATAAACATCCCACACAATATTAAGCCTCTCTTTCACCACTCTGCCATGCCTAGCAGTGGAAAGAAGCAGCAAAACCCAATTAAGCAGGGCTCCTACAGTATGCCTTCTATCCAGAATCAGCATATTACTCCCACAGCACTACAGAATATTCATTTTTTTAGACTTCCCTTATTTTTTTTGTCCTTGATGGAAGCTTTATAGATTCAAACAAGGCTCTGCGCAGAATGTACAGGTGCCGTGGTGCCGAAGGCAAACAAAGGTGGAGATATGACTGTTTTAGTGAAAAAGGTTACTGGCATGAGAAGTGGGAAAAATGGAAAGCTATGTTTCTCATTAGACCAGATGTTATTGAGGAGCCATACATACCTGCTTTCGGTGTCTGCACTACACTTAGGGGACAGTAGCTCAAAAGACTTGGTGAACTTCACCACCTGAAAGATTTCAAAGGGAAGACATCACAAAAAAAATTGCACAGAGATACACAGTATTCACTGATAAAGATCCAGGCAGACAGAAAGGACATGCACAAACACAGTGGTACTTAAGAACAAGTACCAGTACAACAATGCAAAACTCCCGTGTTTTATATCCTACTACAAATGTGTCATCAGCAAAATGTACCCAAAGAATAAAAAGTAAAAGTACTCGTTCTGCAGTAAAAGTGCTCTCGACTGTGTAAGCAGCAATTTACTGTTGAAGCTGCTAGTTTAGTCCTGTGATTTCCAAACTAAGGGTCAGGCCCCTCGAAAGGGTCACAAGATAAATCTGTAGGTTTGTGAGATGTGAAACGAAAGGAGACACAAAAATACACATTCTATACATTTCTATACTCTTTGCTTTGTTGTGAAATATTGGATAATTGGACCTCTTTGGGCTTCAAACTGTTCTTTAAATTAAACTATGTGAGAAGAAAGAATTCTTGAAGTTGAAGTTCCAATATTTCCCTCTCAAATGTTGTGTAGTAGTCATGTAAAATAGCAGAAAATGGAAATACTGAAGTAAAGAACATGTACCTTGCATAATACGTCAGTAAATATACTTTGTTACTTTCCACCACTGCACAATTGTACAGACAGACACATACAAAGCAGAGAAACAAAAAAGTACCGGTGACTCAATGTCCTCCAGCAACTGAACAGAGCAGCGCTCGCACTTTAGCAATGTCTGGGCACGGTGCATGATCTTCCTGACAATCTTCTCCAGGTCAGTCTGCTCCTCAAACAGGTCATTTACTACCTCCAAGAGTGCCTGAACACCAGAGACAGAAAAAGATACCACTGCCATTACTCCCAATAATCTGAACCACACACTGCTGTAAAACCCACTAAATAAGAAATCTGTCATCAGGTAATAGTGAAGACCCTTTAAATAAAGATGTTTTGCCTCGCTCAGCTGTTAGACCACAATTATTATTATTATCCTTAAACCATAAACCAACAGGATGATATAACTTGATTAGTTTCCCCAATAAAAGTAAATTAGGCCCTTTATCTAAGGCAGTGCCAAACCAATTCAATACACAAGCACATAAAAATCATACGGTGTAAAAGGAGCTCTCCTCATTTCTCTCCTCTGTTCTCTGAGCTGTGTTCTCATTATGTTCTCTTCCATCACAGATCAATGTGTGACATGAATTAGTGCATCTCTTAACATTCCCTAGGAGATTTAGATCATGGACCAGGCCCTAGTCTGGATGCCGGCCCATCCCCCCCTCCCAACTACAGCTCCAGAGAAAATGTCCATGCAGGGCTGCATGCTGCTCTGTGATCCCCCACTGCAGTGGCAGCAAGTGGGCTGCTGCTGATCAATACTCAGCCTCGATGTCAGCATCGGGGGGGGGGAGTAATGCTGATCCTAGGAATGGGGGTGGTTGGGTGGGTGGGGGTTATTATCCTGTTTGGCCCTGTGGCCCTTACCCGGCTCCTGTCATACTCCTTCCTTGAGGCGGCGAAGAGTTGGGCATTGGAGATCGCAATACCACAGAAAGGCAGGTACATCTGCAGTACCTGTGGACAGATTGAACATATGCAGACATCTGTAAGTCATTTATCAAAGATGGTGCCTAAAATTAGAGTTATTATATACATACTTTTCTCTTGAGCTGCCCAAAAATCCACAACTTTAATGGTCACTGAAATGCAACAAGTATCTTTCACATTGTTTTCAAATATCTTTACCCACCAGTAGCGCCAGCAGTAGTGTTTTTAGAGCATAAGTGGGTCCCTGTTTTGTCTCTATCGTGCACAAGCAACGCAATACACAGTCCTGCAAAAGGTTTACCACTATTCCACTCATCTCCAGATGGCTGTAACGCACAAAGAGGCACAGAAATTAGTCAACAAAGGCGGCGAGGAAGCCACACGTGACTATAAACGATGTAGCTTTGGAAATGTTTTATGACAGATTTGTGAGAAAACACAGAACGTAAACAAGTTTCGCTTTGGTAGAAAACTCAGCAGGGCACTTTTAATGTTGTAGCCAGCTCCAATTCACTATAAAATGAAAGCTGTTTGGAAAATAAAGTAAACACGAAACAAATTGTAAATGAGTGATATTTTCATCCAAGAAAAACTTACTGTTTGAATTGGAACAAATAAGAAATTGTCTTTCATTGGCATCATTACTTGCTGGGACAAATAAATCAATTCAACTGACATTTTACCATTTGACTGAATAGTCTGACTTCCCGTGCCTCGGGCTCATAACATAAATTCCCTATTTCACTCATATTTTCTTCACATAAATAATGTAATCACTTGATGTGGCCAAATGACTGTAGTTAATGTGTATCCTGAAATCGAATCAGCGTCTTGCTAGTTTGGAATCGAACTACATTTCTTTCTTCCTCGCCGCTGTTTGATTCATAATGAACATCAATATGCAAGCGCACTCTACAGCGGATGCAGAGAAGGTGGCTGCAACTGCACGGCATTAAGACGACAAGCCGTGATGTGAATGCACAGGTTGAATTCTATACGACTACAATCACCTCACAGCGCAGCCTTATCTGAGAGACAGTCAGCCCCCATAACATGGAATCAATAGAATTTAGGTTGTGTGTTTTCTTACTCTGCCTCTTTGTTTAGTTATCTATCTTTAGCATCTGGCTGCTGTGTAAACAATACAATCAGTACAACAAACCCACTAATATTTACCAGGCTTCAGCTCGCCCTGAGGGTAGGGACACTACAACAATACATGAATGGGAAGTTACTCAGCTGTGGCCGCTGATACGGGAATATCTGTTTCACCTTTTAGAAAAGATAATGTATCATCAGCCGCAAATGAACACGTAAAGAACAGAATCCTATATCACAGTGTCGATAAGTGAAGCTTGTACCTACTCAGAAAATATCTTTTTAGGTAGTCCACAACCTTGAGTTAGAGACCCCATGTGGGGAGACGTCATGACGTCAAGAAACTAAAAGACTAGTATGGGCTATTTATATTTGTTTGATTTAGTAAAAGATATAGCTTATTTCATTTAAAATATAGCAATATTTCAGTATTATACATTTGGAGCTTCTTCCATGCTCTTACAATTGATTCATAAATTCCCATGACAACTTGGCAACTCTAATTGCTGGGGTCATGATAATTGTAGACCTAAGGATGGCATCACAGACTGGAAAAGGTTGAGAAACTCTGCTCTAATTGCTGCAATTTCCCTTTACAATCAAACAGGTCTCATTCTAAGCCTGCATTTCAATGGTAGTATGGCTGATATCTGAATTCAAAGAGCATGTTGGCAATAGTACGAAAGAGGACAAAAGAATGAGGAAACATACATGCAATGTATGTTTATACATATAAATCAGGCTACAAATGAGTTTGAAACATACAGTATGAGCTTTGTGACTCTTCTGTTGTGTGTGTTTGACTGGTTTTATTGTTTTGTTTCTTGTATTTTGGAGGATGACAATGGAAATACACCATTAGTGTTTTTACCCTCAATGGTTGTAACTACTCATGTACAGAGTTATGCCACCACACGGCGCCATAAAAAACACATTTCTTCTGCTCTAGCATGTCAAACTGATGCGCATACGATGATATTGTTTAGAATTATGCTAAGCAGAAATTAAATCATTAAATTAAAATCATTTCTAATCATTACGCGGCGTGAACTATTACTCTGCCATGCTAATGAGTGAATTAACTTAATGCACTTCATTCAGTCATTATACATAATCAAGCACCTTATGCGGCTGTTTTCAGACATGGAAAACAGATGATGCTGAACAATAAGCTCGTACATAATGTTATTCCAGCTGTCCTGTGGAATTCTCTAATAATGATCTTCCAGAAAGACAGTGGCCATCAATAGCCCCAGCAGGAGCAGATTCATTAGCGAGCAGGACTTTGGGGATCTGGCTATGGATCTGCCTGTAGAAGCAGGCAAACCCAAGAAAAGCACTGCTCTCTCTAATTACATTCTGTCAGGCAGGCCATTATACAAGGTTGCATTACAAACAAGACGTTTTTGCCTAGAGACCTGTGGACTGACCAGTAAAGAGTGGTTTAATAACGAAACTAACTGGCCAAGGCCTTGGGGACAGTCAGTTCCTCAAACCTCAATGACTTCCTTTTCTACAACTGGAATTTCATATGAGGCAAGCCAAGGGAAATTACATAGCCAACACTTTCTTTCTCCAATTACCCCACGAATAACAACTACTAGTTGATTTAAAAAGCTGTTTTCACTTTGCATGTGCGGCAAGGTGAAGCCGTTGTTGTTGTTCTGCCAAGAATTGTTCTCAGGAATAAAAATGAAGCGCTCCATTTTCTCTGATATCATATGGGACTCCCTAGCTTGTGTCAGCAAAGCGCATAGCAGTTTTGTAAATACACTTAGCAATGATTGCTTCTTTTGAAGGTGATATCAAATATTTATGCAACAGGAATCTACACCTCAACAAATCTTACAAAGCAAGTCACTATAAATAGTAAAATAAATACCACGTAATAAAAGACACTTCACAAGTAATGAATGATCCTGTTTCCTCCGTTTATGCCACCATTTACAAATTAAAATTTCATAAGACCAAATTTAGCATTTAAAGTACACTGAAGTGACTGGCTGTAATTTATGGGAACTAATACAACTCAGCTAATAAACACTGTACCACAACGGGAGTGCTGCTCAATAGCTATTATACATAAATAATTACACTCTACATATTTTCAGGTACATGGAAAAAGCCAGGAGCAAAGAGAAGTCACACCAACTAAGCAGTGGATGTTGCATCAGTGCAGTAATGTCAAGACTGATACAAAGTATGAAGTATGAAGTATGAAGCCTTTCAAACTATAGTCACTCATTTGAGGTTTTCTTGTACATTGTAAACGTTGATGTTTCTTTGTTTTCTATCAATAATTAATTCTTCAAATTCAGTATAATGTAAATGGGTACAGATAAGATAACAGCATTTGATGAATAAAAAAAAAACCCAGCACAATCTCACAACACAGATCAGCTTCCAGAGCTAAGAATATAATTTCAGTGACTTCACATGTAATGTAAAAGACTATACTCCTGTATATAAATATACTATAAGAATATAAAGATGAATAAAGATTTCTGTCTTTATTTTAAGACCAGACTGTCCCAAACAATGAGGTCGAGTTAGTCATTGAATTTATTTAGAAGAGCATCAACGCACTCCCACCTCATTTGGCCGTCATACAAAGATGCTTACAGATGCCAACTCCATGTCTGAGAAAATAAGTGCGACCAATTAGCAATTATGTACTGAACGAATTCACTAATCAACCGTAGAGTGTAGTGTCACCATGTTTATTGTGACGGTTATTACTTGCATGTGGATCTTGATTTTGCTGAAGGGTGTCACTTGCTAAAAACACTGTATTGTGTATTACACTGTGACTATGGAAGATAGTTCAGGTTTCATGTGGAGCTCCTAATTAATTAGTATTAAGTAGTAATTTGTATTATTTTGTATGTAAAATCATCTCAACGTTTGACTCTCAAGATGATAAACTGCCTTAATGCCTGCCCGTGTGAAGACTTAAAGCACAATTAAGTGATATGACTTGAAAAACCTGTGTTTTCAGTCCTCAACACATATACTTCCTTAAATCAATTTACAGCGCATTTGTGCTATGCTACAGTATATGCAGAAATTGGCTCCATTCAAGACAACCAACGATAATTATCTGCCAGATGTCTAGCTGTATCTGTCCTTGTTTTGTATCATGTTTACTTGTTTTGAGAGTTGTCCACTAAGATATCAGAATTTGTTGTGTAGTCAGTAGTCTTGAATCTCTTACTTTGGCATCCCGCAGGGTACAGTTTTGGGTCCTCTTCTTTTTTCACTTTGAAACACAATGTCCTCTTTATCTCATTTGCAGATCAAAAGTGACTGCGTATTTAACTCGGTTGCAAAATACTAAAGAAAGCAAAAAAATAAAGTTAAAATGCTTACTTGTTGCGCACTTGCTCTAAATAATCCAAATTATCCTGGAATTTCTTGAAACAAGGCGATATCAAAACCAGGATAAAGGGCAAAGAGTACAGTATTTGCCAGCAAAGATTCATGCATTCAAGCTCTCTATCATGCACTTAATCTGTTCTTCTTTCAGAGCCAAGGCAGCTTGATCTGCCTTTATTGTTTCTGGTCCCCACTATACAGTGTGTCACCCGTATTCTTTACCCACATGTTGCAAATGTCACTGTTATATAAAGAACTTCGCAAGGAACCAGTTTAGTGTGATGCACTGTATAAATTTCATTTGATCTGATATCCTGCAGGAATGTATTAAAACCATGTGGCTCCAAGCTGAAATTGTGTTCGCTCCTCTTTAGCTTTAGATTTACATTGGGAAATTGTGTGAAAGTGGTTATTACAGTATCGCTTGGAGCCAATTTGACAGAGAGTTTGGCAGCCAGAGGGAGCACAGCGGTGAGGGGAGAATGCTATTTGACAATCGACTCACAGAGATGTTAAACTATATTGGCAAATGGAAGCTACATGGGGGGACTTGCACCTTATTCAGAGAAAATTCCTGAAAATGTCCTGAATAAACCATTTCATGTAAAATGTATTAAAATGTATTAAAAGACATGCAAATTGAAATAAAATCTAAATCAAGCCAATAAAGCGAGATGCAGAGGTAGCATGAGGAGGTCAGTTTATACACTTAATAGCAATATTTCTCTCTAGAAGATAATGAGACAATGCAATTATACATGGGTTGAACCATTACAGAGCTCCCCAAAGGACTCTTATTCTGCAGGGTAGCAACACAATATAATTAAGGCAGCATGGGATTTTAAACCAGTCATATATTGTGTTTAAATATCCTTTTAGGTTCAATGCATAGAGAATGACATTTGTTTTAATAAAGGTCCAGTAAAGTCTCTAATGACATCTGCTATTGCCGTATCATTTAATGCTTTGAAAAGTGTGATACATTTTCTTATTACAAGGTCTCCCATAAAAGCAGAGCTGCAGCTGTGCTGTGCAGGGAGCTTACTGTGTTCTCTTATGCCAGCATTGCATTTCATTACTAATTCAGCTGTAGCCATCCCAAGCATTAGTGTGACATTAATGCAATGTGAAACATGCTCAAAACATGGGAAAGAAAAAAAAGAATTCCTAATCTGCGTCTATTGTGAACAATGGACAGAGTCCAGAGATGTAATTTTCACAGGAGAGCTCCAATGGATAAAAACATGAGCCTACCATAAATTTAAAAAGAAAAACTAAAGTCATTCGCTACAGTGAAATCTCTAAAACAAAAGCACCCATTAGGGGCTTAAAGCTACAATAAAAAGAGGAAGTCAGTGTATCGCTTGTCACCGCCTTTCTGCTACATCTAGTGTGTGCCGACGGATTGAACACGTGCTCCTTGTGTTTCTCTGATGACGGTAAAATAAAGTCAAATAAACAATCCTTCACAAACAGAGGATCAGTGCGAGATGTAACACCCCCACCCACTGTTTTTGACTTATTATATTTGTATATTACATTCATTCATAGACGTCTGTGTCTTTGCGTTTGTTGCAACTGCCAACTTGACTGATCTGTTTACAGACTGAGCTGATACACAAAGGGGTAAAATACTAAATAGTCATCCAACAGCATGCTCCAGTTCTCTTGGATCATATATATGATTTAAAAGCACAATATCTGTGGACAGATTATAGCAACATCTCTCTATTTTTGCCTAGCACCAGTCTCATCCATTGGCCATACTTTGATGTTTTGTCTCAGTTAAAGCTTTGCAAGCATTCAAAATCACATAAATAGTTACATCTAAATAACACTAAATTAATGACTGACACTCTGGCTGTCCCACTAGTCACACAGGTAGAGCGCTAACCAATTAGAGATTCTGAACAGCTTCCATAAAGTTGTTATTCTTAGTGGCGTTACAACAGGGTCCTTTTGAAGACACTGCCTTAGGAAAATTAGATGATGCTGAAAGACGAGCTCTGACCTAGCTAGAAACTGAGCAGTGAGACACTAGACTCGGGGCAAATATGCTACATGTCAGCCTGAGCTGACAGGATTCTTTAAATAATAAATATTATTTAGCAGTATGGACACATATGGGAACACGGCCAACAGTACCTGCTGTTTATCAGACAACAGATAATAAAGTTAGTGTTGCTTGTTTGGAAACAAAGGATGCAAGAGGAAGAGACAGATGTGAAAGCGGAGCATGAGCTACATTCAGACTCTGAAGACAATATGTGACGTTGATATCCATCTGTTCTGATGATAGCATTGCCTTTTCAGTGTTGACACTGAAAAGCATTACTGTCACAACACAATACAACAATGCAACACAAGGAAATCTGATTTAAAGATAAAATGTTACAACAAGCACAGACCAATGCACCTGACAAAACCGCTTTTAAGTTTTCATATAATATAAGTTCATAATTCATCTATGTAAGAACAGTTTTCACATTTCAGGAGGAAGGTGCGCTTAGAATTATACTGAACTAACTAAGAAACTATGCCCTTTGAATGTACATAAATAAAGTTAAACTTGTTTTGTATTTCTAAAGTAAACCTTTAGTAAACCCAAATAGCAACTCTGGTAAAGATACTTTATCAATGTACTCTCTGATCATTCTGGATATCAAGATAGTACTCAAACAATAACATAAGACCCTACAAGAAATAATGTATTGCTCTGTTAGATGTGAAGCCACTTATATAAAATAATAATGATGAAATATGCTTTTTTTTTTTAGGTTATTGTGAGAAAACACACTCTGATTAATGGAGAAAATTCCAAACCGAGGCGTGAATCAGTGAAATTTTAGCCATCAATCAGTCGTGATAATACAAATGCAAGGTTTGGCACTAGTGTTACAAGTAAAAAACAATAAATTACTAAAGAATTTTCTCTGGAAAATGTCAAATTTTAAGCAAACGGAGCGATTGGTTTTAGAAATCTGAATTGCAGCACACATCTCCAATTTCTTCAGCAATTTACATAATGAAGCAAAACCAAAATGGCAACTCAGTCACAGAATCAGGCCACAAACTGAAGAATCGCCAATGAATAAAATGTTCCATAGCGTGTAAATCATACAAAGCGGATAAAATATGAGAAAATCCCCCTTTTACTTCAGGAAAATCCATCTTGTTTTTTATATGTCTGCTTTCAAACTCTTGAGTATAACAACATTGACAGCAATGAAAAATGACATCACTCCAGCCCTGCTCTGCTTGTGTGCCACTAACACCACATGACAGTATTTGCCTACAAAAAAAAAAAAGAGTAACATCCCTGAAATGCCACACATGAATCATGAAGCCTATGATAATTTTACTTCAGGCATGTTCCTTCCTCTGCACAACTCTTCACTTCACTCTGCTGTAATAATAACAAGGCTAAGAGTCTGAAGCTTCACTAGCAGCTCTATAAAGCTTGACAACATGCTTACGATGACATTTTTTGTGTCATTCAACTTATAGTATCACCAAAGTTACTATAGTGGAGAAAATAAAAGTCTGTACCAAATTTCATTGCAATTCATCCAACAGTTGTCCAACATTTGACTCAAGCCAGTCATAAGATCACCAAAGTGACTGGGATACACCTTCCAGGAACCCTGAATATCTGTCCCAAATTTTGTGCTAATCAATGAGGTAGTCTTTTCACTTAAAGGTGGAATAAGCAATTCTACGTAATGTGATTCTAATCCAATACACTTTTTTTTCAAATTCAGCGAATATTTCCCCACAGTCTGCGCTGAAAGGAAATCTGGTGGTTGTAAACAGCTCTGGCTCTGTAAATAGGAAACAAACAAAGTGTCTCGGACCAAGTATCGTGTGTCCTATTTGTGTGTCAGGTAACGTTAAATTACTCGCACACAGACATTCAGCCTACTTTCTAGTTTGCCAAGATACGCCTTTGTTGTGATGTTAGCTACAGCAGCAGGAGAGTGATGGCTCCTCTCTGAATGTTAGCTGTGCAGCAGCAACTTTGACAACAGTTTGCTAACCCACAACATACCAAACATTAGTTACATAACTTGCTGTGTCGTTGGTGGCACTACATCATGGGATTGGATTTCCCCAGAATCCCTTACCCTACCTTTAAACCCAAAAATATCAACCTAGAGGTCACAGGTTTATTAGTCATGTTATGTATGCATGTATGTACAAAATGTCTTTTTTATGTGAACCATGTGCTGACACTTTTATATCGCCATAGGACAAATTCTATTTATACACAAATTAGAAATAGCCTGAAGAAAAACTGTCCCAAATATTATTTTTTATCTGTTTTGTGCTTGATAAAGTTGTTTCAGGCATTCAAAAACCGTGTGATGATGTGCAGAAATCAGAAATTAAATCCACAACGACTGAGACGATAATAACTGGTTGTAAGTCAAGACAACATATCAGAATCAAACTACTCAAACAATCATCTTGATCTACACACACATGCCAAGCAGGCAACATGTGTGATCTTCACCCAGGATTTATAATCTCATCCATGATAATGAAATTACCTTTTCATCATCTTCAGTGAAGAGTTCCCCACTTGAAGACTTGTTGATGGCCTGAGCAACTCCAATGATCTCTCCGTCACTGTTGCGAATGGGCATGCACAGGAGTGACTTGGTTTTGTACCCTGTCAGCTTGTCAATTTCATCACTGAACCGACGATCCTGCAATCCACGGGGACAGCACAAAATGAAGACACAATGTAAGCACTTATTGCAAAAAAAAAGAAAAAAAAAAGAAAAATGCAGCTTTCCCCTTTTTACTTTCAGATGACAGTGCAGTAAAATGTACAACTCATCAAGACTTCATGTTACAGACAACAACAAGTCTACAATAAAGGCAATATGACAGACAACAGCATCATTTCAGAACTGCTCTGTAAAACTTTGCCCTGATCCTGGACAGATGTCTGACTTGAGGACGTGGTGCTCAGGTGTTTGAACATTAACATCATTTCTACTATTGTAATTGTCTGTTCGACCAAGAAGTAGAGACTCTGACTTCTCTTCTACACTAAAAAAGGAGCCAGTGGCATCATTAAGCAATTTGGTGTCCTTTTGTGGCTTTAAAGTAATCTAGTATTGTCTTAATTTCTTAAAATCAATGTGACCACAACAACAGGACAGACTGATACCTCTCTTTTATTGTCTTATTTTGTATCACTCTGTATTTTGTGGTGTGAATCTGGTTTGACACAAGCTTTGTCCACACTTTGACTCTTGGTGCTTGCTTCCACACTCTCAGCTCTTTCACTTATGATCAATTAACTGTGACAGATACAATGACAGAGTGAAAGTAAATGATCTGCCTATCTGTCTGTGAGTCTCTCTCCCTCTCTCTCTCTCTCTCTCTCTCTTTCTCTGTCTCTTTTCTGTGACTCATGCAGATGCACACAAGCATGCATGCATGCACAAAGAGGAGCGGGCACCTGATAAGCGTCAGGAATGTTCACCGTCTCTCCGTGTTCAGCCACATATCCAATGATCCCTTTCCCCCACGGCACTTGAACTTCATCTGAATTCATTGAGGGTAAAACTGTGGTACCTGCGTGCACGTCAAAGAATTTGGACACTAGTGTCTTCTTGTTGCCCGTTCCCTCCACTAAAAACAAGGAGCACCGGTCTGCATCGACCATAATACAAACAAACACGAGGATTTTATAGCTGAGACTCGTTAGATCCAAGTCGTTTGATATGTCTTTTACAAGCTCCAGGAAAAACTCTCTTTCGTTGTGTTCTTTGAGGTAATATTTAAAATCCACAGCTGTGGACGGGTACTGGGGGATGTTGACTCTGGACTCCAGCAGTGCGCTCAGTATGTGCGCAGTGGTCGGGGGTAGAGAGCTGGCTTTCCTCAGCAGAGCTCTCCTCCTCATGCTCGTCAGGGGCTCCTGGGCCCTGGAATTAACATGTTCGTCGTATGTCCTGTTGACATTGATGGCCTTTGATTTGGCGAAAGTTTTGCGCAGCTCCTTCTGCGAGGCTCTCCTTTGCAGACCATCACATTTGCTCGCCCAGCTGTCTTTGCACGCGTTGCTCTTCTCCTCTCTGGGCTCGGCTGCTGGAGCTGCAGCCGCCGGACTTTTGCTCGCCTGGTGATTCTTGAGCCATTTCTCCACCATGCTAGAATTCCCCTTTCTGTTCAGGTAGTCCTCGAATAACTCGGGATGCGAGTCCAGAAAACTTTCCACGTCAGAGAACACCATATTTGGCACTGCCATGTCTGTTCTTCAGATGGTCCTCAGTGAACCAAATCCATGAAGTCGCGCAGAGAAATATCATCTATGAGGCTTTACTGAGGGTTAAAGTAGAGAATCATATGAATACCATAACTTCCAAGATGCGTTATGCAGGAAACACCCCTGGAGCTCTGGCTACATATCCAGTTTCCACTCCGCTCTGTGGGGAGAAGGATGGAGACTCCCTTTGCGCACCAGCATATTCCTCCACAGCATCTCCACGCCGTTCACTTCATTTAAAAAGCATTAAAAGCAGATCTAAGCAAAGCAGCGGGTAAGCAAATTGGAGCTCGTGTAGATCATCACAGGCTTTGAAAATCTCACCGAGAGCCACTACCGAGGCATCACCGTCGTATGGGTCTTCTTGTGTGCAAATGACGCTGGCTGTGGTTGGCTCGGTCCCGCTGACGCTCGCTTCGTCACACAGACAGGAGCTCCGGGTTGCTTCAGCAGTCAGCCCTCTGGCCATTTGAACCGTTTGCCCTCCTTAGAGAGGCGCTCTAAGTATAATGATGAGGGTGCTGATGCTGAGAATTGTGATAATTATGGTAAATTCATCTATCACCTTCTCAGCATGCGTAATGTATGATGCATATTGTAGTAGACGGTATATAAAGATGTAAAAACAGTGAATTACAATGGTGGTCATTTGCCCATTGATGATCATTTAATAATTAAGTGCTACTCTATATTTATAAGGCTTCTAAAGAGCAGAAGACCCCCATGTGGGTGGATTATAATGTAATGAAATTATGCTTCAAACACACTGGATTCCTATGCATTCCTTAATATAACCAGGCTGTGGTGATGGCATGTTGGCTGACAAGACTAATCACACTGCCGCCTGAAGAAAATGTGTTTCAAAGCATGGCCTCTATAACAGAAACTGAAACTCCAACATGCATCTGTTTCACATCCCCCCCAAAACTTTAGCATATGTGGAATCTGCAGTGGTTGGTCTATTATGTAACAACGACTTTTATTGGCAGGGAGATGTCAGAAAATCAAATTCCTTCATACAATATTATTAGTGAATTTGTGTGCAGGTGTGACATTTGAACGCTAGAGGGAGATATACTCCACAACATGGGCTGGGAATGTAGCAACCTGATGGATACACCTGTCACATGGAGACTCCTTGATCTCAATGAAACTTCAGGACATTTTTAAAAGTAAAAGAATAGCAGTGAGAAGTGTGAATAATTATATTTACTACTAGCCAAAACTATTTAGTATTTAACCAGCTTTTGTTCAAACAACCTCAAAGTGTAACATATGTACAGGGGATATAATATATGTACAAATTATGTACATAAGGTATAGTCTATAAATTACTTGATAAGCAGAGGGAAGGGGTAGGAATATAGAACATGTAAGATTTCATTTGTTTTAATTTTTTAACTTTATTGAGTTTGTGTTCAGGTTTGTCTTGTATTCTTTTTTTCTTTTACATGTTCAAAATAATATGCAGCATTTGTGATTTACATATTTACTTCTAAATCCAAACAGACATTCAACAACCAAAGTTCAAGTAACCTCATTTATAAGGACTCCGTCACATGACACAACCAACCAGTACAGTACTGCTTGTATGACTGAACTACACAATGCAGAAGACAAGTTTACACCTGCACACACGCTGACACATGTATGATACTTTAATTTGCAAATCTACATGGACCAAAACTGTTTAAGTGAGAATACAAATAAGGCTGGCATGATCATGCATACACTTACATCACTTCATGAGAAACCAAAAAAAGTCTTTCTGAACAATGCTGCAAAGTTATTCACAAAAAGATGAAATATCATTTTGAAATGAAATTCACAGATAAATAAAATCTTTGTAAAAAGAGAAATACTGTTTTAACAAGAGATTTAAAAGCAGGGGCAGATTTAGCAAGCCTAATCTCAGCAGGTAAATCATTGTAGAGTTTGGGGGGCCCCCACCAATTGCAAAAGCCAGATCACCTTTAGTCACCAGTCAGGCTCTGGAAAAGACCAGAAAGCCACAATCAGCTGATCTGAAATGGTGCCCCAGGCTCATAAGGGGTTAGTTAGGTTAGTAGGCATTTTTTATACAAGCAGAGTCTGGTAGTCAAACCGGAATGGGAAAATAAACAGGAAGCCAATGGAAGGAGACCAGAACCGGTGATAATCCGAGTAGCATCAGTTTCAACAGAACGCAATACAAGTAAACATGGACAATCCTACATATATCCTCAGAGGTCAAGAAAGCTTTATTTTTTTTAAACTTAACTATAGAATTGAAATACGACTGAACAACCTACTGGTCACCAAAAGCGACCACATACTGACTTATTAAGAACAAAAACAAAATAAAATATGTAGTGTCAATTTTATTTAACTTCCAAATTCAAAAATGACATTATAATAAACAGACTGTGAAGGTACCGGACTGTAAAAAAAGGGCACTCATTCTTCTTGGAACAGACAATTATTAAGACATTACAATTTATAAAAACCAAGAAACTACTGAGAAAACAAAAGAGGCAACATAATACACAGCTTTCAGTCTCTACATTCTGAATATACAGTCAACAGCAAGGTTTAATAATACGTTAGAAAGTAACCTGATAAAACCAGGGGATATCTTTAACTCCACCACAAAGGAGCGTCATATCAGAAGCAGAGGTACAGCTGTGGCATCACGCCAAAACCACTCAGATTGTTTCTCATACTGTCTGATCTTTTTCTTTTTTCTATTGAAGAATTGAAAGAGTCCTTGGCTTCTTCAGCAGTTTGTTATGACAAAAAAAATGGCAAAGATGGGCTGTAGAGTTCTTTATGATGTCGCAGACTTCAGGTATGCTATAAGATCGGTTCGTTCATTCTTCTTCTTGATTCCAGCGAAGATCATCTTAGTCCCTGGAATGTATTTCTTTGGGTTCTCCAAATAAATCATCAGGGTGTCCTCGTCCCAAACGATGCCTGGAGTTAATGTGAGCGGAAACAGTGGAGAATGTTAAAAGCCACGCAGCATAATTACTGTAAATACACATGTACAGTACTTACTTTCGCTTCTGTATCAAGATAATACACCGATCGCATACACACCTTTGCTTTTGTTGGCATCAGTGTAGGAAAAGCCCTCTGCCTGGCCAGTTTTACGTCCAAAGAGACCCCAAAGGTTGGGCCCAACCTTATGTTTTCCACCGTTCTCTACAGTGTGGCACTGGGCACACTTCTGGACAAACGCCTTCTTGCCTTTGTTAATGTCTGCAGGCATGGTTTACCTAAAAAATTAAAAAATAAACAATGTTATTAGCTTTACATTATTAATATTCACCAACTTTAAATGCAACCATTGTAAAATGACATTTAATTTTACACTTTTCTTGACTGCTTTTGATTAATAATAGTTTCAGCCACAAGGGGGCGTTAAGCGCCAGCGCTAGTTTCGTAACTCATGTGGTCCCAGGCATTGTTACGAAACCGAGATAATTAACTTAAATCAACATAGTTCCTCTGATAAAACACACTCATTACTTATATACGTTTATTATCTTCGTGATATGACGAACTCCAGAAAAAGAAATGGTCACAGACAGGCCTAATGCAAAACTAATGTAAAAATAACAATATTGGGCAAAAACCTATGAGGAAATATATATTAAGTATCTAAAAGTGTCGAAATAAAGTTTGATTGAGACATTTTACAGCACACGTGTGACTCGGCTCATCAGATAAAACGTGTATTCTCTGTAAAAGAGGGCAGGACACCGGTAGACCACGTTGCTCGTCAAAAGTAAAACCGGCAAAGACGAATTTAAGTCACATGAAAAGATATTACACAAAGAACAACGACGAGAAAAGCTTCATATTTTGATGATAAGCGTCTTACCTTTTCTTGAGTGTGTATCCAACCGACTTTTAGAGACTTATTTCGTCCGCTTCTTGCGCCTTTCTGCCGGCTCGCTTTAGACACGAACGTGCTTTCTTTCCTGTTACGTCAACAGTCAGCTGACCTGTTTCATCATCCTGAAGGTGGTGTTGTTCAATGACTCCTCTTATCAAGTTGCACAACGAAAATGTTTCACAACCCACGCATTAACTGCCTTTTTATGAAACCATTACCACCTACAAACTGTATCTCTACTGACTGTTTACCCACCATCTGAAATATACAGAAACCAGAGTGTAACATCTCGTTTTTAAGCTTAAAAATGTGTTTTAATTTAAGTTACAGCTAGTTGGGGTTAACAATGTCTACAAGTTTTAGAACATGTAATCATTTCTTCTGTAGTTTTATGGCCAATAAGCAGCCAAGTGTGTGTTATGTTCTAATTATATACTGTCAATGTTTAATAATAAATAATACATTTTATTTAAAAGCGCTTTTCTGGATTTTCTACATAAAAAAAAAACATCAAAGCAGCAAAACAACATAAAACACTAAAAACTCATTAAACTAATCTAAACATTAAAAGCGATTTTAAAAAGGTGTGTTTTTGTAAGTGATTTTAAGGTGTTTGTGTCTTATTGACTTTGAATTAAACTGAGACTTCAAATAAACATTTATTTCATTAAATATGATATCCAACCATTTCTGAGACTCACACAGGTGAGATGAGAAGACTTTATATTCACCTTTGCCCATAGACTACATCTCAGGTTACTTTTGTACATAACATAATCTCTCTATAAACCCCACTGTGTGTGTGAGTGAAAACCCCAGGAGTTTACCAGTTTCCAAGAAACCATGCACAGTACACACTAATGAGCACCAAACCATCACAAACAAAATCACCCATCATTGCTCTCTTGCAAACTAAATACAAGTAAGTGAATCAAGGCTCCAAGGCCTGCTTCTCTACGCTGAGCATAGTTTAAGTGTTTGATGCGTTCACTGACACTTCACACTTCAAGTCAACTTATCTCTTACATCGCTGCTTTTCCTTCCTGTGTTGCTTCTGTATTTGATGGTTATTTGTCTTAAGCTTGACTGATAGCCTAATTACACTCAAATATTTACACTTGTATGTCTAAACAGTAACCGTGCACTCTTTTGGACCCATCGCGAGAGAGTTGTGTGTCTCTCATCGTGACGTGTCAGCTATTCGAGTAGTTTCCACTAGCTTTTGTAACGTTACTAATGAGCAGTGTTATGTCATCCGGCTGTCTGCACAGTCGAAACATGCTCACAGAGTTTCATAGTTATATTCTAAGTTAAAAAATATATGTATACTACGTATATTTTGGTCTGGTGTTTCGGTTTAAAGGGCGACCCTGTTAACTGGGGACCTTCAGCCGAATGGATCTGTGGTTGTCGTGGTTACGACATCTGTTGAAACAGGACAGCTATTAAATAGGACACCAAAGACGAACCAGTTATGTTTTATGGCATTGTAATGTTAATAAAAAATAACAAAACACAGAGGCACTCACGACAATAACTACGCATCTTCATGTTTTCAACAACTGTCGTAACTACGACAACCGCAGACGGTCGCCATTTAAAGGGGTCGCTGGTTAAACCGTAACACCGGAGAGTAAAATTCGAGCCTCCCGGTGTTATTTTAAGAAAAATAACTCGCTAAAGCTCTCATGAGACTCATGGTGGGAGTATGTTGGTGGACTCACTGCAACAAGTGTCCTGCCTGGTAGGCTCACCATTGGCTTTACAGTTGTCATGGCTAACTTAAAGAGAGCAACATGGTGTCCTCTTTCTGTCCACCTGTGGAGTCTAAATCCTCTAAATAGAGCACATTTCTCTAGAGACTTTGACATGAAGTTAACAGGTGTGTGACTTTTATTTTTAATGTTATATGAACCTTTCATTTAAAAGTCATGGACATAATATATAGATATTTATATAAAAGTAGCAATGCCACAATGTATACTCAATAGACCCTTTTCACAGCAGCCATCTTGGCATGAAATTGTAAGGTAAACACAGGTGTTACCAATGATACTAATTAGGGTTTAGTTCCATTCAGCTCAAACAGAGTCAGGATGCTGCTGTGGTGCATGCTGGCTCTCTGGACAGGCTCTGCTGCGATACATGGAACAGAAACTTCATTAGTATCATTGAATACCCCTGTGTTGTATTTCATGTCAAAATAGCTGCTGTACATTGTACTACTACAATCTCAGAAAAACCTTGGGCATAGCAGTATATGGTATTATACAATTATTCTTATCATCACTTACAAAGACCCTTAAATGAATGCAAACAGTACTAATACAGTAGAATTCAATACTGTAGATAAACAAACGTGCAGTGTAATATATACAGTATAATCTTACTGCTATATGGAGTCCAGTTGGACTTGACTGCCATCATGCAGTCCAGTGAGATGAACTAGCCTGATATGCAATAACAGATAGTTGATGTATCATTTGCAACAAAATGCAAAAGCCAGACCAAAGTTCTGCACATAGTACTGATAGCTCCAGAGCAACATATTATGCATTGGCTAATGCCTCTGTCAGACTGTTAAATTTAAATTTGCTGTGAGCTATCAGTCCAGTGTGCCAATCTTTCTTCTGACCTTTGCCTCAAGTTTTTTTTTTTTTTTTTTTGAACCAGCACCCGTAGCAGTAACCTACACTCCGTTTGCACACAAAATACATTCTCCATTCCCAAGTGTCATATCTGATTCAGTGCTAATGCAACATTATAAAATGCCAGTATAATTTCCCAGTTGATGTTTAGATGTGCAGGCTTTACACATAAAATTACAACTATAACTTAAACAGTGGGATTCATTAGTGAATATGTAAGCACAGTACTAGCCAGAGGGTGCTTCTAAAAGATAGAGCAAATCACAAACATCCCATTATTGGGTGAAAACATATAAATGTACAAAATAATGGGAACAAAAAAGAACACATTCCAACAACTCAATAAGAACTACATTATTTTCTTTAATGACTGGTAAACACCATACTTTTTCTATTTAATTAAACAAAAAGTGCTTTGGCGTCGATTTGTGTTTAATTCACTGCAGATGAAGAAAAGACAACACCACATATACATAAAAAATATCCCCTAAAAATGCACTATTCTAATAAGTAAAGGGACTGTCTGTAGCTGTAAAATAAATGAACAATATTTCTGTCCATAGATTAGAAATTATAGGGTGGTGTAAATTGAAAATTCTTATGTAACTCAAAATTGTTCTTTGTTAGAATACTTCTTTAGTCACCTAACTTAATCACCAGTGGTGGATTTGTCCAGTTCCTATAGGCAAATTAGTACTTCACCACTGGAGGTAGCTCAATGCTTGTTTGGAAACTGCCAATAGAAACTAAAACTAACAATAGATTGGTGAGAGTAAAACCAATAAAGTGGTGAAAGCTTCAGGGCTGGGTCATGATTTTCTGACATGATTTTCTGAAACATTCATGTTCACTAAAATGTTAATTTGGGGAATAGTGTGCATGTCGAAAGATGCCTGGTTGCTCAAACAAGCCATCTGTAATGGCACCCACCTGTAAATCAAAGCCTTACTATAATTTGAATAGGTGAGTTAAGAATAAATCACCCTCAGTACAGTCGTCATGAACGGGGAAATTAGCTATAGAGACCAAAACTATTTTTTGTACCAGGCTGTAAACATGTTTATTTCTGCTGTGAAGTTGGACATTTTAACATGGAGATTGACTTGTTTTGCAGCCTGCCTCAAGTGGCTGCTTGAGGAACTGTAGTTTTTGGCACTTCTGCATAGGTCACAGAGGTTACCGCTTGCTTAAAGCACCCAGGCGTCATCTTTTGTTGATATTTAGGTTAGCTGGGGAGGCAGAAGAGGCAGGACTGCCAAGATGGCGGCGGCCTGAGCCGCCACACTTTGAGTTTCACAATGACTCTTCAGAAACCTGTGGGTGACGTCACGGATACAACGTCTATGGTTTGTTTGACCCCAGAACTCAGATACTCAGACTCTTACTGGATTAATGAACACAATACCTTCAAATACTAACCTCCAGGTTTGTTCCTGAGGGTCCTTTAATTGCCTACTACACCGAATCCGATGTTTTGCGTGACTCCATTGCCGCGTTTTGCGTCGAGCCGCTGCCCGCCACTGCTTGATCCACTCCTGCGCTTTCTTCCCGCTCAAAGCCGATCTTGCTGCAGGGAGGAGCGACCGGAGAGAGTGCAGTTGAGCCGAGCTGAGCATCACAACCCGCATTCAAGGAAACGGGCAAACACAGCACTTTTTTTTTTTTTCTGTTTACTTTCCATAACGTTGTTGCACACCTTCAACACGAAGAAATAGACATCCTCGATGTGGAGCTTTATGGAGGCCGTTTGTCTTTGAGAAGCTGGGAATCTCTAACCCAGTCAAGGGAGACCCCTCCAATTGTTTCCTGCGCCAAGAACTGTAAAGACATGGTCATTACACCGCATCTGTGGTAAGGCAATGAGCTTTCTCTCTCTCTTTCAATCTCAGTGCCAGTCTTGCATGTATATATAGAGGAAACCACCGTGTCATAACAATGCTGTGTTGCAATAAGGTGCACAGCCCCTGCTTTTGGTGCTGTATTCACACCGAGACCCCAGCATCTCATCCTTTTGTATTTGCATCCTGACTGATTCACCGAGGACCAGTCAGACATTACCACCTAGCCTTGCTCTGACTTAGCTAGCTGCTGCTGCTGCTGCCTGTGCTACAGGGATGAGATGACCCTCCGACCGTGCATCAAAACATGCATGTCCCCAGCACCCACAGTCATGCATCCAGGAGCCCTGAAAACATGCATGTTGTGGTGGAGTAAAAAAGCAGCCAGGCGGCCAACTCCGTTCACTGACTTTGATGATATAAACGTAATGCGTCACTGACATATTCACCTTTTTTTTTTTAAATTGAGCCTCGCAGCTTCTCATTAGACAACACGCACCTCACACATGAAGAGTATTATTGATGGACATGATCTCCACTCTCACATTGCACACTCATTATGTTGTCAGTGTTGAGAATGCCAACTCATTGAAAGTTAGCCAACTTCTGTCACTTACAGGATTGCTCCACAATATCACTCTGCCGCCTTCTTCAACTGAAGGTCAGCCAGTGACTTTGCAGTTGTTTTAAAAAAGACACCCCAGAAAAAAAAAACCCCCACATAAATTAAAGAAGGGCACAGGGGACTTGAAAAGCTCGATGCATTTATAGCTTGTCACTGGCACGCTTTGTTGAATAGATAGTTGCTTTGATCAGCACCGATGATTGATTTTCTGATGTATTTCTTGGCCCGGGCCGGCCTGAAGAACCCTCAAAGCTGAAGGTGTCCCCGTCCCATTTAGATGAGATGTGTTTGCAGGGCTTATGTGTCTTATCCTTTTTGATAGAGGGAGAAGCAGATGAAGCAGAGGCCAACCTCGCTTCGATGCACAAAATATTGGATTCAGATTGTCTTTGTCATTAATATTGTCAGTCAGGAATAAAAGCAGATAATTACTCCTGCTGACTCATTTTAAGTTCATTAAAGCAGACTGATGTTAATATATGGTGTCATTAGCTTGATTAGTTCTTGATGTATTTGTTTTAGTGCTTTGTATGAATCAAAAACAACATGACGCCTGACTTTTAGTTCCACAACAAAATGATACTTCCTGTTATATCTTTAATTAATTTCTGCCAAACTTCTTTGAGTAAGCCAAACGTCTAATATCCGGCGGTGTTGTCTTGACACATAAACTGTTAAAGACTTTGCCTCAGTCGAGATACAGTATAAAGGCAACAACTTACTGGATCTGAACATGATTCAGTGCCAACTTCCAGCTCTTCAGTTCCCAATATGGGCAGCACGAGTCAGTCAGTACTTCAAAAGTATTGCACTGTAATACCAAGCTCTACCTAGATGATGTAATGTGTGCAGCGCAGGATAAACTGGCTGTGTCCAGTTAGTGTTGATTTAAAAAAAAAAAAAAAAATGGAAGTCTACTTTAAAGAGATGCTCACAGTTTCCAGATGTCACCCAAGATCTGCACCCATTTAGCCGGCTTTTGCACACCCAGGTAAAATGGTCAGAACAGTTGCTGTGCTGATCGATATGCATTATTAGCCAGTTGTAAATTCAGACAATAGTTGTCCTTGAAGACCCTGTAATATAATCTTGGGACATGAGTCTGCTTTTGTTGGCCCGCTTTAATTATGCAACAGAGAGGGGAGATCAGCAAACTTGGTTCAGAGTGTAGAGTGCTGGTCGATAATGTGATATTGTGGGTGGCTTGGATGTGGTGACAACACAAACATGAATGTCTTTCAACCCCTATTAAGGCACAGTTACCATCATGCTTCATCGTATTACATGTTTGTGATGAGTGTGGCCATTAACATTTACGTTTAATGGCGGCAAACATCCTCAGAGAGAGTGGAAAGTGCTCTCTGATTGTTCTTCATCGGTTTGTTTTGGCTTTGGGTCTTGCAGTACATCTCCACACATATTGGGCGTCTAAATCTCAAGTTTATTTTCTTCATCCATCTCAGATCTCACTGTGATAGTGGGATTACTTTGGTCGTCTAAACCTCTCCCCAGACAGCTCTGCATCGCTCTTCCTGGCCTGACCCACATCAGGACAGATGATAGTCCCTGCTTTATTTGTGATACTTTATTGATCCCTGCTGGAGAAATTTGACTTTTCACTGGCCAACAACCCTTAAAGTCACTGCGCATTTTTCGGCTACAGATTAGGCATCTTGTTCAAAGAGATTTCAGTAGAGCAGATTGTTATTGCAGGTGACTGAACCCCAGCTCAAACGTCATAAAGGTCCTCCTAACCTTATTTTTTTTAAAGTAAAAGGGAATCATGAGTCTCAAACTCAACTCAAAAATAGTATTCATGTGATCACATGCCCTGTAGCTGTGCTTGTTGGACCATAAAAAGAGCTGACAACTAGAGTCGTCAAAAATAGACCTCAACATCCTGTTGGTCTTTGTGTTAAAAAAACACAAATATTATGAGCTAATAAACCTTTAACTCACTTTTTAATGAAAATATCTTTAATACATCCAGTAAATCATTTCAGTATATCTAACAGTAATGATTTCAGTAGCATGCAATGATGCTACAAAGCTTTTCATTTGCTCTGTTGCTGCTCTGAAACAGGCGGAGACTTAGAAGTATTTACTCAAGGCAGTTACCTGGAGCTCAAGCTGATATTGTTTTATTCAACGATCTAAAACCAAACCCAAATATTTTCATTTTACTATCATATAAAACAAAAATATCAAATCCTTGCACCAGAAGCTGGTTTAGAAACACGTAATTGTACGTAGCAAGTTCATTTTCTGTCGACCAGCTAAACACAGCTCTAATCCACACCATCAGGTATCACTGCAACCACATTGTTTATGATCTGCACAAATAACTAAAGTCATTTTATATGGCATGCATTTAGTAATACAAAACAGGAGTTAGTAATAATGACATTTCTAAACTTGGGTATAGGTCGCAAATATGCTGCTACTGCAGACAACAGAATTGTCACAGACGAAGCCTCGTCCCCTGTTTGTGCCCGATCATTAGAGTTGTTTACTCAGCTTGTTTTATTAAAGTGTCTCCAGAGTCTAGCTTAATGAGCCGTCTATGAACATCTTTAAATCTTTAAATTTAGCAAGAACTGCATTACATAGTGTATAATCAATTGGTTGGTTGAGGTTAAATGATTTTCTCCCCCAGAACATCTCTCTGACAGTTTACATCATTACTTTTGATTTGGGGGGAAACCCTTTCCCCCAAACACTGTTGCTTTTCTGGACCATGAAATGAGATAGAACTTATTTCATGTGTGCGATTTAGCTGAGAGTGCATTTTGGTGTGACCAAGAAGTGAAATTGTTTTCTTGCTTATCTAGACATTTCATGGATGTGGAGCCATATAACTGTGAACTTAAAATGGTTATGGGTAAATTAGGCAGCGGATAGGCTTATTTTCATATTTTTTTTTAGCGTGTAATGCATCAGCACAAACAAAGAGGCTACATGCTGCAGAAATACACACCTCGATTAGCAGGGATATTATTTTATACACCTTTATTCCATTACCATCACTACACACCAAAACATACAAAGGTGTGTGTTGTGTAATGATGCGTCATTACATTATTGTTTGTCAACTTTTGTCAACACATATCCTGTGTGTGCTACACGTATTTATTATAATATTTTGCAAATTGCAATTGCAATTGCAATACCACACGTTTGTTTTAAAATACCACACTTCCCCATACTTTTCTCAGTTGTAGCCTGAATAACAATGGGATAGTGAGACTGTAGTAAATGTGGTCGAGTTGTAAAAGTTTGGTGACATTTTACTCCATCTTGCGGCATGAAAAGAATGTCGACAGAAGGGTCTTTCCTCCAGACTGTTACATACTAGTGCTGTTGTTACTTCATGAAGCTGAAAGCTCTTCTTTGTCCAGCAGGATCTTGAAACATCAAGCTATTTTCTGGACTGAATTTGAGTGCTCAGATTTTCAGTTATATTCCTTTTTGCGTAAAGCATAAAACAAGATTTATTTTCACATACAAACTGACTCAAAACAGAAGTCTTTTTCAGTATTCATTACCTTGCACGGTTTGGTTTACTTGCAGACTCATCAAAAAACAAACATAAACAGACAAAACTAATAAAACAGGCATATTTAAAAAACACTGGCATCATCACATTTCATCTCATTGTAATAGGATGGAATCACAGACCTGCACTGATGCACGTTATCCACTCATAATCATATAATCATATGACAATTTGTGAGTGTTTGGTTTGACATTGTTCTTGAGGTCTTGCGCAGGTGTTTAAGAGGTATCATCGTAGTGTCCACATGGCAGGACCTGCCTTGTCCTCCTGCTTAAAGGAGCATAATCATGGTGACTGGATTTAGAAGATTAAGCTCATATCTAATCACATCGCGAATGGGTGTTCCCTAACGTGGTAACTGGCATCGTATGGAGCAACACTGATGTCCATCTATTAAACAGGAGGAGGAATTATGTAAGCTGTAAGATCATGTTGTGAGGGAGATCCTGACCTGTAGTGACGAAGACATCGTGAGTTCAGGTGTTTTGCTGACATCACATCACATAATCACCATCAGTAAACAGCGGGACTTACCCGACTCTCACTTCCAGACATGGATGTTGTTTTCCGAACAGACTCTCACTGCAAAGACAGAGCGTTTTTTCCGGGGACAGTTCGCCGAAGAGTCGGCAGGGAGGACTGACAGAGACCGGTGCATACATAAATTGAGCAAGGGTGAAGTTCTTCTTCAAAGGTTTTTACATACAGCAGCTTTATATGTGTTTTTGGCACCTTTCCATTTGTTTCATGAGCTCATAGACAGCTGCTCATGTGTTTAATTTACAGTAAATGTCACTGAAAGGACTCCTAGCTCACAAACCAGATTGAACTGTGTAACAAAACAGCAAAGTTTACACTTAAAACTACTGCTCCCCTCTGCTTCCTTATTAGGTCAAGGAGAGTGGATGTATTAAATAGGCTAAGTGGAATACACTACCTGAATGGACTTAGTGCTTTGTCTTACAGTAGCTTAGATCCTAGTTGGCTTAAGACAGGGCAGGGATGATGACGTTGTGAAAGGATCTGAATTATAGATTATAGTGTGTGAGTGCACCGTAAAGTTGCATGTGAGAGTGCGTACTGCTGAAGTGTGCAAGAGCCGCTCTGTGGACGAGGGGAGTTTCCCTGATAAATGGGAGAGCACATCCTGTAGCTCAAACCACAAGGTGCTCCAGAGTTGTATACCGTGACTGGTGTGAACATAAACAGTGTCACACACACACACACACACAAACACACACACACACATACACACACACATACACACACACACATATATATATATACTCACAATTAATTAAGTTATCAGAATAGTTGATTGATCCATTTTCTGTCAATCAACTAATCGATTAATCAGCAGATTGTTCAGTTTTAGACATAATATGTTGTAGAGTAACTCCCCACAGGCTGCAGCACTTAGACTACTAATACACCACTGCAGAGCAACAGTGCTTTTCTCCATACATGATTTATTGTGGAGCTTCTCTAATCTTCATCACATTATGTGGTCGAGTTTGTCAGACTGTTTAAATGCCGGTAAATACGTCATCGTCGGAATGTTACCCTCAAAGTCACACTATCAACATTTAGGTATTTGATCAAAAAACATTGCTGTATTTGTCCTTGTAAAGAACCAATAACATCCTCAGTATCTCAGGTTTTGTTTACCTGTTTGTTTTCTGCTATCTTGCAACTGATGTTTTATCAGCGCTGAGACCTCCTGAGAGCTTAGACAATTACACAGCACCACTGCAGGCAGTATTACGGGTGTCAGCGTGGAGCAACATGGTGCCATGACTAATGATGAAAACGAGAGCTCCCTGTTGCTATTTGTACATAATGTTAACAAGACATTTGGAAATTTATTCAAAACATGGCCCTGCCAATACTTACCGAGGGTTCATATTTTAAACTAATAAATGCTGCTAGTTATCACGGGTTTGTGACCATACAGTTAAGCAACAAAGATGCTTTCCGATCTGCAAAACATAAGAAAAGAAAGAAAGAAAATGAAAAGTGCCAGAGAAAAATGTTCTGGAGCCCAAGGTGACGTCATCAAATATCTTGTTTTGTCTGAGCAACAGTCAAAAACCTAAAGATATTTAATAAGTACGACGTAAGACAAAGAAAAACAGCCGATTAGAACATCATTTGAGAAGCTGAACAACACATTTCTGGTATTTCTACTTGAAAAAATGACTTTAATGACTAATCGTTTATCTAAATAGCTGCTGTTCATCAACTAATTGACTAATCATTGCAGCTCCGCGAGCTTCAACTTAAGGAAGTGGACGCCACATAGTTACAAGCCCAAGTCAATATAGATTAGAGCTGAAATCAGTCAATTACTGGGTTTGTCCGTTGAAATTGCTACAATTTCGCCTCTCAGATGGGATGATTTCCTTCAACAATCTCAAAGCAGACACAACAAAAGGCTTTTTCAGTGATGCAATGAGAAGAATCTTAAAAAGTCATGCTTCAAAGAATAGCTCGGGGCGTCTCAGCCGAGCATCTGTGAGTTAGATCAGCATATTGAAACTGATGGAGATCTGAATATATCAGTCACTCGTTTCTTAAAGGTACAAAGTAGATTAAATGAGCAGTGACAGTGTGGCTCTGTACGTGGTATCAACAGCATTGTGATAGAATGAGGAAGGCGAGGGAGCAGCAGTCGTGTAACTTCCTGAATTGTATCTTTCAGATGAACGGCAAGCAGTGAGCGTGAGCCAGTGTCAGAGGATGCTCCTGATCCACGGGGCCCAGTGCTGAGGGAGGTCCACGGAGCCAACTGGTGCCCACCATGTCTCACCACCAACACTACCAGCGAGGCCCCCACGGCCGCGCCTTGAGCACTGAGGAGAGGACCTCCATGCCAGTCAACAAGACCTCCACACCGGTTCACAAGAGCGCCTCTTCCTCTTCCTCTTCCCAACGTGACAGCCGGCAGGTAATTTCCTGGCTACAGGAGGAATCCATCTGGAAATAGTTTCTAGGGATAGCAGACTTTGGCTGAATGTGACTTGAGCAGAGGTAATATACAGAGGAGCGGATATTATTTTGAGTTGCTGCAGTCTTCTGTCAGTGCCATTCTCTAGTGAGACAGTTTATGCAACAGGAAAACAAGCAGATAGAAAGTGGGCCAGCCAGGAAATATAAAATCATGAAATATTAATTCAGCAGTTTCAGTGTGTGTAACAAAAACAGTCTAAAGTATTATGTGATGACCTAGTCGGTTTTTATAAAATCAGCTGCCACCATGCAGCGTCACCATTTCAAGCAAAACAAACGGAGCATCCCCAGGTTTTCTCCACAAATCCTGCGCATGCATCGTAGGTCTGTCCTCGACATAAGACTCTCTTTGCTGACTAAAGCTGGGCATCCTGCGCATTGTGTTTTTACGAGCTTTAATCTGTCTTTTCTGCACATTTAATCTGTTTTTTCTGCAACTGACCGACCACAGCGTAATCACGTTTTTTGTCCATTGACGGTTCCCATAATGTTTATTCAGACTGCATCCTCAAAAAACGCTGACAAGAAGAGAAAGGCAACGTTGCTTCATTCTACTTTTAAATCAAAGCAGGAAGAAAAACAGACAAATACTGACAGACGGCTGAGAAGATGCAGACTTTTGTCAGTTCTGTGAAAGTGAAGTGAAAGTGTGAAGTGAAATTCGGTTGTGTTTCTATTCCAGCACACACTCAGTCAGGACTACAGTTGCCACACCAACAGTGTGACGCGCCAAAAATCCGTCTAAACCTCAGGAACCCTTCAAACTGAACCCATCTGGCAGGAATGCGCCCATATAATTCAGGGTTAAAATCCGGTTGAATCCGGACAGTGTCTGTCACAGCATTCCTTTAACTAACTGATGAGTTAGATCCGTCAAATTGTTTCTCTACTTTCCCTCTGATAATGACTAATGATAAATACTTTATTCCCCGTGAAAAGCTCATTGGAAAAAAGACTATTTGACTTTCAACCCTATGAGACCTTATCAACCTATCAGATCACTGATCAGCTAAGATAGAGCAGCCTTACTTCCCCGGTTAGTAAGTAAAAACCTCGTAGAGACCTGGTGAACGATGAGACACACTCTTATTTCACAGTTCACTGGACAAGTGCTTAAACTTAACCCCTGCGGTAAACTATCTGAAGCCCCCCGGCCCTCCTTACTTCTCCACTGCTGTGTCACCGTGGCCACGCAGAAACGCGACACCGAAACTGGAATCTCTGACATCACAGCTTTTCCGTCGGCGCCGGTCGATGCATATTTCATGAGGGACAGGCGGAGACTTGGTGCTCCACTGAACATGTGGCACGCTCTGGTATGCTGTGCCGGAGCCCAGCTTGTGTCCACAGGAGATGGCTCTCTGAAGAGAAAAAGAGAGTTGGTTTGAGAAATGAGGCCCTGTTTGAAGCGCACAGCCGATGGCCTGCTGCTTGATGAGGCGGACCGTTAACCCTTCAAACCCTCCTGTTCATTGTTCCTTTCTTTAATGTCGGCTACTTGCTTCTGATAACAAGCCTTCACGGGTGAAAGGGTTCAGCATTTCAATCCGTAGACGCTCCGTAATCTTAAAGGCAGCTCATTCTGAGAGCGAGGTTATCTGTTAGCCTTTCTTCTTTCATTCATCTCTTTTAATGTGCTTAATGAAGTCAGGCACTTGCCACTAAAATAACAGCAAAATGGGAGTCTTTGCCCAGTAGATTGCCTTAATTTTGCACACCTGCTTGATCAAGACCTCAAGATAGTCAGCATATTGAAAGAATCAGCAGCACATGAAGATTTTAATTGGGAATTAGTTCGTGATTGTTGCAGCTGTTTTGTGTTATGATTTAGGAGTGTTCACTAAATGATGCAGTGATGTACCTGTGGCTGATCCAGACACTTGATGTAACAACTACAGAAGCGGCTCTGTCGCTCAGAATCACATTTAGAGCTACAAATCCTCGCCTGTTCAGTTCAGCTGTCTCGGGGTTTTGGCTCACGACCGTTATAAAAATGTACAAGGAAAGAAAGGGCATACGTCTGCTGTGGTTACATTTTAAGAGACACTGACTTTAAAGTCACAGTGAAACTGAAGTGAAAGTGTCTTAACCTACATAATGTGACATTTCTAACTGAAACTGAGTGCGTGTGTGGGGCGATTTAGTTACAGTTCTTCAGATTTGATAGGAATCGCCTGAAAGTTGGCGTAGCTTAATGACTAGGCCGCGATACAGAGTTCCTTCCTCACTGTGTTGTTAGATCAGCGTAAGCGTGACATCACCCATAAGTTTCTGAAGAGCGGTTTTAAGATAAAAATAACCGTCTCTGGCTGCTGCCATCTTCTGCCTCCTAGCTAATCTAAAAATCGGCAAAGATGTGGATCTTCAGCGGACCTGAGGCGGGCCGAATGACACCTGGGTGCTCAAACAATCCAGCTGTAATGGCACCACAGTATTTATGCGTAACTTTAAGCCTTAATATAATTTTAACGGGTGAGTTCAAACAAAATTCACCCTCAGTACAGTTGTCATGAATGGGGAAATGGAGTTGGACATTTTAACATAGAGGCCTATGGAGATTGACTTGTTCTGTAGCCAGCCTCAAGTGGCCACTCGAGGAATTGCAGTAGAAATGAGAAAATCTATTTATTCTCCCTCTATATTGGTGAAAGATGAAGGTGTTCAAGAAAAGGCTAAAAATAGATTATTATTATAATAAGAATTAGAATCAGTCATTTAAAAAATATATCACCATGAGGTCCATTTAGTAGCTGTCATGTTGGTGAGGACTGGGCAAACCGTGTGAAGTGCTGCTCATGTGTGACATGCAGCTACAAACTGAAGTGATTATTATAAAACTGGATTCTTTTACAAGTTGAGTCTTAAATATTTCTGACTGATTTCTGAGGACGTCTCCAGCCACTTATGTCTCTGAACATTATGCAAAGTTATACTGGCATTTTTGGTGGCACTGTGGTGCAGTGGTTAGCACTGTTGCCTCACAGCAAGAAGGTTCCTGCTGTGATTTATAGCCTTTTCATGAGCGCCTCCATCTTTCAAGAAGGGCTCCTGGTTCGAACACCGACTTTGGTCTTTCTGTGTGCAGTTTGCATCTTCTCCTTTTGTCTGCCTGGGCTCTCTCCGGGTACCCCGCAGTCCAAAAACATGCACTTAATAGGTTAATTTGTGACTCTAGGTGTGAATGTGAGTGTGAATGTGTGTCTCTGGGTGTCAGCCCTGTGGTGAACTGGCGACTTGTCCAGGGTGTGCCCCGCCTCTTGCCTAATGTCATCTGGGACAGGCTGATCTGAGGCTGATATGGATAAGCGGTTACAGGAAATAGATGGATGGATACCTGCACTTCATTGTGTAATAACTTTAATCACAGCGTGTTCCTGCATCATATTCTTCTTGGTGTGTTCTGTGCAGAGAGTTTTGAGTGGTATTATGTTGGTAGACTGCTGTGGAGAATATGCAGTACAGGACATCTTCCCCTGGGACATCCTGAGGAAGCACAAAGATGCTGAGAAAAGACCTCGGCTAGCTTGGCTGAGTCTCAGTTTTTGAGGAAAAATGAGAGCGGGGCATTTTGTTTGGGGAAAGCCTTAATGAGATCCAGCCTCCATTTTCAAATCAATACATGTCACTTTCCCCTTTGCTGACGACTACTGGTCACTCTGGAGACCCTCATGAGAGCAATTAGAGGCACCACCTGCAGTGAGCACAGACACACACACACACACACACACACACACACACACACGTTTATTCAGGATGTAGCTGTGTCACTGCAACTATCATTTTTTCTTTTGCTGCTTGTCATAGATAGTAGAAGGAATAGACGCTGTCTCGGGACAAACATTTAAGAACGGTCCCTTTGATTTACGAGAGCGGAGAAATCAATGATTATCAAGCGATTATCAGTTCCTCTAAAGTCAGATAGTGGTCGTTTCTCATGGTAATGACCAAAACATACTGACGTTACTGTAGATGAAAGAATGATGGAGCACTTGCACTGACAACTGCATAAATTAGTATGTTGTCTCTCCTGTAAAGACGTCTTTCTTGAAATTATTTATTTCTGCTATGGCCAGGTTATCATAGTGTCTAATGTGCACAGCAGACCAACTCAAAAGCAGAGAAGATGATCTTTATAGAGACAGACATCTAAAATAAAGTGTAAAATGAAATGTGTAAAAAAAAACAACACACATAGGTAGTTTTAATCTTCACACAGTCTGTGCAAGTTGTGCCAATCTTGCCATGGTTATTTCTGGTTTCAGCCACCTTAACACCTTTGTAATATCGCTTAATACGAAGAGATTGTGGCTTATTGTTTGATATAAAAAAGCCATGTATTCTGAGGCAGATCGATACCCAAGAGATCTTTTTAATTGTACCTTAAGTGTAAAGAAAATGCATAAAAACACAGATTAATCATTTGTTGTTAGGTAGCTCTCTTTTTGTTGAACGCTTGAAACCCAGTGAATGAAACATTCAGACGGGTTTCCTCTAGTATCTCTCTCACATGTCAGCAGGTCACACTTGTGGACTGCAGGTCTGTAACTGAATCTGTGAGGGAATCAGTCTGTGCTTATACACAGTCAGGGTGTTAACATCTCATCCATGTGTCCGCCCACCCTCCTACTCTAAGCTTTACTGCTGAGCCAGCCAGACACTGCAGTGAAATGCATCCTCGCAACGATTCCTCTGTGGTTATTAGCTGCTGAAATATCATTGTGCAGTGGGGATTGTGGCAACATGTTACAATACAAGGTTTCACAGAACAGTATATTCTTACACAATATATTCTTATGCAAGTACAACAGGAGGCAACATACTGTAAAATGCAATTTTAATGAGCTACGTAGTGATGAGGCTAGCGACACTATGCGCAAGATGTCAGTCAGTTAAGGGAACTTGGGATCCTTGTACCATTTAGCATCTAATCAGTATAATAGGTGTTTGCTTTTGGTCCTCCAAGTTAAAAACTTTGGGCATCCCTGATCTAAAGTTTTACAATGGTACCTAACTCACTATCACTCACAGGTTGCTGTGGACATCTACCACCTCTCCTCTACCTTCACCTGCCGTCCCTCATCACACCTACCCCTCATCTACCCTCATATACAGACTTTATTTAATCAGGTAATCTCATTGAGATTAAGTTCTGTTCTGCAAGAGTGACCCAAGACACCAGAGAGGATGAAGAAAGCAACAAAAATAACAGCACCATCAAAATCATTCAGACAGGATCCGGCACTGTGGTGAAAACACAAAAAGTTTTTCCATTCATTTGAGTGCATGTAGTGCGTTTTGGCTGTGGCGGTGTGGGCCGCAGCGAAAAAAGAGAAGATGAGCCGGATCCAACTTTTGATGTCACACTGCGGCCACCAATCAGACACTCAGATCTGGCAAACCCTCCACAGTCAGCCTGAAATGTCTCTGAAACTGAGGCTGTCCAGGTGGATTCATAGACTAAACTCTGATACTCTACCTGTGTGTGTGTTCTGGCTTTGCTTATTTGATGTACCGGCTTCTAAATCTGCGTCTGGCTCACAATTTATGCTGGAAAATATTGACAGAAAGAAGATTAATTTGGTTTGTGTCTGATGGTTTGAGAGAGAGAGAGAGGGAGAAAGTGAGCATTGGTCGAGAGACATAGACAGTGAATGAGAGTGAGGGAGTGCCGGCCTCAATAAAGCTGGTTAATCAGTAAAATGAAAAGTTATTTCAAGATTATTTCACAGCAGTTACGTTCAACACGAATAGAGACACCCCCAGCAGCACCTCTCATCCCCACACATCGCTGAAAAACCCTGCAGCGATTCACTGCAGCTCCTGATCCTGTCTGAATATAAAAAAGTTGAAAATCGGCCCGTGGGATGAGAAATTCAAGGTTTAAAAAGAAATCTTCTGTGACTCATTCCATTCCTAAGATGTGAAGCAGTGGATGGCAGTCCTCCCAAGTTCAGTCTTTACCCGAGGGGTAACCAGAGGTAGAGTCCTCAGATCTGTTCTGATGAGCAGAAGATGAGTGATACACTGAGTAAGCTTTTCAGGAGACCTTTATGAATAAAACTGATTGTAAGTCTCCTCTTTCTTCATAGTACACAGTGATGAGTATGATATCTGCCTCATGTATTGAAACACAAAACACAATGATAAATTGCATTCAGTCGTCGAGCGAGCAGCATGAGAATAACGGATAACTGCGTATTCAGGCGCAGACATTAAAGAGCCATTGAGAAGTCATCAAGGGCTTTTAAAAGGTTGTACGCCTTTTTGTTGGTTAGTTGTTGCTGAAACATGAGCTGCTCGGGTTTCAACCTCATATAAATAAAAACTGTAGGCTGGTAAGTCTCTGCCAGCTACGAAAGCTGAGAATGGTCCTCGTTATATAAGTTTTATTGTATCCGTAATCTCGAGATCATAGTTTAATTGTCTCATGTCTGTGTGTTCCTCACAACTTAGGCTGTTATGTTGCTGATTATTTTCTTGATTGATCAATCAATCTTTTAGTCAATAAAATAAAAAAATACCAATTACATCTTTTCCTCTTTCCAAGGTGACGTTTTCAGATGTCTTGTTTTAATCAACAAATGTTTGGTATTTTTTTCTCTCAAAAATGATTAAACATTATTATAGTTGCTGATTAATGGCAGCTCTACTCTTAATGGGACAGTCAAAAAAAAAACCCAAAACAAGTTCCTTTTCTCACGATCATTTGATAATTAAGTTGTTATCCTTTTGTTTGGCTGTGAAGGCGAGACATTTATTCTGTTATTTCAAGAAAACAACTTGCTGTTTTCCCAAGACAACAAGGCAATTAACCCGTTAACATAAGAACACCTGCGGTAACTAGATAATTAACTTGTTGTGTCGAGATACCATGACATAATAAAACGATTACAGTCACTGTCCTTCTTAGCCTCCCAAGTGATGACTGGACTGTTTTCTGGCCTTTATTTTGTTTATTTTGGGTAATCAATGGTTCAGTAAGCCCAGTAAGATTTAGAAATGCCATGAAAGATTAAAATGATTACAGCATTATGTTTTATTGGACTGAATACACTCAGGGTGTTTGAGCAGCAGTAGAGACGAGTGTCAGCATCTGTGGGAGAAGCAGATGTGTGAGAGAAACATCAGAAGTGGGCTGGCATACTGATATTTATAGTGCTGATTTAGCCTAAGGTGTCCCCAAGGAGTGTTTGTCCTTTCTGCTGCTCTGAGAGACCTTAACTGTAATAGTTTGATTCATTGCGGCATTAAAAGATCTACTGCGCGACAGTGCTGAGTGTCACTGCAGGTGGTGCTACTATAAGACGTAGCCTGACGCAGGTAGACTAGACTGTTAGTCACTTATTTCTGTTTAAAATATACTTCCATCTAACCACGTGACTCCACTGAAATGAGTCATTTTCAAGTGAGACGTAGAAAAGAAAAAGCACAAAGGCAAAAAAAACAAGTCAAACTTATCCGGAATCAAACGAACAAGCTCACGGAACAAACCTTTTTAAATCTTGACATAATAAAGGCAGACAGCCTCTTACCGAGTCCGCCACAAGATCCTTCATTAAAGCGGTAAACTCAAGAGGGATCGGCTCATTCAGCTTTAAATTATTCTGCAGTGAGATCAATGAATGTGAGCAGAGTGCAGGAAATCACTTTGGCTTAATTCAGTTCTGTTTTCAGGCTCCAATAACTAAAGCAAATTCTCTGACTGTAGCAGTAATTTCCATATAAACCTGTAGTTGGCATACACTTTGGTATTTATGTGGTGGTGCCAGAGGTCGTGTGAGGCATTGATTAATTGTTGATTTATATTGTTGATGGTTTGGATCTTAAAACAATGCCCAGGAAAGTGCATTGAATTGCAATATTTGCAGCACGAGTCATTCTTTATATAGTGTAGTATTGATTTATCAATTTGGAGCCAGTTGAAAGTCCGTTTGTAGTGCTGCAGATAACACACAGGAAGTTTGTGCGAAGGGTTCCTCACAGGCTGCTGCTTGTTATTAGATTTCAGGAAGGCTGCTCGTCATGCTGTTATGTTCTAAAAACAGAAGCTGTTGAAGATGTTTTTTTATCATTTCACAGGCAACGTTATACAGTTGCTCAACTGACAATGACCTTTGAGCATAATGAGCAGGCCGCTACCTTTTACGATACGATTGCTTCGAATGGCGAGGTACATTCGGCTAATGAAGCCGAGCTCCTTCATTTCCCCATCTGCACGGGGCCACTGAAAGGAGGGGAGAAACATGACCTCATTACCAGACAGATCTGTTTGCCTGGTCATTAGATTAAACAAGCAGTTGTCTCCTTTTGTTAAGTGTCCTGCAAACCAAGGTCGGGTGTCCTAACGCTCACCCTACAAGCTGTCTTGAAGGTTGCAACATTACACCGTGCAGTGAAGAGCTACAGGCTGTTGATTGGCTTTTCAGAGGAGCTTGTGCATGTTAAGTTTTGGGTTTTGCCTCAAAGGCCGATTCAAGTATGAATTTAAAAAGCTGACCTACTTCACCAATATTACATTTAGTTAATAGATGGCTGCATGTCATGTTGAGATATTGCTCTAGCTTCTTCTTGATGCTTCATTGATATCACTGTGTCTCAAGTTACATGTTTAAGACACAGCTATATACAGTCACAGGCCTTCTGACATACACCTGTTGGGGTGCTTTCGTCAGCTACCTTATGAGGTAAATGTAGACTTCAGCCAGGAGGAGATATCACCAGGTGGTACCTCAACCACAACACTCTGGTGGGCTGGTCACTGCCTATCTGCTCCTGGCTTCCAGCTTTCCTCCTGCCTGTTCCTTGTTTCTGTATTTTTATATCCGTTTAAATATAAATGATCGAATAAGCAATGGTCAAGTTAGATTTTGGGAGAAAAAAACATCAAAAAGCATTATTTTGTTAAGAGTTTAACAAAAGAATTACATCAGCTTCAGCTTGCGGGTGCAGGTGTGGTTAGATCAGGTGTTAATGACAGTGGAAACTTGTTGCTAAATCCTGATTGGTGCACAGAAGTATGTGACATCACACATTTTTATAATTGATTCTTGCCCACATCAAACCAATAAGAAGAACACAAAGAAAAACAAAAACAACCAAAAACATTCAAACATTTGCAGAAACTTTTTTGTTTCTGATTTCTCATAGTCAGAAGCTGATTGGGGAAATATGATTTCAGGACCTTTAGAGGCTTTCTGGGAAATGTGGGGATTTGGTAATTTAGATACAGGATTGTTCTCAACTTCACTTTATGTGATCCATTTATTTACAGTAATTGAAAATAATTGTATCTCCAGTCTTATTGTTCCTCTGCAGATAATCTTTAAATGAAAGTCGCAGCAGGAATGTAGATGTAAGCATATTTGTGAATACTATTGTGATGCCATCATTCACTAACCAAAATTTACTAATAACACTCAGCATTCAGCATAACATAGGGTAACACTTTACTTTTAATCTCCTTATTTAGCATTAATGAACAGTATATAAATATTTTATTAATGGTTAATAACACACTCTAATGTAGATGTATGCAGCTGACATTTAAATGTTTATTGTTGTGAATTACAACAATTATAACTTCTCCTATGACGGCATTATTCATGATCTGTTTAGCCTCCACGTGTGAATCCTCACAGGAGAAGTTATAGTTGTTGACAAATAAATGTTCATATTTGCTTGCAACTACACTATAATTTATTATAATGGTGGGCTGGTATTTTAAAAGAGTAGTGAAATGATACCGCAAAAGGATAAATAAACAGTGTTTTTGTAATTTAATAAGATACAACTGTTATTTTAGTCAGCTGAATAATGATGTTGGGGCAGCACTGATATAATAGAAGCAGTTAAGAAAGGTGTGCGGAAACTAAGTGTGCCAAAAATGATTAAACTTGCACAAAGAAAGATGTTGAATAGATCATGTCAGGCTGGTACAGCAGGGTGCTGATGACCCTTATCTGTTCCCAGGCATTTTGTTGTGATCCCATGATTCCCAGTGTCCCCCCCAGTGGGAATGACGGCGTGATGTCTTACCTGTCCCTGCCTGACCCTGCCATCCCTCTACTCCAGAGGTGTCACTTTGATTTACAGACCTTCTCGCAGCGGGAAGAGCACAGTCAGGAGAAAGCTAATGGAGTGGAAATGCTGAGAGAGCAGGGGGAATTTGAATAGGGCAGTTTTTCTTTTAACGTGTAGAACAGGGGGAAAAGAATAAAGAAGCGTTTGGTGGATTCCTGTTGTTTTCTTCTGTCTGTCGTGACAGGGGCTGTTTATTACAGCAAGGGTTTTCGTCTTTTTCTGGAGGAGTGAGTGGATTTGTTCTAACACACGCTGTATTTCTATTCCTTTTTAGGAGGCAGACAGCTGGGAAATAATCGAGGGCCTGAAAATCGGTCAGAGCAACGTCCAGAGGCCTGATAAACACGAGGGTTTTATGTTGAAGAAGCGGAAATGGCCCCTGAAAGGCTGGCACAAGGTAAGAGCCACGGGCAGTGGCACGGAGAGGTTTTGTTGCTTGAAAAACACTTTGAGACGCAGCAGCTCCCCGAATGTTAAACAGTCTGCTGTATGGTAAAGCGCTATAACTTGAAAGAAGTTCCCCTTTTCACCAGTCTTACCCTCTCTGGGCCTCTTCCGCAAGCATACTTTATACTTCCTTTGATGTCACCACCTTCACTATCGGCATAACTGTTGTTTTCTTAAAGTACCAGTGGAAACCAGTCCCTGTTGTTAGTGTATTTGAACTCACAAACACTACAGAACACACAGAGTCATTGTCCTGCAGCTAATTATGAGATAATAAATTATTTATAATAATATAAACAGCTCCAATGTGATCTATATTCACCGCCTGCCCTTCCTGTTATTTAACTAAGCCATTATTTTTGTGCTTATTTTCTCTGCAGCGCTTTTTTGTTCTGGACAATGGTATCCTGAAGTACTCCAAGTCCCCCATTGATGTAAGTAACCCTGACTATAACCCACAGGCAGAAACAGGGCGGCCTGGTCTGACATCAGCTCGGGCTTGGTAATGAGTCAGCAGAAACATCTGCAGCACGGGGTCACGATGCTCACTGTGTTTCAGCACGACATGTCACTTTGCGCGAAATGTTAGGGACAAAATGGAAATGTAACACAAGGCTGTGAAGAAACCAAAGAATGAGGTGCACCATGGATCACTTGTCCTGACTTAATTAACAACGTTAATCAGCCGTTAGACCTTCATTAAGTGCCTGTGCTGTTTGCAGGGCTGCAGCTCTGCCCTGTTCTGTTGTTTAACACTAATAAATACATAAAACTGGATATTGTTACATAAGATGTTGTGTTCCTGTTTTTTTTTTTCTTCCTTTTTTAATTAGTTTTTGTTAGTTTAAATTGTATTATTACAACTTTTAATGGCAGATGGTGGGTGTTTCAACCATTTATTCCTCATTTAATCACACTCAATCACAGCATGAGTTGTAACTGACTGGTTAATTGGTTATCGTGTTTTTCAAATGAGCAAAGATGCTACAAAGACATTATTTCTATGTAGTCACTGGAGATTGCAGAAGTGGCCTCTGGTGTCTCTGAAAACGATTTATTCATTATCAAAATAGTTTCTGTCAATCAAATAATCGATCGACTACAGCTCTATAATAGCTCTATTTCTCTAATTCTCTCTACTCTAATTCCTGAAAAAGGTCTGAAATGTTGTTAAAGTGAGTACAAGTGATTACCTGCAGTGTTTCTCAAACTTTTTACACCGTGCACCACCTCAGAAAATATTCGGCTCTCCAAGTACCACCATCATGATGTAAACGTTGTGGTCAGTTCACACAGGAAGCAGGTTTGTTCCTACTAATGAGATTATTTTTTGAACAGAAGCAATGCACCAAAACTATGTGGTAAGAAAGTCGTACTCCTGATCCGCACTCACTATCTCGCGGTCACATTTTAGCTCACCTAATAGTTTATTTTAATTTGAAAATGTGTAATTTTTCGATAGTATAATCTTTTTAAATTAATCTATTACATTTAAAAAATATATATATATTTTTGAGATTTCTCCACGTACCACTATAGAGAGGTCACGTACCACCAGTGGTACTTGTACAACAGTTTGAGAACCAGTTGCATGCAGGATTCTTTGGTTTCTTTACACTTTATGGTGTGTTGTAAATGACTGACTGACTCACTGTAACCTTGAATAAACTGTGCATTGAGTAAAATAAGAAAATATGTCTCTGGCTTGCCTTAGATCCAAAAAGGCAAACTCCATGGCAGCATCGACGTCGGCCTCTCAGTCATGTCCATCAAGAAGAGGGCCCGTCGCATCGACCTGGACACCGAGGAGCACATCTATCACCTGAAGGTAACTCTGATGGGAAGGAGTCAATATTGTCATTTCAGCACCGATAAACAGGAGGTCAACAGAGTTTAACGCTGTCCGTCCTCATCCTCTTAAGGTCAAATCTCAAGACATCTTTGACGCATGGGTGTCCAAGTTGCGTCATCACCGGCTTTACCGACAGAACGAGATTGTGCGATCTCCCCGGGAGGCCACCATGCGAACGTTTCCTCCCCCAGCTGCCATCGAATCCCCCCAACCTGCCTCGAGTGTGGCACGCGAAGCCAAGGTGAGAACTCCCAACCCTCTCAGGGCACTACACATTACAATTATTAAATGAATTACTCGTGTGGTTTATAAAATATATGAAAATAGTGAAAGTGTCTATGCTCCTGCTTCGTGTTAAGCTCAAAAGTAGACACACTCTGGGCTCTGAGCGGAGTGCAATTACTTATTCAGGAAGGGTGTCATGGGGAATGAGAGATCACCTAGTTCTGTTTTTACTGGAAACTGGGATAGTGTACCAAAATATCACCGGGAAGGCTTTATGGCCAGACACAAGTGTGTGTGCCTCTTTCACCTGATAACTTTACACCTTTAATGTTGACCTTTGCTCATGTTGACCTTTTAATTCCTCCAATTTAACAGTTATATTTCCATACATACACTGTGTGTTGCTAGACTAATGGCTGTGAACGTGTAGACGGATATCTGCTGAGTAACGCTGATTGAACCAGTAATTGTATACAGATCACTGGTTTAACAGAAAGGTTTGTTTGTCCAGACTGTTTTCAGTTAAAGTGTGAACCCGTGCTCTTTGTTGACATGTCTGAACCGTGTGTAAACTCGAGGATGCAGCCACAGCAGGTTCTCCTGGGAGTGTTGGCTCCGTGCATCACACAGGCCATTAGAGGTGATCAGTAGGATCTGGATTCAGAGCAGCTGGCTGCAGCCTGATGAGCTCTCCCAGAAGAACAGCTTAGATGAGAGACTCCAATCTTAGAGTCAGAATGAAGTGCTACATCAAAGCTTTGGAAGAAATACTATCAACGTCTCTTGCATATACTCAACGAAGCTTCTGCATTGCAGCTTATGATTATGACATGCAAGTGCAACAACACAAGTCGTAGCAGCCAGATGATATTACTTACTAGTCCAACAGCAAGAAGCCCAGCTCGGTGTCTGTCTTTCGGCCTTTTATTTCACCAAGCTCTTACCAACGACTAAAAGTCAGTCCCTGATTTACTCTGGTCCGATGGCTTCTTGCTCAGTCACTTTCATTTTTCCTCTTCTAGGCTTCCTCCATCAATGTCCCCTTTTGGTCTTTTTACCCCTGTCATTATGTCCACAGAGGCTGCTGAGCCCGGTTAAATTGCCCGCTTAACCAGCTTTGGTTCTGGCACAACTCCAGCTCTGTCCCCTGTCAGTAATTTGCCTTGGGCATGAAAACCTCCCCTTCCCATTGGTCCAAAACGCCTGTGGTAACACCACTAACATTCCCCGTTGCTCTGTGCTCACAGTCTGGGTATCCTAGCTTACAAACTGAGCTAACATTAGCTAACGACAGCTACAGTTTGCAGCAGTTTAGTTTGCTGTTCATCAAGAAACTCTGATGCATACAGTGTGGTATAAGTGATACATTTAAATACCAGTGATGTCTTCCAGGACATGGTGTGTCCAGGATAGTCCTGATCATTCATTTCACAGAAAATTAAATTACAGTTTTGATTGAGGCATCCACCCTGATCTAGAATGTTCCATCTTTCACGTCAGTGCCACTTTAATAACTATAGTACGATGAAAACCAATTGAACACACTACCACAATCTCCCCCTTCAGCAGGCCAAGCCGAGCAGCTTGCCGTGGCAGCCGGTGGCCCCTAGTAGCAGCAGCAACAGCAGCCTGCCTGCCTCCTACAGTAACGGCCAGAGCAAGGTGGTTGCTTGGCTGCAGGAGTCAGAGGAGATGGACAAGTGCGCAGAGGGTAAGTGCAATTTTCCCCCTTATGCTGTGAACAAATCTGATTTCACAAAGAAGTAGATTAAATCATGCCTCGGGCCTTACGATAAGTCTTCTAAACCCTGAGAGCAGGATTGATGACCATTTCATGACATATTACACTGAATATGTTTGTGGGCGTGTGGGTGTGAATTTTATTTTCAGAGCTCGCACAATGCCAGTCCAACCTGACCGAGCTGAGCCGGTTATTGCAGAGTCTGGAGATTCTGCAGAGGACACAATCAGCGCCCAACTTCACAGACATGCAGGTGAAAAAAAAAATACACACTTACACATGCACAGGTACAGAGAGCAGGGGAAGCTATTTAGTTTAGTTTCGAGGTTTGTGTGTGAGAATGTGTGTGTGTGGAGGAGTCTGTATCGTTCAGGTAATGATGGAGGTGTGTCAGTCTAAGAAAGGTGCCATCTTTTAAAACCCCCAGCTGTCACCTTCATTACCTGTCTAGACAGTCAGGATTCAGCCGTGCTCGCAGAACACCTGCCAGCTTCTCTAACTGTTCAGTATCTGTTCAATTAAAAATGAAATGCATCTTTTTTTTAACACCACACATCTCATTTGTCTCAGTATTTTATTTGCAGCTCATGTGTTGGGAATGCCTTGTCCTTTGTTGCCATTTCACTGCAATCAATGTGTGCGTATGTGTTAAAGTTTGCTTTATTTGTGATGTGTTTTGTCCTATTAACCACATTTTGCATATTCTGATCCACGCGTGCCACAAAGACCAATTGTGTTGAGTTGTCAAAGAAAGAAAAGCGCTTGAATAGAAGATGGAGAACAAAAAGTGTCGGCAAAGATGCAAAATTCCAGCTTCAGGTATCTCTTTTTTTTTCATATTTACTCTGCCACGTTAAGACACACACACACACAGATTTTTAATTTCATACACTCAGATATGCAGCCTGTTGTAATTCAAATATACTGGGACTACCTTAATGTTGTAATTCAGGTCACAACGATTTAATCATGACACAACAGGTGCATATATTAAAAGAAATTATATAACAACGTGTATCGTATTTCACTTGATTTCTTTGTTTTTAATTTGAATTGACATGATTTATTTTCCGTATAAAGTACAGTAACTGTAAGCGTAAGAGTGGTTCACGGAGAAACCCTGATGTAACTGAGACATGTTTGACTCCTGTATGTCTACTAAGTGTTATTGAGTGAGAGTGAAATGTAAAATGTACTCCCACTGCTCTCTTTACTGTTTTTAAAAGGGGAGACTGTTACAGCACACACACACACACACACACACACACACACACACACACACACACACACACAACAGAGACAAAATAGTTTAACCTTTTTCTGTCTGGAACTGCAACTGGAACTTATTAGTGTGATGTGCCATGGCCAGATGATTTTTCCATCTTTGCTCATTTTCCCTTATTTTGCTTTTTATATTAATCTGTGCTTCCTGAAAAGACTAAATGTGTTTTCATTCACTGTTCCTCTTTTTTTTATTAACCGTGCTAAAAAGACATTTTAAGACGAAGTAATGCAGCATGTCCAGTCGCCTTTGATTCACTAGTTGTGTGACTGAATGACCTGGCCCCAGATTTTACCTAATGAGGAGAGCCAGGTTTCAGGAAAGTAATGAGAACAGACTGTGTGATGTCTAAGATACTTAAACTGGATAATTGGCACCATTACCATATTCTGTACATTCAGAGTTAATGCCTTATCACACCAAAGTTCTTGCTCTTGGTTCTGGCCGTCAGACACGCAACACATCATCGTGCCTCTCAGCTGATTGACACTGGTCCTCTGTGGTCGTTATCTCCCTCCAGGTCCCTCTGTCTGCCAGCATGTCTCCCGTCCGCCTCCACTCATCCAACCCCAACCTGTGTGCCGAGCTGGTGGACTTTCAGCCCCCTGTCTCCCGGCTGACAGACAGTGTAGACTGTGCCAGTGACTACATTAAACTTCAGGAGGAATTCTGCACCATCGCACAGAAAGGTAGGCAGGCGGGCAGCATGCACAGCTGCAGCACCTGGGGTTATAAGGCGAGATATAGTATGTCCCAGTGTTTTTGCATCTCATATGCAAATCTTCTTGTTTGTTAAATCCTGGATCCTTATTTTCATAAAGTAGTTTTGCCCATTGTTGCTATTGGTTATCATATCTGTGTACTAATTGGTGAGATGGAATAAGGTGGCATCACTGAAAATAGTCAGATGTCAGACGGGGCAAGAAACACAATCACACAGGTTTTAAATAAAGTTTATCAAACTTATTTAATAGATACAGTTAAGGTGGTCCGTGAAATTGTTAAATAAACTGCCCGTTGTTAACATCCATCCCAGCTGTAAGAGTGACGTCCTGGTGCTACTTTGACCCACCATCCTTACCATAGTTATGTGCAATTCTTTTCTGTGCAGTGAGAGATTATTAGCAATATTATGTATGTGTTTATTACCATTTTTAACTTACAAACAAAGTAGTTTTTGGCAAAACCGCTTCTTAACAACCTGCCTGATCATCTTACTGCTTGTTTCTTGCATCTCGGGGAAGTGTTGTCAACATTTTCCAAGATATCAACAACTAACTTAACTATAATTATAAAAAAAAAGCTAAGCACGGCCAAAGCTAAAGTTGGTGTGAACGGTCATTTTCGTCTAAGGAAACACTGTTCCATGTAGTGCTCAATTTAGAAGATTAATTTAGATAATCAGTCAATTAGAATTTTAAAAATAATGTTTTATATTATAGTAAATTGAATCTTGAATTTGGGGTTTGGACGTCACCTTAGTATATGCTGTAAACAAACCATGAATTGGAAAAATAATAACTGTTGCAGCCTTGGTTCCTTAAACAACGAGTACGATCACTACTTGAATTTGTACTCTGCAGAACAACACTCTGTTTGTGTATTATTGCTCGAGTCACAACGCACACACATACAGACCAAAGACTCCCCTGAAGTTGTTTTTCTGTTTGATTGTTCACTGAGGATTACAAAACAATCTCACAGTTGTAAAATAAAATATCTTTTACAGCTGGAGACACAACAACCCCCTGCATAATCAGACAGCTTATTCAAGAAGTGTACAATAACGCTCTGTGATGTAAATGTAAGTGCACATCATAGGTTGCACTAAAATACTATGAAGTTGTTACAACCTGAAAAGGTTATGGTGGTCGTCTAGAAATATTTCATCTTACAGTTTACTGTAAACAGTGAGCAGGTTGGTAAATATACCTGAGAATAGAATATAAATCATGAGAAAAGTTGTTCATGTTTAATTAATTTTCATTACCAAGGCTAACTCAATGCATCACTGGGTTAATTGAATACATCTGTGCTTATAATAAACAGTGTGTTGAGGATAATGTTTTTCATTCCAGGATTGTAACAAAGAAACTGTGGAAAAACAGAAAGATACAGTGTTAACGATGCTAATTTCTTTTTGTCCTGTCTCGCTCCAGTCCACTCTCTGCTGAAGTCGTCCTTCAACACAGTGGCCATAGAGAAAGAAAAGATCAAACAGATTCTGTCTGACCAGGAGCAGTCAGACCAGTCAACCCAGATCAACTCTCTCAGGAAGTCTCTGTCACAGGTAATGATGCGACTTCAACCATTACCCATGATGCCTCTTTCTCTCTGCCATTTGTTAGGGTTAGTTAGTCTGAGCCGTGTGTCATATTTGACTACTTCACATTAGTAATGCTAAGTATGATGCTGTTTTAACGTGTAATTACCAGGACCAACTGGGACATTACTTGGGGGAAATTACAGCAGTAATTTCAGCGATGTGTCTTTGGTGTCTTAAGACTTAAAACCCATTTTGTAGTTGTCATGTTAGGAGATGTGTTCATGATGACGGGCTGTCAGATAAAACACACAAGCTACAGCTTATACCGAGCAGTCATGGTAATCACTATTAAAAAAGGATGATGTGTGGGGATGAGAGCATAGCCAAGTGAGTAGTGAAGGTTCAATCATCTTTTCCCATATTAATTGGTGAGAGAGAAATATGCGCTGTGCAGTTCATTAACTCGGCTCCTTGGGGCTGTCTCTCTACTCCAGTGATTTAATTGGACGATTCCTCTGCTAACAGTTGACATCATTTCAGTGAAATGTTTCTGCTGCTTTATCTCCGCTTTGTTCCTAATTGGATGCCTGTGTGACAATGTTGTCGTAGGCCCGGGGTCAGGTTTTTATGGAAAAGCTCTGTGGGAAGTTGATAGTCAGTGTGTGTGTGTGTGTTAATAGCTACAGCTGCTGATGTCAACTGTTTTAATCTCTGCGGGAGATTACCAAGTGTTTTTCATGCACACATTTACTTTGGCAGCTATAATTAGTAGTTTTATATATATATATATATAAAAAAAACATGACTACTTGCATGTGAAAGGGGTCATTCATAGTAAAAAACTTCAGCTCTGCACAGCATTTTAGCATCTTTCAGCTCACTGTTTTGGTTGGCAGCTGTTTTCAGTTAAAAAGCTCAGATGAAACTTGATCTGTTGTTTGGCACCAAACGACAGACCGAGTTAACAGCTAGCTGATGAACATAGTGAAGTTTTTAGCAACTTAAGAGCCAGATATTTCCCTCAATAGTTGGTGGAGACCAAAAACCGAGCTTACAGGAGACTGAATATTGGACTTACATTCATCAGGCGGCCAGAAACACGACCCCCAAATAAATGCTAATGTTTCTCTGTAACTCCTGGATGTGTTAATACGCAATTCACAGCCTCTTTCTGCTGTCCCACAAACAATCAGCTAATGTTGAGAGAGAGTTATCGATCATTATAATCTTGTCCACATTGGCTGTGAAGAGATACTTTATAAAAGACGGCAGAGGAAATCTAATTTGGCTTCAGTAGTCTTGACTACTTGACTCTTGAGTCTAAGTGGTGGTATCTTCATCCTGGCACTCCTCACATACAAGACAATTCATATTATAATGACAATATAATTTTGGAAGATACTCACTTGATGCTTATTTGGCTAACCCAGACTTCTGAAGCCTCATTTTAGCTGCAGCTAACTTAGAAGTAGTGTAGTAATAAGGGATCTCCTCACTGTCAGTGAATGAATTACATAAATGATAATGTGAGGGTATTAAAATAGCCTACTTTAACCTGGTAAGAAGTCCAAATCATCCTTTTTTTTATTTACAGTTTTATTTGAATTCTTTCAGACTATCTGTATCCAGTGAATCACTAGATATTCTTATCCACTTTTGTCCAACAAAAACAGGAAAAACAAGAAATTCTGAACATATTTGTCTATGATATTCACAAAAAAGTAAATGAAGCAAAGTCATTGTATTTCCACAGGTAATTAGGGTTTACTTACAGTAAATATGACCCTCAAATCTCGCTGAACGTCTAGTGAAGAAGCCGTTTCGTCCAGCCGCTGGTTAAGACCAGGCGGACAAACACTTATTCAAAAGATTTCTGTATATTGAACGGTTGCACAAACCTATCCTTTAACAGTTGAACCTACTATTGTTCAAATTTTCAAAGTTTCATGTGGAAAATACCACATTTTTCATTATTTAGGCCCTGTCCCAAAACGCAGAACTTCGAACCCGACTCAACCGCATCCACTCTGAATCTGTCCTGACTGAACAAGTTGTCAGTGTGAACATCATCTCCACGCCTGATGAGGTAGGTCACTGTGGTCAGTCAGTCTGTCACTGGCAGAGCTCATTTCTGACTCTTACATTGATAAAACAACAAGGCTTCCCAAGGCTGGCCAGCGTAGTCGTAGTGTTTGCCTCATGCGTTTGTCAATTGCATTATTGATTCCTGTCTTTATATATTGATGGTCTTTCCAGTATGTCCTGGCAGGTAAGCTTAAAGGATCATTATTCTATGCAGAGCCTGACATCAAGGTTAATGGAAAAAAATGACTAATTAGAAACGGATGGGAGCTTGCCCTCTAGCAAGGATACACAGGCTGCAAAATCAACTTGGTGTTGTCTTCTGATGGTGTTTGTGTTTGCTCAGGTCTGTGTTGGTTCTTCAACCTGTCATCATAGCATCACGGCGTCATCTCGTGTGTTTGCATGTGTTTGCCCGCAGGCTGGAGAACAGATGGGGATCCCTCTGACTCAGCAGGCTTCTAATGAGAGCCGACTTTCCATGTCAGAGTCTGTCTCTGAGTTCTTTGATGCCCAGGAAGTGCTACTGTCAGCGAGCTCGTCGGAGAATGAGGTATAACAGAGGACGGTAGAGGAACAGCTTTAAAGCAAACGAGAAAAGACGGCAGCTTGGACCATGAGGAGATGATTTTGTAGAGGAAGTGTATCAAGGAGGCGGTTAAACATGCCCTGCTGCTGGGAAGCTAGATAAAACGTCACTGTGATGACTGCGTGTGGAGCTGGAGTTAGTCAGCAATTAATGAGGGCAGCATGAAAGGCAGAGATAGCATATAGAACGGAAACTCAAACACACAGGAGGGCTTTTTTTCAATGTACCCCGAGACTTAATCTGTCAGTTGCGTGACATCTCAGAATCATAACACTCTTCTGCTGTCTGTTCCTCTGGATTTGTGGCTTCTAGCTTTGTTGAAAAGGCAGTCTGTACCGTGCCTTCTCCCCTTTTTAACGCCTGCGAACACCCTGTTCCAGATATATGGTGTCTCTGAAGAGCCATTAAGCACTGTAGCTCCCCAGGCATGGATTGAACCATGTTGAAGGATTACTCACCAGAGGAAATTCATCAAGCTACCATCCTCCAGCTCCATCAGCAGGCCCATTCAGACCTGTGTTACGCCGCTGTTGCCCAAAACCTTCACCAAGCACTGTAATGGAGCCTATTACATCAAGCCGCTACAATATGCTCCTCTTTGGCGCCGTCAGTGGCCTCATTGTGTTTGCTATATATAAAGTATGAAAATGCTGCAGTGTCTCGTCTTATGATTACTGCAGTGGGACAGATAGCCGACGTCTGCTGCAGTTTGTTAGCCACTGGCAAACTGCAGTAACTCGGCGTGTGTGTGTGTGTGTGTGTGTGTGTGTGTGTGTGTGAGGCTAAGGCCGTCTGCCGTTCTGATCAGAGTTTGCGTTGTACTCCGCTGCACTGACTCACTCTGCTTTGTACCTGTTCCCTTCACAGGGCTCAGACGATGAGTCATATGTCAGCGATGTGAGCGATAACATTTCCGAGGACAACGCCAGTGTGACTGATAACGTCTCCAGACAAAGTAGGTCCAATCGCTCACCGTCGTGAGCCTACGTCAAGCATCCGTAGCTTGGGGGGGGGCTAAAATTTATAAAAGAGGGGATCCCGCTAAGTGGATCAAACGTGCTTCCTTTCCACACACACACACACACACACACACACACACACACACACACACAGACAGACACTGATATGGTTCTGGCAAGCTTATTTTTCAGTGTGGCTGAGACAGTTGACTTTGCAGGGTTGCTTCGTGCCAAGGGCTTCTCTCAGACTTTATGAAATCTATCTGTGTGAGGAGGAATGGGATCTCCCTCCTCCGTCTCTGTCACGACTAGTATGTGACACTATCTCATGATGATGAAAACACTCCTGCCCCCCCTGTACTCTGAAAGTTTTCAACACTACCGGGATTGGTAATATTATTTCACGGTGAAGAAAGAAAAATAGTGAGTGCTGCACAGTAGTGTGAGTAATATTGAAAAATCAAGGACAGGGCCAGTAGTTGAATAAAAAAACAATGAGTGTCCCTCTTAATATTAATGGAAGTCCATGGTATTATTGCTGTCTACAAGAAATTCTGATTATAACAGAGAAAATCTTTGTTTAATCACGGATAGAAAAAGTATTTCAAGGTGAAATGAAAGAAAATATGTGTGTACTACACAAGACCCCCTCTCATTTCAGCTAATATGATGTTATGAACCTTAAACTACAGCAGTAGAGTGTCCCAGTGAGTTGACAGCGATATTGCAAAGCCCACATCAGCATACGTTATACAACCTAACAAAAAAAGATCCAGACATTCCTGGCATGACCACATCAGGCCTGTTTTAGCTTCTGTACGCTGACTCACTGTACGTTTCAGGATCAATTTTATGGCTTTTGAGGCTTTTTGTGGCTCCTCGTCATATTTTTGACCTTTTCATCCCGTCAGAGCTTGCACGAGGTTTAAGAGGCATAAGTAATTTATCTGTTCCAGAGACTGCAGGGCACCAGGCTAATAACCAGAGGGGACTGTGCTTGCAGTGATTGTCCTCTGGAATGAGGCTGAATCAACTTTTAGATCTCTTCTTAAAACATCGCTTTATCGGAAAGCTCATCCTGATTTAACTTGAGCTGCCTCTTTATTTCTTTTATCTGATATTACTTGTGTTAGATTTATCCATTTTATTCTGGTTCAGTCATTGTCTCTTATTTAAGGCTGCAGCTAATGATTTTAATTAAATCTGATGATCATTTTCTCAATTAATTGATTAATAATTTCATCTATAGAATGTCAGAAAACTGAAAAAAGCAAAGCTGATGTCTTCATATGTCTTATTTTATCCAATCAACAGTTGGATCTCTTAAGTCTGCTGTCACAGTTTAGACGCTGGTCAATCAACTAATCAATTCAACTCATTGATGCAGCTTCCATATTGTTCCCTATGAGTTCCCCATTTGATTTGTGATTTGTGACCTGGAGTCAATAAGTAAAGATGATTATTATTATTTTATTCAGAGCATGTTTCCAAGAATCAGTGTTGTAATACTCGAGATCGGTCTTGATCTCGAAACCGGTCTCAAGACCACTTTTTGAAGGTCTCGATCTTGTCTCGGTCTCGGGATGTTATTTAACTGAAAATACTTTTACACTTTAAAATGTTGTTTCACAGTCTGTAGTTATAGAGTAAACACCTGTGTGGCACAGAAAACTAAAGAGGACATGAGAGGTCACGTTGAGGTTTAACCACAAGACCACGAGCCAACAGCTGCAAATAAAACTCAGTATTTTATCAAGCAGGTCATAAAAAAAGAAATGAATATGAACTAAAACTTCCTGCTTCGAACCACCAATAACTTGACTCATTTCTAATTCTAAATTTTTGTCACCTTTAAAACCGCTGCCCTCCTTCAAAGAGGAAATCTGCAAAACAGCGTCCAAAACAAAACACACATCAGTCTGTAAATCCTGCAATATGCTGACTGAGAAGGCTGCGAGGCCTCACCTAAACAGATATGGTGAATATTAGCCACATTTTAGCTACCTAAGTAGGCTACTATGTTTGGTCTTGACTTGATCTTAACCCCTCAAAGTCTTGGTCTTGTCTCGGTCTTGATACACTCTGGTCTTGGTCTTGACTTGGTCTCGGTTTCGCTTGTCTTGACTACAACACTGCCAAGAAGAGCAATGACAGGTAATGTATCATGTGTACATTGTTAATGATGTGGTGTTCTCTTCCCAGTGGCCAACGGAGACTTTGCTGGCAGTGCCTTCCGTAACGGGCGGCGCACGTGCCTGCCGGCGCCGTGTCCTGACACCAGCAACATCAACCTCTGGAACATCTTGAGAAACAACATCGGCAAGGACCTGTCCAAAGTGTCCATGCCTGTGGAGCTCAACGAACCCCTCAACACCCTGCAGCGCATGTGTGAGGAGCTGGAGTACAGCGAGCTGCTGGACAAGGCTGCTGAGACCGAGGATCCCTTTGAACGCATGGTAAAGAGAAGCACTCTGTCACGCCAAGAACATGCCGACTCTTCGCTGCTTGAAGCTCAAGTTGACTTTCAGACACACATTTTAAATTCCTGCTGCATCTCTGTGTCTCATACCTGTATTTGTTTCGTGTGTGAGGTGACATTGCCAGTCACAAGCCAACATAAATAGCCTTGCTCAGTCATGTCTGCGAGGCGGTCGCACACTCCAATGCAGCTGCTGACCTTGGATCTTTCTATTTTTATCTGTCTTCTGTCCTTTTGATAGTGCCCCATGCATGCTAATGCTCTTGCTTATTCGGGACAAAGCCCGCTAATATGAACTTTCTGTTGATGTTGGCTGTGTTGGGTTGACTCTGACAGGTTCTGGTCGCCGCTTTTGCCGTCTCAGGCTACTCATCCACTTACTACAGAGCAGGAAGTAAGCCATTCAACCCGTTGCTCGGAGAGACTTATGAATGTATTCGGGAAGACAAGGGCTTCTGTTTTTTCTCGGAGCAGGTAAGCCTGTGATGTTAAGTGCATTTTAAATAGAAGCATTATCTTGGATATATAATCATTATATTGGCATCTGAGATACTAAAACAGTCTTTCCCAACCTGTTTAGCTTGTGACTGCAAAGAATAAAGCAATCTTTTCCTGTAACTCTGCGTAGTCAACAAGTTGTGATGAGTTCAACCAAAGTTTTTCTTGTTTTACGGTCTTGGAATATTTGTTTAAAGTAATTAAACATCAAATTATTGAGTAATTTACAAAATAGGATTAAGGATGAAAGAGAAATCTAAAAGTAAAAGCCCAACTTTGAGACGCATAAAACATTTAGCATGTTTTTTTTCTGTGCTGCTCATCACACAACAACATCCACATTGTAGGGCTTCAGAGTTATTTACCTTGGAAACTGCAGCTGATAAAAACATATCTCATTGTCCATTTAGTAACTGTTCTGGAGCTTTCCATCATATCACACAATCTTCATCAGCAGCTTCAGATTGTAGATGTTTAAATTTCCATTTTTGTTTTCATCACTTTAAGGATTTATATTGGCTTAAAGGTTGACCCTTTACTCCTGACCTTGGAACAGCAGTTATTTTATTTTATTATTTATGGACTTCAGCAGCGTTTTTTTCTGGTTTCTAACCACTCAAAGCACTTAACAAAATGTGTCGCATTCACACACTGATGGCAGAGGCCGCCATGCAAGGTGCCAAATGCTCACCAAGAGTGCTTCCTATCAACGCTGCTCGTTATAATACTCACAGCTCACACACACCAATGGCACAGCTGTCAGGAGCAGTTTGGGGTTTAGTATCTTGCCCATGGGCACTTTGACTGAGCTCGGGGAGCCGGGAATCAGCACGGTAACCCTAGAGGACCCGCTCTTCCACCTGAGCTTCAATACTACCAATATTTGTCTTGTTTATGAACGAATAACACATGCTCTAATTTGCACTTCATTTGCAACTTTTCCTCACATTTAACATGAATATAAATATGCAGCAATCTAGGGCTCTAAAAAATTATTTTTTTTGTTAATGAGCTGATTATTTTCTTGACTAATTGAGTAATTTTTTGGTAGATAAAATGTTTTGTCCGACCTACTGTCAAAACTCGAAAGATTTCAGGAGCCAGAAACTGAAAATTTTCTGTATTTTTGCTTGAAAATTACTTAAATGGTTAATCAATTATCAAAATAGATACATTTTCTATCGATTATTGATAAACTTATCAGTAAGCGAACCAATTGTTTCAGCTCTACAATAAGTCACGGTGTGCCCACGTCCTGTAGTCCATCATGTGTCCTCTGTTTGGACACCGATGGAGGTGTATATGATGCATAATCTCAACAACAACAGCTGTCAGACTGTTTTTATTTGATCTTTTCTCAAAGGTGAGCCACCACCCTCCCATCTCCGCCTGCCACTGTGAGTCTAAGAACTTCACCTTCTGGCAAGGTAGGTAACACACCTAATTAGTGAGGGGTTCTCCTCGGGGGGGCTTAGCAGACGAGGCTGCCAGACTCGTGTCTCTTTAATATCCAGCTGAAAGTTTAGCGTTTAGAAAAGGCTTTTTATAGTTGCTAATATTCCTGTCGACTGGCAGCTTTGCACTGTTGGGAGTCTCTCTGTTATTTTGTGTAATGTTACTGGGTGCATTATGTCTGTTTTGTGTGTCTATTTTATTGTAAAAAGACTAAAAAATAAGTTTATATCTTTTGAATTTTTAGAAGAAATGAAAAGATCTGCGTGGTCAGTAAGTTGTTTTTCATTTCTGGTGTTTTTCACTGATTTGCTTTTCAGATGTGAGATGGAAAAACAAGTTCTGGGGAAAATCGATGGAGATTTTACCAATCGGGACCGTGAATCTCATGATTCCCAGGTAACTTTAATCCAGCTGCTTTGTTCAGCGATTAAACCTAAAACCACAGATTCCATCACCACAGTCAAAGCCTTAAATCATCTCAGCCAACGAATGGTACTGATGCTACGTTCAAGTCATGTCAGAGAGAATTAAACTCAGATTTAATGGACGTACTGGCGCATTATCAATGCAACGTATTTTCAACTCTCACACGACTCAACTCTGCGATCATACAACCATCTGGAGCTGTCAGATCACGTGATCTCGACCAGCCATCCCATCTGACATGAATGTGGTGTGAGAAGCAGATTCTCAGTGTCCAACACATAAATTTACTTTTTTCAGTCGATGTTTGATTAAATTATTTATATAAAACATATAAAATATTGCAGTAATGTTACTTGTAGTATTTCATCATAGAAATAACTCATTAACCCTGACTAGACTTATTTAAACTGATCCATTAAAAGTGTGACCGAGCAGAAATTTCATTCGGTTGGTCAACTGGGTCAAAACTCAACATTTCTCCTGTCTTTACAACAGATTTATATCCTTCATTATGTCCTGTACGAAGATCACATCAAGGTCTTTCCTGCCTGCTCAGTAACTGTAAATACAAATGTGTTATCCATCCATGTGCTCATGTGGGCCAGATGAATCTATAAGGAGTTCCAACCCATGAATAATACCCCTGATGGGAAGGTTTGGGGAGGAGTGCAACACTATTTTTACCACCAAAATCATTTAGACACAGATGCTGAAAATCTGGGACTGCCGAATCAAACTAGATCAAGATTTGTCCTATTGAAAAATACACTGAACTTCAGAACTGAAGAATATTGTTGTACATTCATGGCTTGCTTTTATCATCTGGGTTTGTGTCGTTCTAGCAGCACATCAAGCCGGTCTTCTGTTATCTTGTATTTCTAGGTTTGGTGATCAATACGAATGGAACAAAGTCACCACCTGTGTACACAATATCCTCAGTGGACGACGGTGGATCGAACACTACGGGGAGATCACCATCAGAAACACAAAGAGCAGCGCCTGCCTCTGCAAACTTACCTTCGTCAAAGTAAAACATCCTCAGATGATTCAGCGAGAACTATGATTTACTGTGTACTTAAATGTGAAATTTGCCTCTTTACTATAAATGCAACGTGGTATTTGTCTTTCAGGGAAACTACTGGAGTTCGAATGTGAATGAGGTTCAAGGATTTGTGATGGATCAAGAAGGGAAAGTGATCCACAGGCTGTTTGGAAAATGGCACGAGGGCCTTTACTGTGGTGTCCCACCTTCTGCCAAATGCATCTGGAGGCCGGGTAGGCACTGGTTCTTTGGTTCTTTGGGTTCTCAGTGTAAAATAGAGAAATGGCAGGAAAGTTAACGATACTGATGAACTGATTTTTAGATTTTAAGTTTTTTGTTTGTGTTCTGTCTTTCCTTGTCAGGCTCCATGCCCACAGACTATGAGCTGTATTACGGCTTCACCAGGTTCGCCATTGAACTGAATGAGCTCTGCCCCGAGTTAAAAGATGTTCTGCCTCGAACAGATGCCCGATTCAGACCCGATCAAAGGTGCAGCGTCAGATCCACAGCCGCCTGTATACTGCTGCCACTGATTGTGAAAAAACAGCTACAAGACTGTAACATCAGTTAATCTGATTATATAATTGTGTTTGATGAGTGCAGACACGCATGTGTTGCTTCAGTATTTGTACGACGATCTGATGTGTTTACTGAAGTGTGATGTTTGGGTCACACAGGCATCTGGAGGAGGGAAACCTGGAGATGGCATCGTCAGAGAAGCAGCGTATTGAGGACCTGCAGAGAACCAGGAGGAAGTGGAAAGAGGAGAACGACGTCAAACAGGAGCCACGCTTCTTCAAGTAAGCACACAGACCGGGAACCAGACGTCTAAAACACAGACAGAAATATGATTTGTGAAGCTATGCATACACATGGTTCTGGATTATGAATGTCTTTTACCCATAGATGGACGTAGACGAGCTCTTAATCATTTGTTTCTATACCAGTACTTCTGCCTGTTCAGCAATCTGTAATAAAACAGAATAGTGACTTAAGTGCATACTGCCACTCATATTTGTACATTTGTGTAAGGACACAGTTCAACAGTTGCAGCAACATTTACAATAAAGGATAAAATGAAAGAATCATAACCATGCAAATAAAGTCATCGTTCCAATATAAATTAAAAACAGATAAAAGTGACTTTTCAAAAGAATTCACTGTCGAGGACAAATTTCCATTTCCTGGAGTCGGTGTAAGGTGGTCACAAAACTCAGTCCAGCCTGTCTTAAGTTGGTCATTCCGATAAAAAATCAAACATGTCAATCAAATATCATCAGAGGTTTTTAGTCTGTGCTCATGCAAAGATGCAGTGCGTCACGTTTAATCCAGTGTCAGCTATCAATACGTGCACTATCAGAAAGGAAGCGACTGGTATTATTGGTAGTATTAACTTAGAGGGAATTCCTGGCAGGCACAAGAATATGAAGTCTGTAGAAAGGGCACAGAAATAGACCTTTTTCACAGCAGTCATTTCCACATGAAATAGTAAACACAGTGATACTAATTGAGGTTCCATTCAGGTCAGACAGAGTCAGGGTGCTGCTGTGGTGCATGTTGGCTCGCCGGAAAGGCTCTGCTGCAATAAATGGAACGGAACCTTAATTAGTATCATTGGAAACACCTGCGCTCACACTATTTCATGTGAAAATGGCTGCTGTGAAAAAGGTCTAGTGGAGTGAGCAAGAGTGCCTCTTTGACATTTCCTCCCATCTGTACTACGACAGAGTGAAGAAGGAACAAAAGTGTAAAGAAATTGCTGCAACCCTCGAAATGCTCACACAAGGACAGCTGTGGCCAAAAGCTGCTTTTATTTCTGCTCCATTGTTAAGCAGTTTTTTCTTCTCGTAAATGTCCACCAGGTGCAGGATGGGAAATGACCTCAAAACGAATAGAGTAGTTGTAGTTTTGTAAATAGTGACCCTGCAAGATCCTCAGCCTTTGCAAAATCATAAAAACTCGGACTCTTTCACACGCTGCCTTTAGATGTGAAAGGGTGATAGACTTCCGTCTTTTGCAAAAAATGTTTTCTTGTGTGTGTTAGGCATAAGATAATAAATGAAAATTAGGTTTATAAATGTGCCTTTGTGTTGAAATGTACGTGTAACTGTGTAGACAACTAAGAAATCACAATCAGTGAAATTAGTAAACTGTGTTTTATGTCTAGATTTAGTCTCTCAGTGCTCACTTGTTTTTAGTAAATATTACTCTATATGTACAAACTGGTGATGCATTTTATTTATTTATTTGTTACATATGCATCTTTTATACATCTGACTCCAGGCATGTTCACCGTCCTAGATAAAATCCACCCGATCATGCCTCCTTTTCTTCGTGAATGACATTTCCTCCTTGTTGCTTTCAGGATTTATCATCCACAACCATCGCCTCTCTGTTTTTTTTTTTCTTCTTCCAGGAAAGTGGTTGATGCCAATCACAGGGAGAGGTGGGTCTCCAACAACACGTACTGGGAGCTCCGCAAAAACCCCGGCTTCATCAACATGGAATATACGTTGAACCTGTGGTAGCACACGGAGCGACGCGTCCATCGTATCGTCATCGCAGACAAGAAGGCTGTTACCTATGCACAATGAGGTGTTCAACAGAAACATGTTAATGATTAAAAACATCCGTGTGCATGGACTGCAGAGCTGAGGGATGGCCTTGATGCCCAGCAACCCTGTCGAGGTTCTGTGGCACTGCCACACGGTCATCCATCCATGGAAACATCCTTTAGGGTCACCTTCATTGTGCTTGTCGAAGCTGGGTTGTCAGGGCAACAATCGTACCACTCCTATGTAGATCTCTCCTCAGCTCCTTTGACTTCTGAGTATGTCCTTGCCTTAAAAAGACACCCATACGTCGTCACACACGATTTAGCGCTTTTTCGGTGAAGCCGTTTGATTTCTGACAGCAGTTTTGGGTTAGACTAGTCGATGAAGTAGACCTTTTGATTACCTACAAATACCGTGCATGTTTAGAGAGCAGCTTTCACTGGCATAAAGCCGCATTTACTATATCATCGATTATTGTAGAAAAAGAAAGAGGTATTTTTATAAAATATCTTGGACTCAAGAACTTAGTGAAATAGCATTATGTGAATTGGCAGATTTTATTTATTTTTTGCCTTTTAATACGATTGAATCTGTGTGACAGCAGTACTCTCTCTCGGGAAACGACTCATTTAAAATTAATCTCGACCGCAGCAGAGGAAGTATGGCGTCCGTAGATGGAATATTTAATGAATATTTTCCAAACAGCGGCTCTCAAAGCTTGTCGTTTAGTGGAAGGAGACGTAGGTTTAAAATGTAAATCCTGTTCTGGTGTTTTAGACATGATGACGCGGGACACACGTACAACCTTTACAGATGTTTTCTTTTTTCAGATCTGTCGTGGAGTCCAGTTTCTCCTCACAGTGTAATTTTGTGTAAATAGAGGGACAACCTCAGCCTCACCAGCCCTCCCCTGCCTCTCTGTCTAATTTTAAACATAGTTACATGAAACCAACTCTTCTGAATCACATGGTTACATAAATACACACGTAACTCCCTCCATATATAGTAGGCACACATTTCTACTCCCGGTCTGAATGTGGTGTGGATAAGAGTAATCAGTCATTTATCTGAATCAAAGGAAGAAAGGATGGTGTTGTACAGATTGTAAAGCCCTCTGAGACACTTGTGATTTTTCCAGTATGAGGCTATATTTAATAATAATTATTTAAAAGAAATTAATAAACAGTGACAAATTCTCATCAGTTTACCAAAGCCCAAAATCATGTCTTAAATTTACAACCAAAACTTTTAATTTAAAATGATATAAAACAAAGAAAAGTCTTAACTTTTCTCAATACAAGCAACTGTTTGGCATTTTTATTGATAAATTACCCACATTATTAATCAATAATCAAACAATGAGTACATTTTCTTAATCAGCCAAAAGCACACAGTTAGTTCATTATGAAACACCAGAGCCACCTACAGGTCGTCCCGTGACAATGCAGCTTCAGGATTCTGAATTTCAACATTTCAACAAACGTTTTAAAGCCAAACAAGTCTGTACAGTAACATTAACACTGTACAAGAATCAAATGTGTCTGATTCCCCGGAGATTTTACTGCTTTACGATCGGGGCTTCTCTGCAAAGCTCCACTTACTTATTTGCAGTTTGTGTGTTTTATTGCAAAGCGAATTAGCTTTAATGTTTTATGAACTAGAGAGCCCCCCCCCCCTTTTGTGTTACAGAGTAAGAAAATATAAACACAGGGTTTGTTTTTTGTTTTTTTATTGAAATCAACCCACAACACACACACACACACACACACACACACACACACACACACAAGCAGTCACACACGTCGATTCCCCCCCTCATTCAGGACTGCAGGGTGAGGGGGCAGTGAAGGAGAAAAATGAATGAATATAAATATGTAGAATGAAAACTATGTGAAGCAAATGCATCGTGTGCACTGTTCATATGGTACTGTAGACGACAAACCAAAAAGGTAGTACTGCTTTGCACTCATATCCTTTTTTTGTTTTTTTTTCCGTTTTTTAAATGTGCTTTTAATTTTTAACCTCCCCCTCCGATTACAAAACGTCAGCGTCAGTTTCACTTGCTGTGCCTTAACGCATTTATTAATGCCTCACAAACACACTACTGATAAGAACCCCCTCCTGCCCATGCCAAGAAGGTATGCCATTAACAGCTCCGCACATTATCCAGTCTCCACCTGCCTACAGATGATAAATTATATCGATAGACAGAGTTTAGGATTTAGCTGTGGACAAAAATGTCTTGGCTTGCATCTTTAAGAGAGATGTCTGAGAGAGAAAAAAAAAAAGGTTTACTTGACTGTAAAATGCTTGCAGTGTTAAAAGACGTTCTGCACTGCTCTGCTACTCCAACATGTAACCAATACATTTTTGGTGATCACTGTAAATACAGCACATTTAGAAGATGGGTCACTGCTGCGAAAGCTGATTCCTTTTTGTTTAGTTTTTTTTAAAAACAAGAATCACGGCAGTCGCGCGTGTGAGGAGGTCGAGGCGATGCTTTGCGTAGTGTTTGGTATCATAGAGTCAGACTGTAGTGAAAAAAAAAATACTCATGAAAACCTCCTCATGCTTTCTTCATCCATTGTTCTACCTGCATGTCTAGACAACTTAGCCTGCCAATGAATGTTGCAGATGCCTTACACACACACAAAAAGTTCCAGAAAATAAGAAAAGAAAAGAAAAAAAAAAAAAGTTTTTGTTTTTTCCAATTGGATTCTTCATGTGTTTTTTGTTTTTGGACTGACATGTATCACGAAGCACTGTGTCAGCTCAGTTTCTTTCAGCTCTAATTCCCGATGGGTACCTTCTAAAGTGCAATTTTAACAAAGTACATATCTTTCCATGAACACTGTACACTGCTGCTACATAGTGCTTGTTCTAATAAAACGGTAAAACTCAACGGATGAGGTGTCTGCTTCATATTTAAAAGAGAAGGCCTTAAAACCGCTTTACTGCTGTCCATGTGAGATTTTATTACAAATACGGCTGTTATTAAATGTCTATTAACTTGTCGTAAAACAGCAGGTACATCACTTTCCATCCTGGGCTGTCATATGAAGGAAATTTCATGACTGTATGTGAAGGCAGCACAGTGGTGCAGTGGTTAGCCTCACAGCAAGAAGACTGCATGTTCTCCCCGTGTCTACATGAGTTCTTCAGGTACTCCAGCTTCCTACCACAGTCCAGAAACGTACCTAGTGATTACTTGGTGACTCTTAAGTGTGAATGGTTGTTTGTCTCTATGTTCCCTGTGATGACCTGGCGATTTGTCCAGGGTGTACCCCGCCTCTCATCCTAAAAGTCAGCTTGGATAGGCTCCAGCCCCACTGTGGCCCTGATGAGGATAAGCAGTTAGAAAATGGATGTATGTATGTGGAGCAGCCGGGCTCCCAACAATATCCACCCAAACACCTGTAAAAAGGGGGTCCAAGATGCAGCCATACCCCTGGTGGAGTGAGCCAGCACCCCACTGATTATCGATGTGAAGTACACCAATAAAATAATAAATGTTGGTATAATTGGTCAACTTTGAACACGAGGGAAGTTAATTTAGAAGCTGACTCTGATTCTATTAGTGTGTGAACAAGAAAAAAGTGATCATTCTTGGTACAAACATATCTTGTTTAATCGAGGTAGACCACAAAGACAGGCCTGTAGTTCATTTATAGAACACGATCCTAATTTAAAAATCTCAATAAGACATTTTTCTCCAAATTCTGGGACTTAATTAATAATTAAAATCAATGAATTACAGATTTTCTTTGAATCTATTTTGAACATCCTCTTGTACGATTGACACGTCGCCTCTTTCTCGCACACAAATCAAGAGTGAACGGACCGGTGCACAGGACCTGATGTAATTGCCTCTGTACTAATACAGCAGGACATGCAGCCTTATAAATTGACATGCTGTCAGGCGGTCTGCTCCCACGAGAGATGGTTCGTTCGATAAAAACAGCGACGGCTCCTGGAAGCAACCGCAGCAGTCCGTTCTCTCGACACTGAACAGAAACCGACACTCGTTAACATTTAGTGTTTATTTCACGGTTCACACACGTGTTGTCGTGTTGCTCTCCAACGGGTTTTATTTGATACAGGTTTCACATGATCACATGATACAATGGAGGCACACACTGCAAAAAAAAAAACAAATACATTATATATCTATTTTGAGAGTCAACCAGAGGGGTTGTACTACAGATTGCATACTGACAGATGGAAGAGTTGATGTAGGAAAAAATAAATAAATATTCATAATAGTCTCTTTTTTTAACTTCCCTTTCCTTTTCAGATGATTTTTGCTCACAGAGGCGGGTATCTCTGAGGTGAAATTAAAAGTTTAAGATCTTCTACTGGCTGTCGACGACATTCAGCTCAATATGCTCCTGCAGGGGGGGAAAAAAAATATGTGGAATAAAAACTCAACTGTAACATGAAAATATCTACATCTTTACTAAAAAAGAAAGACACTGAAAGAAAAAATGTGACATAAAATCACTGACAGTGCAAACTATGCATGTAAAAAGGTCACAAGGAAGTGCTTCCTATGGTTATCTACTTCATTTACACATGTACATTTGCTTAAATATGTTGCTCAAGTAAAACACGACGGTACATCCTGAAGACAAAATTTAGATTTGATTCTTAACACTGAGAAAGTTTGTCTCCTCTCAGATACTGCTCTAAAAGTTGCCTGATTCAAGTCAATGCAGATATTGCGGAGCATGATGTGCTTTTGAGATATACATATTTATAAAAATATAACTTGACTTCATAACCGTCTGTGGGCGGGAAGACTAGAGGGAAGGACAATCTACAGCTTCATCATAACTGGACATCAGTCGAGATACGTGACACTAGAGGTGAAGCAAATGTTGACTGTGGTGGGTTTTTTTTTTTTTTTACTTGGAGGCGGCCATGATCTTGATGTACTGGAGGGCGCTGTGTGCTGCGTCGTTGTGAGCGTTGCTACAGGAGATGCCCGTGCCGTGGCACACGGTGACCGGGGAGGTGGACAGCTCTGCCAGGCACTGGTACTGGCCGTTCACCGTCAGCTCGTCTGCAAAAATACAGCCACGCACTTTACAACAGGACACGACCAGCAAAAAATGAATAATGCAGTGTTCCCTTTGGGTGCTTTTCATTCGGATAATTATGCTTCATTCCGTCCTCCAAACTGGAAATCCCTTAAAGTTATAATCCTTAGGATTTTCATGAAATCGAGCCCTCTTTTTGATACCATTTGTGGTCTGGAATATTTAAATTAAACCCATAAAATCTCTCTGTATAGTACTTTTTACATTAGTGGTGGGCTCTGCCATTCTTGCACTGGATTTAAACTGCCTACCTACACAGAAGGGTGACACAGGAAACAATGATTCACTCCTACAGCTGTAATAAGTTACTGCTAGTGCAACATTTCCTGCTGTCGCTGCTTCAAATTAAAAGCATTCTACTGGCAGGAAATGGAATGTATTTGTCGAGGCGATCATTCATCAAAATGTGCCTACAAAGCAAGACAATGGTCATTTTCTGCATTTTATCAGGACTGCCAACATGGCGGTGACCAGAGCCACAGATTTGGAGTTTCAAAACCGCTTTTCAGAAACCTATAAGTTGCTGTCCATTTCTTTTTACTGTCAGTGATCTGAATACTTGTTCTCCACAGCTGTGGTTATCATTAGTCCTGTAATATCAGCCTGAGCCTCAAAAGGACAGCATTACTGTGCCCTGTATCTTAGCAACTAATGTTTGTTTTCTTACCGATGTCGAAGTATGTGACCTCGAAGCCCTGCTCCTTGGACAGATCCAACATCATCTGAATGTAATCTGTGTTGGGAATGCTCAGCGGGTTTCTTCTCAGTAAAGAGATCTTCTCCGCTGATGAGTTCCTCAAGTTCTCAAATCGAACACTCGGTTTAGGAGTCTGGGAAATTGAAAAATGTAACACATAAAAAAAAAAACTTTAAAGGACTGTCAACTCAGACAGCTGGGTCATGTTGCAAAGCTGTGAAATATTTGACGTACCCATGTGATTTCAGAGCAGCCTGACAGACTTTGAAGCTTTGCCACCATTTTCTCCGCAGCCGCCTTTTTTGCTGCCTTTTTTGAATTTCCTACAGCTGTCAAGACATCAGACGGACATTAAGAACGAGAAGTACGAGACAAATCTGGAGTCACTTTAAAAACACCCATCGTACCCTTCTCTGACAGGGACTCCATCCGACAAGTAACAGTGAACTCTCTTTTGTGTGGCGGACCGGCCTCCATTAAAACTGTGTATTCAGGAAGACGCCATCCTCTCTGCAAAGCCAACTCCTGAAAACAAAGAATAAGAATGAGGCCAAAAAGAGTTGGTTTTATTATTCCAGAATACTTATTATGCATATAATACAACACATACAGCTATTACTGCATGTCACTTTCGATTATAGCTCAATAACAATTGTTTATTTATCAAGCTTTCCCTGCTCATAGTTCATCTGTTGTAGCTCAGGTTTGGGGCAGCTAATCTTGATTTGCTCATATGCAACCACAGATAAGACATATGCTCACACACACACACACACACACACACAGCAAAACAAAAAGTTGATTTACACACCTGCAGTATCCCCACCGAGTTGGGATGGTTGTTTGTTTCGGCTGCAACGCCGTTACTCTCAGACTTCACAGGCACGCTCATGCTGGGAATTACAGCAGAGAAGAACGCAGTTACCACATCTGCAACGGATCAAACGTCACTACAGACGGTCAGTAAACCAGTTTGATGCACGTGTTGCAACACTGCATTGACAAAAAGGCTAATACAAGAGAAGGCTTTGGCAAACTCAACTTACGGCTGCAGCTAATGATTATTTTCTCTATTAATTATCCTAGAAAACAAAACAAAAAAAGAGTTGCCCAGTCATTTTATTTGAATAATTATTTCAGCTCTACTCACACTGTTCCGGCGTCTATCTGCAGAATATTCAGTGCGGCCTCTGCAGCCAGGTGCTTAGCAGCCTTTTTACTGGGACCTTGACCTGAAACAAGATACAAAAACTACAGATTACGTAACACATCAAAGATTATTTCACAGTCAGGTGAAAGAGAGGTCAGGTCACTTAGCCGCCAGTAATGGCTAAAAAAAAACAATAATTTGGAAGCGCACAAGGTGTTTTGTATTCTAGAAAGTAAAGGTTAACCCAGGAGGACGTGTGGAAAAAAAATCTGTCTGAAAGGTGTTAAATATAGAGACTGGATTATTTCTCATCACCTCAACACTGAGAGCTTTGCAAATGGTTCTCATCCTCTTCTCTGGACCTGCACTGTTCTATCCCTGAAGTGACATACCTTGATTAAAAAAAACAAACAAAATGAAAATATGTATAGAGAGGATGTTTATTTGAGAGTATGCTGCAGCAACTGACAACAAAGCAGACATGACAGGAGTGCTCTTTCTGAATCATCAGCGTGTGATTTTCAACTTGGCTTCATCCAGTGACGGGCAGCTATCAACACAGCGGGGGACTGTATAACTCACCTGTGCAGTTAACGTCTCCGATTTTCACGCTGAAGACGAAGCTGGGCTGGTGAGCCTCTCCTTCGGCCTTCTCCATCACGTACACGGGAAGGTTGCCGCTTTTGGTGCCGTATTCGTGCAGGATTTGTATCGGCGTCTTCCCGGGGTTGGGCCTCTGCGACTCGTGTGCATTCAAGCTGCGTGTATTAAAACAAGCATACGTAAAACAGTTAATCAGGACCTTATTAGCTGGGCTGTTGCCACACATTTCGGATAGTTTATAGACCAGAAATAATAAATGCAAACCGTAGAACTAATTTACAGGGAAAATAACTAAAAGATAAATCAATACTTCCATTTTAAGAGTATTTAGATGGCAAATAAGACATATCTTTCCTCAGATATTAGCAGTTTATTAGCATATAAACACATTTCTTACAAGTTATGGACTGTGACATTAGTGTTTAAATCCTTACCAAATCCAAAGATTGCTTCATTTAGTAGCTTCTTTTTTAGGCTCACTGACACACAAACTACTGCCTGACAGCACGATGCATCAACAGCATCAGAGGCAGTGAGATTTATCACCATTTATCACCACCACCTCATCAAACAGTCACAATACCCTATAAACGTCTCAGTTTATTGTCAACATCCACTCAGTGAGCAGAAGAAATACAGACCTCTTGTACAATGCTAAAGCAATCTGATAAATCAATTCACAGACTTGACAAGTGTTTAGGAGAGGCTCAGGGGCTTTTGTGCGCCTATTTAAACCTTTTCTGCACATTTTTTATTTGTATTATTGCACAATTTGTCACGCTGTGATGTTAAAAATAGAGACAACACGTGAAGTCCATAAATTTAAATTTAAGGAGCCGGTGAGAACCAGTTTAACATGTACGTACTGTAGCAGCGAGTACCGTGTCTGCTTCTTTGGTCCGTGAAGCATAATGTTTAAATTTTCATCGTCTGATATACAGGCTGCTATTAATGTGCAACCACCATTCAATTACCGTATATTAAACCGCATTTGAAATGTGAGCCTTGCACTTTACTAACCACAGAAACGCCTCTGCTCTCCCCCAGCTCTCCTGCACTTGCACATTTCAGCTGAGCACATAAATGATATTAACGGAGGTCTGTGTGAGCTTGCAGCTTTTTACTGTCCGTTTACTGTTTTTACTCTCTTTTCTCACTGCTTGTTGTGACTTCTACTCATCAACGGTCAGTTCAGTCAGGCGAGAAAGTGCACAGAAGTCCAAGATGTCTTACGCTGAAAGGTTCATCAGTGATTAAGGTGAATGGCATGACATGATGCTGCCTCATGTGTGAAGAAGCTGTCCTCTCTGGCTCGTCTAATCTATTACCCCAATTGTTCATTAATCTACAAACAATATATGTTTAGCCTTAGTGGTCCAACATTGTTATCTAACTCTGTACAGGCTTCTACATTGTGTCTAGAGAAAGTCCTATCCTCTGACCTCGGCTACCGTAGTAATGATACTTTATGAGCCCTTTGTGTGTGGGTGTGTGTGTGGTTGTATTTTGGGCCTATACATGTATAACAAGAGTTTTCCCTTGCGGATCAATAGACATGCAAATGTGGAGAGATGGTGGAGTGATGGGCAGCACCCTGGGAGCAGTTAAGGGTTTGGAAACCTTGCTCAAAGGCACCTTGGCAGTGCCCAGGAGGTGAACTGGCACCACCTCCATACTTTGATCCATGCTGGACCCTATGTTTCCCCAAGCCAAATCCCTACTAGACTACTGCAGCTCCCATAGTAGTGATCAGAATGACGCCTGCTTTCCTAAAAACACAAACATACAGCTGCTCTGTATCTCAACCTAAGATCTAACCCTGACCTCAAGACACATGCCTGACCCTGTGTCACACTCACAGGAAAAATCTAGTTGCTAAATTTAAAATCATTCAGACAACAAACCTGCAAAGAAAGTTGATTTAATCTCTCAAATTCAGACATCAAAATAAATCAAGTGCAGCATTTAAGGACTTTTTTAACATTGCAATGACATTAAATGCACCTAGGTGTTGTTTTCAGGGTGAAGGTGTGTTTCCCTACAACAAACAGACACTAATCTATCTTTACAAATCATCAGACACGTTTTATTTCTTTGATATCAGTCCCAAAATATTTCACTGTTTCCTGTCGCACTGTAACATCAGCTGGAGCTGGAGCTGGAGCTGGAGCTGGAGCTAGCTGACACACCTGAGCTAACCGCTAACGCTGTAAAGGTTGCATCCTTTTCTGTTCAGTCTTAAACTTTATTTGACAAACTACATATCCGTGCTGATTATCCTGCACGTTTAACTTGAACGTTACCTCTTAACGTCGTGACACAAATGGACACCTTTAAACCTGAAGATACTGTACGTTAGCACAGCTAGGCTAATCACTTAGCTCACTGGCGCTCATATGAATAAATTAAAAGTAGATTTTTATCTGACAGTTTCTCTTTCGAGGGTTGAATAACACCAGTGTGACTTCAAGAGGCTCCCTTTTTTTGGGGACAGATATAAAACAGAATATGATTACGACCCGGGTCAACATAATTTCATCTAATTTGTCAGTTAACAAACGAAAAAATAAACTGTCAACTGTCAAAATAAAACAGCCGCTAACAAAACTCATCACTGCCTTTTCTACAGTTTCACTTCTCTAAAATTGATGTAGAACTTTAAAGGCGACATTTAAACGTGTGAAACTTTTATTTTATCACAACTAAATCGACATATTTCAACATGTACTCTGTTAAATGCTGTCAACCGTTAACCGTTAACGGTTAAATCAGTAATAAAACAGGCTGACCTGGACTCGGCGGTGCTTTTCATCGCTGGTGGCTGATATCCCTCCTGAGACATGATTACACTTTTCTGTCGTCTGCGGCCTGATTAAACACTCGTAAATTAAATATTTCAGACAACACTTTAAGATATTTTTCTCGGCATCTGGTTGATGAATTATGAAGGATATGAAGTGGCCTTAAAATTTTGCTAACAACTCTTCATTGAAGCCACCAGGCTCAGGGAAATTACCGAGTTTAATGTCATATCAACATCCGGGTCATTCACCGGCCGGCCAGTTAGTGTCAGTGTGTGTGTGGCGCTGAAAGCGTTTACCGCCACCTACTGGTGATTTACTGCAAGTGTCTGCCTCATGGTTACTATAGTTACTGTTCAGGGCTTTATCAGTGGAAGAAGTATCCAAAACTTTATCTATTTATGTAGCAACTTATTTATAAAGCACTTTTCATGCAAACATGCAGCCTAAAAGCTTAAACAAAAATATATAAATAGATAATACATAAAGGGATTTTGGCCATACCATTTATAAAATGGTGTGTATCGATCAATCAGACTTTATTTGTATAGCACTTTTCACACACAAAAATGTAACACAAAGTGCTGCACACAATAACCCTCCAACCTTCCAGTTATAAATAAAATAATATAAGTTAATAATAATAATTAATAATAATATAAGTTAATAATAATAATAATATAGCAACAAAATACTACTACTACTAATAATAATAATAATAATAACAATTATACGTGTTATTATTGTTATTATTATTATACACAAAAGACTAATTATTAAATACAAAATAATAATTCAATAAAAAACATTAAAATGCATAAATAGACAAACTAAATAAATAATTAAATGAATAATAGTAAAAAAATATGTAACATCAATCAAGACCTGAGGGTTCTTCGGGCTTCATAGGTTAAAAGTAAATCAGTTAAATAGATAAAATTGAGTAATTGAGTTTGAGTGGATGATCGAGGCTCAGCAGTAAATGACAAAGCACCTAAGCTAAGAAGATATGTAAGTATTATCAGCAAAATGTACTGTTACTGTGTTAAAATGTATGTGACAAAAGTTTTATGTCCTGTGTAAAAGTATATTTGTGTTCATCCATTAGTTTGACGTTCACACATCTGGAAGAAATCCTGGCAGAAGACAGATATATTGGTGTGGTTCGTGAAGCCCGAGGATGAGTGACCGATAAGGTTCAGAAGGCGACCCTAAATGCTGATTAGAGATGCAATAGAGGAGGTCCACAGAAATGTAAAGGGGTTCCAGGTGTGGAGGATGGTTTCTGGATACAGATATTTTTGAAAAAAACAAACAAACAAACAAAAAAAACAGACACTTTTTTATCAGTTATAAACAAAGAAAGAGTACAAACCTCCCACCCAGAACAGCCAGACAGCACATGCAACACTAAACAAAATACATGGAAAGGGTGAGAATAATGAACCTTTTAATGACAATACAAATAATAAAAACAACAACAACAACAAAAATATTTTTATTTTTCATTGTTTTTTATTAATCAATCAGTAACTGTGTGTATAAAATATTATAAAATCACATTCTCAGAGTTTGAGGTGGACATGTCAAAATGCGTTCTGTGGAAAATAGTGAATTTACATTGATATCAAGTAAAGAACCGCCACAAATCCTCACATATGAAAGTCTGGAAGAAGCAAATATTTGGCATTTTTGTTTGATTTCTGGAAATTAATTTCCTGTTGATTGACTACTCAGTCAATCTTTCAGCACTATTTAGTAGATCCACATTGTCAACTTTGTTAATAAGTTATAGAAGCAATAAAATGTGCACTTAAACGCAATTACAAAATATACAGTTGCACCAAGAATACTTAGTTCATAGCGTCTGTCTAATATCAATGTCTAAAAGCACATTAAATGAACTGTTTTGAATAAAAAAAATAAACTAATATTGTGACAATCATCTCAAGTAAAGGTCGTCTTACACATCTCATGGTCTTCATCAGCTCAGATGTTGATAAATGTTGCTGATTTAAAATTGTAAACACTGAATGTAAAACAAAAACCCGTCGTGTCTCAGAGACCATTTGATGTGCAGGTCTGCAGATTATTGCCGTCGGTGTCACAGAACGGGGGAAAAAGCTGTGGGGATCGGAAAGACCACTTTCTTCATTAATCTACAAACAATATATGTTTAGCCTTAGTGGTCCAACATTGTTATCTAACTCTGTACAGGCTTCTACATTGTGTCTAGAGAAAGTCCTATCCTCTGACCTCGGCTACCGTAGTAATGATACTTTATGAGCCCTTTGTGTGTGGGTGTGTGTGTGGTTGTATTTTGGGCCTATACATGTATAACAAGAGTTTTCCCTTGCGGATCAATAGACATGCAAATGTGGAGAGATGGTGGAGTGATGGGCAGCACCCTGGGAGCAGTTAAGGGTTTGGAAACCTTGCTCAAAGGCACCTTGGCAGTGCCCAGGAGGTGAACTGGCACCACCTCCATACTTTGATCCATGCTGGACCCTATGTTTCCCCAAGCCAAATCCCTACTAGACTACTGCAGCTCCCATAGTAGTGATCAGAATGACGCCTGCTTTCCTAAAAACACAAACATACAGCTGCTCTGTATCTCAACCTAAGATCTAACCCTGACCTCAAGACACATGCCTGACCCTGTGTCACACTCACAGGAAAAATCTAGTTGCTAAATTTAAAATCATTCAGACAACAAACCTGCAAAGAAAGTTGATTTAATCTCTCAAATTCAGACATCAAAATAAATCAAGTGCAGCATTTAAGGACTTTTTTAACATTGCAATGACATTAAATGCACCTAGGTGTTGTTTTCAGGGTGAAGGTGTGTTTCCCTACAACAAACAGACACTAATCTATCTTTACAAATCATCAGACACGTTTTATTTCTTTGATATCAGTCCCAAAATATTTCACTGTTTCCTGTCGCACTGTAACATCAGCTGGAGCTGGAGCTGGAGCTGGAGCTGGAGCTAGCTGACACACCTGAGCTAACCGCTAACGCTGTAAAGGTTGCATCCTTTTCTGTTCAGTCTTAAACTTTATTTGACAAACTACATATCCGTGCTGATTATCCTGCACGTTTAACTTGAACGTTACCTCTTAACGTCGTGACACAAATGGACACCTTTAAACCTGAAGATACTGTACGTTAGCACAGCTAGGCTAATCACTTAGCTCACTGGCGCTCATATGAATAAATTAAAAGTAGATTTTTATCTGACAGTTTCTCTTTCGAGGGTTGAATAACACCAGTGTGACTTCAAGAGGCTCCCTTTTTTTGGGGACAGATATAAAACAGAATATGATTACGACCCGGGTCAACATAATTTCATCTAATTTGTCAGTTAACAAACGAAAAAATAAACTGTCAACTGTCAAAATAAAACAGCCGCTAACAAAACTCATCACTGCCTTTTCTACAGTTTCACTTCTCTAAAATTGATGTAGAACTTTAAAGGCGACATTTAAACGTGTGAAACTTTTATTTTATCACAACTAAATCGACATATTTCAACATGTACTCTGTTAAATGCTGTCAACCGTTAACCGTTAACGGTTAAATCAGTAATAAAACAGGCTGACCTGGACTCGGCGGTGCTTTTCATCGCTGGTGGCTGATATCCCTCCTGAGACATGATTACACTTTTCTGTCGTCTGCGGCCTGATTAAACACTCGTAAATTAAATATTTCAGACAACACTTTAAGATATTTTTCTCGGCATCTGGTTGATGAATTATGAAGGATATGAAGTGGCCTTAAAATTTTGCTAACAACTCTTCATTGAAGCCACCAGGCTCAGGGAAATTACCGAGTTTAATGTCATATCAACATCCGGGTCATTCACCGGCCGGCCAGTTAGTGTCAGTGTGTGTGTGGCGCTGAAAGCGTTTACCGCCACCTACTGGTGATTTACTGCAAGTGTCTGCCTCATGGTTACTATAGTTACTGTTCAGGGCTTTATCAGTGGAAGAAGTATCCAAAACTTTATCTATTTATGTAGCAACTTATTTATAAAGCACTTTTCATGCAAACATGCAGCCTAAAAGCTTAAACAAAAATATATAAATAGATAATACATAAAGGGATTTTGGCCATACCATTTATAAAATGGTGTGTATCGATCAATCAGACTTTATTTGTATAGCACTTTTCACACACAAAAATGTAACACAAAGTGCTGCACACAATAACCCTCCAACCTTCCACCCCAGTTATAAATAAAATAATATAAGTTAATTATTAATAATATAGCAACAAAATACTAATAATAATAATAATAATAATAATAATAATAATAACAATTATACGTATTATTATTGTTATTATTATTATACACAAAAGACTAATTATTAAATACAAAATAATAATTCAATAAAAAACATTAAAATGCATAAATAGACAAACTAAATAAATAATTAAATGAATAATAGTAAAAAAATATGTAACATCAATCAAGACCCGAGGGTTCTTCGGGCTTCATAGGTTAAAAGTAAATCAGTTAAATAGATAAAATTGAGTAATTGAGTTTGAGTGGATGATCGAGACTCAGCAGTAAATGACAAAGCACCTAAGCTAAGAAGATATGTAAGTATTATCAGCAAAATGTACTGTTACTGTGGGTTAAAATGTATGTGACAAAAGTTTTATGTCCTGTGTAAAAGTATATTTGTGTTCATCCATTAGTTTGACGTTCACACATCTGGAAGAAATCCTGGCAGAAGACAGATATATTGGTGTGGTTCGTGAAGCCCGAGGATGAGTGACCGATAAGGTTCAGAAGGCGACCCTAAATGCTGATTAGAGATGCAATAGAGGAGGTCCACAGAAATGTAAAGGGGTTCCAGGTGTGGAGGATGGTTTCTGGATACAGATATTTTTGAAAAAAACAAACAAACAAACAAAAAAAACAGACACTTTTTTATCAGTTATAAACAAAGAAAGAGTACAAACCTCCCACCCAGAACAGCCAGACAGCACATGCAACACTAAACAAAATACATGGAAAGGGTGAGAATAATGAACCTTTTAATGACAATACAAATAATAAAAACAACAACAACAACAAAAATATTTTTATTTTTCATTGTTTTTTATTAATCAATCAGTAACTGTGTGTATAAAATATTATAAAATCACATTCTCAGAGTTTGAGGTGGACATGTCAAAATGCGTTCTGTGGAAAATAGTGAATTTACATTGATATCAAGTAAAGAACCGCCACAAAACCTCACATATGAAAGTCTGGAAGAAGCAAATATTTGGCATTTTTGTTTGATTTCTGGAAATTAATTTCCTGTTGATTGACTACTCAGTCAATCTTTCAGCACTATTTAGTAGATCCACATTGTCAACTTTGTTAATAAGTTATAGAAGCAATAAAATGTGCACTTAAACGCAATTACAAAATATACAGTTGCACCAAGAATACTTAGTTCATAGCGTCTGTCTAATATCAATGTCTAAAAGCACATTAAATGAACTGTTTTGAATAAAAAAAATAAACTAATATTGTGACAATCATCTCAAGTAAAGGTCGTCTTACACATCTCATGGTCTTCATCAGCTCAGATGTTGATAAATGTTGCTGATTTAAAATTGTAAACACTGAATGTAAAACAAAAACCCGTCGTGTCTCAGAGACCATTTGATGTGCAGGTCTGCAGATTATTGCCGTCGGTGTCACAGAACGGGGGAAAAAGCTGTGGGGATCGGAAAGACCACTTTCTTCGTGAGTGAGAAGGCTGGTTGAGGCATCTGTTTTTTCACACCGGTGGAATCAGTTTTCCGGCTAACATCTGAATTCACTATTGTGAGGATAGACACGAGGTCAATACACCTAGGGAAACAAAAAAACAAGAGACACTGAGAGATGGAGAACTAAAAAAAACTACAAAAGCCACTCATAATTAGCTATTCTCCAATTTCACACATCGCAGCTCACAGTAACTAAAATTAGAGATAGAAGAAGTAGTCAAATCATTCACTTAAGTAAACATAGCTATAAATGTCATGCATTCTGTAGTAGAAGTATAGTATGAAAGTATTAGCAACAAAATGTTCTTGACATGTCAAACGTAAATGTACTTATCACACATAATGTCTCCTGTTATTGTTTATTATCAATGATTTAATATGTAAGCCTTACTTTTATTTTGTAGTTGGTTGATGTGGAGCTAATTTGTACAGTTTTACAGCCTGTTGGGGAGTTAAAATATAAAAATACTTCATATTTTAAAAACGTACTATATGTTTTGTACGTAAAATATGATAAGTAACCAGTAACTGTGGCTGTTAAATGAACAATGTAAATTAAAAAGTACAATTTTCCCCTTCAATAGGGAGTACAAATATCAAGTAGCATAAAATGGAAATACTCAACTAATACTCAGCACGACAATAAAGGTTCAAACCCACCCAGCCAAAAAAGATGGTTCTCTTACATTAAAACAATAAAAAGTGCAGCATGAGATCATGGGATTTGCGGTCTTCATTGTTAAACAACCGCCATCAAAGATGAAAAAGATTTTAAAAAGGGAGTAGTTTGAGAATATTGTGAAGTAGCGTGGGATCAAGGGAGGTGCTGTCCATTGTCAATGGAAATTCATCTGTGACTCAGGCAGACATCCTTTTAATGCCAGGTGATGTCACTCATTCACCCACTTCCTACCTCACCCTATGACAAATTTTAGTGTTTCCTTGGAAAATCCAGGAGATAAGGGAAAAAAGGGAACGTGAACAACAACAATGCACCGTTACCTTACATAAAATGATGTACTTCAACAATTTAATGCTGAAAAGTTACATACTATGCCTTTAAATATATAACTGGAGGAACAGTTACTCGACATCATGACTTCTGATATTCTAGTTTCACTAACCTGGGCACATTCTGGACAAGATGTCGGCACAACGACTGAATAAACCACGTGCCATTTTTCTTCTCTCTATAAGAGACGAAAGAAGGAACTGTGGCCATTCCCAGCAGGAAGTCTGCATCAGATGGGATGGAGTGTGTAGCTTCAATAGCATCGCTAAGGACAGGACTATCAGCCTCTAGGTAGACAGCCACCTGCTCAGTCTTGCCCTGGCAGGCCTGGATGAAAAACATCTTGGGTTTTCCAACCAAAGAGGAGCAATTTAATCCATTGAAGGGCTCCATCAGCTTCCTAATAGTGACGGTGTTGCCGTCCACACCATACACGCTTCCCTCCAGGCCGTGGCTGAGAATGCAACACACCAGACTGTCCATCTGGCTGTGGTTTCTGCCGCCGAGCTCCTTCATCACAGACAGCATCCTCTCACATGTGCAGTCCTTGTGTACCTCTACCTTAAAGCCGAGCCACGTAAACACTTTTTTCAGACACTCTGAAAGACACACAGATGAATGTAAATACACGCAAACATGCAGTAATATGCCCACGGACAGTCAAAGCAGCTTACCTTCGTCAATCATGGTCCCATCCCGCTTCGTGAGGCGTGTTGTAGAATTAGTGAAGTCGTAGTTGTTAACTATCAAACAGACACCTCTCGTCGCTGCAGTCATGGGATATGTTTCTAAAACCTACAGAGGTAAATCAGTAATCCAGAGTAAATGATTAAAGACAAGACAGGATTCAGTGTAATACAATAAGGTACCTGTCATAAGAACCAAGTAGCTTTACTACTTACTGTGTTTGTGTTGGTAGTCGGAGACATCTGCACTCCAGAGGAGGTCTGGTTTTCTTGTAAACTTACCACAGCATCATGTCTCACTATAGGACAGACAATCGCAGGTGGACGGGCAATACATTTGGGCAAAGACGTAGAGACAAACATTATACTTAATTAAAAGGTCTGACATGTTGTTTCACCAATAGTTTAATACAAAAAATATTTCAAATGACCATTGTTCGAGGAGTAGCCTGACGTTTGAATGCTTGCATCACTCAGTCTCCGTTGAGAATCTGGCAAGAAATCTAAGAAAGTTATACAAGAAGATTCAGCTTAAATCCACTGAATGCACTGCACTCTATAACAGGTTTCAGCTGCAAAACTCAGTGTAAGACTCACCCATAGATGTGTTGGATGAATGCATAGCAGACTGTGTGGGACACAAAAGAAAAGGACCTTTAAAGTCACAAAGAAATGTCACAATTTATTTGTCATGTAACTGCTTTGATGACAGATTCTCACCACGGACAACGGCATCGGCAAATCTTCAGAGAAAAAGGAAAAAAGTTGTTAGGATTATAGTTCTCCACAAAATGGTTACAAATACAACACGTGTTCAGTGTGAGTGAAGTGAGTGCATTTACATTTGAATCAATGAAGCAATTTAAGAGAATAAAATCTAAATCAATGATAAAAAATATAAAAACTAAAGTAAAATAGTGGACTTTAATATATTGGTTATTTGACCAGGAAACTTCACACCCACTCTTACGTAACAAGTGCTGTTGATGCTGCAATGATTTACCGGAAAATGAAAAAACTAAATGCATACACAGCGTGATCAACTGAAAAGTTGTGGAAATACAAGCAGGCATCCAATAAGTTCTCGACATTTCAACACACGTAAAAGACAGACATGTAATTATAACTCAGTTTACCTGTTGGCATTTCATTTGAGTAAGTCCTTCCAAGAGGTTGAGGGATCTAATAAAGGATGGAAGGAAGGAGCATGGGTCATTAACATGATGTGTGACACTGCAGAAAAGTGACAATAATATCATGGTAAAAAGCTTTTAGAGGAATTCAAAGCAATATATATATATAAAAAAAAGGGACCTGGTTCGAGCCAAAATGGAAAGTCTCTGATCTTGGTCGACCTGTTTCTTGAGCTACGTAGCCGCCGTGACGAACTGTAGCTAAAAATAACACAAATAAACCAATAGTAACTTGATTTACAGACAGATTTATCAGCAAATATTAAAAATAGATGGAATGAAATCTTTATAAATGCAAGATTAACTGTTACAGCATCAACATACTCATCTCTTTCTTTCTTTCTTTCTTTTCTCACCTCCCTTATCAGGGATAATAAATAATTAAGTAAATTTAAGGATTAGGGTAAGATATAGTAGCTTTTGTATAGACGAGAGTAAGTCTCAGGGAATCAATGTGAGTCAGTGCAATGTTCACTTGACTTGTCTGAGGCCCTTCCCTTTCCTGTGCTACCGTCTTTACGTCACCACTTTCTGTCTGCAGCAAGCAGCAACCTTCGTGACTATAAAATGAAACTAACACAGAAGTGCCAAAAAACTGCAGCTCCTCGAATGTCTACTTAAGGCTGGCTCCTACAACCTCGTACAACCTTCCTCCCTGCCCCGTCTGCTAGTACTGCTTTGCCCTTACCTTGCTGTTTTCTAAACTCATTGAACCTTTCTACCAGCATGGCACACACGTTCCGAATTTTGTCCTCCAGTAAGTTTAGATCAGTGTCATTCATGAGGTCCATGTGCTCCATCTCCAGGAAGACCTCCAGTGTAGTCTGAAAAGATAAGCAAATTTACAGTCACTTAATTATAACAGCAGTAGAATTATTATGTAGTAATATTTATAACATATAACATACAACTTTTGTATTTTTATGACTGTGGCTGTTTATGAACACCATCTAACGCTTCTTTAAACATGAGCTTTAAACATTAACACTCTGAAGATGCACTCACAACATTTTCCTCCAGTTTTCTACGCGGGAGCTGATCTCTTAACAAGAACTTCAGATCTTTTAAGTCAGCATTAGTCAGTTCCTCAGACAGGTTGTAGAGAAACACCCTGGAATTACATAGAAATAATGTGTCAAAGTGGCCTGGACATAGGTGACCATAGTATGTCACTATTCTAGGATCACCGCATCACTTCTCTCCCCCCAATTCATGAAAAGTTCTCACAGAGTTTATGCGCACCTTTTTTCTACATGCTGACCTGAATTTCTCATGCATTTTTTATAGGGTGACGCACAATCAAAGAAGTTTAAAATTATTTCCACACATCATTTTACAAGCTGAAAATCCGACTTTTTATGACCCTTATTTGAGTAGAACAGAGCCCAGAAAGATTGAGAAAAAAATATGTTCTTGAGAGAATAATTTGTGGTTTCAATTATAATTATATTACGTATATATTATACAGCTACTGCATATTTTTCATTAGGGAGTATCTTATTTTTGCTTGGTTTGCGGGCATGAATTAAGTAATTTGTCCACACAAATGATTAAATCCAGAGAGCAATTACTAATTCAAGAGCACAAATTATTTTTTAGTATTGGCTATGATGCCAGTGTTGTATATCGTGATGCATTAATAGATTTTCAAAGGTTTACCCAAGAACTAGGTCATACCACATTTACTTCAAAACAGTGATATGTATGCACTCCACCTGTATGGAGAGATGACTGGTGGTTCTCGGTCAGGAAGCCCAAGGTCACGAGCCAGACGTTTGCGGTGGATGATGGAGAGAAGCTCACTCAGCAGATGAGGTCGCTCAGCACAGAGGTGGTCTTGATCCACCAGACGAGAGAAGAGGTCACTGGCCGACTCCACCGAGGCCGGGTTTCGGCCCAGGAGGTCAGTACAAAGAAAAGCTAAAGCTTTCACCTCGTCCTTACACAGGGCCTTCCCTGCGTCTAATAGCAGCTTCTGAAAATCCATGTTGTGCACTAATAACAAGATACAAGATGGATTCACTTGTAATCAGGTGAATGGTGTCTCTCTGTTATTTCTTCTAAAATGTGCCCCGTCCACTGTTACTTTGTGCTCCAGGAAACGATAACCACCATAAACACGAAGCATGTGACGCTTTACAGCACATAGTCACACATCACCACAACTATTTTCAGCTGCTCTGCATCAACAATCAAACTATAACTGCTGGTAACTAGTGTTAGCTCCAGTTTGTTAGGACTGTGAGCTCAAAGCAGTGTTAGTGTTTGTACCACCCGGGGCGCAGGGAAATCCAGACGTTGTCGTGCCAGAACCAGAGTTGGGACCGGTCTCAGCAGCTTCTATGGACATAATGACAGACACAACAAGATGACATTTACTGAGGAAGCCAAGAAGAGATGAAGATCCCTGTGTGAAGTAAATCTGGGACTGACTTTTAGCCATTGGTGAGATGGCGGCAAGTTGGGTAAGTAAAGTTTACTAGCAAGTAAAATAAACTGGCTGCTGTTCTGTGTGTGTGTGTGTGTGTGTGTGTGTGTGTGTGTGTGTGTGTGTGTGTGTCCTGTTGTTGCACTCACTTGATATTTGGCTGTTAGCAAAGTTGTCAGAGCTTACAGGAAAACTAATCTAATGAAGTCTTGAATTACATGCACTAACACACCAAAACATGACTTACAGCTACCATGCAGTCAACATCCAAAAACTTTGACTGACTATATAAGACTTTCTGCTCGAGGTAACCAGATGTATGTATTTCAAACATGTGTTGCGCGGTGTTACAGTACCTGTGTGGAGTTTTCAGCAGGTCTGACTGGAAAGTGTCCGTGCTGTCCACCTCATCATATTCAAGTAACACGGACTTTAAATACACTTTGGAGGTCAGCGTAAAAAACAATCCTACCCGCTGGATGAGGAAGTACAAAATCGAAATCGAAAGTTATCAGGAGAGAGCGTCACAGATTCTAGACCAGGTATGTCCAAAGTACGGCCCGGGGCCAATCACGGCCCGAGGTGAGATTTCATGCGGCCCGAAGCTTCATTTTTATAAAATATGATTTATGGCCTGCTAGGATTGTCAGATACTGTATGGCTAAGGATATAACTGCTGGTGTTATATACCTGTAGATGTGACACAAAATATTACTTTATGAATGATCTTGTGAAAGACAAGAGCAAGAATGACACGTTTTACACTTAAATGTTAACAGACTTTGCATTACTCATAATAAGTCATGATTGTAAGTCACAGTGGAGAAGCTTCCGGTTCTAAATTTAAAATTTCCCCTGCAGCAAAGAAAATGTAATTTCCAGGAAATGTCTGGAAGGAAGTTATGAATGTATACTTGACTAATCCAGTCAAGGATGTACAACTTACAGCCATGAATACATGAATTTATTGTACTTAAAATTACTGAACAAACAAACATGAATCCATACATCATCGCATAAAACATGGCTTTTGATAGGGACATAATATGATGGCAAAAACAAACATCAAACATAGATGAAATGTTAAATAATTTTGAATCTGTGTGTAAGATAATCATAGCAACAATATAGTTACTTCATGCAATGTTACCAGTTGACAAAAGGATTAAATGAACTACAAACAAAATGGATTTCCTTTTCTTTGGGAAGTGTTTTATCACTTTATTATTACAGAGTGAAGGCCTGATCTGACACCATCATTATCACAATATCAGGGAGTCTTCATGTAGATAATAATGACTCCACCCTGTCCATCATTTTTCTCTATCAGGACACCTCATTGTGTATGAGCACGAGTAAAATATGTCAAATAAAAGGTCAACAACACTCACTGTTTACAACCACAGATGTCCTTTACCTGCACAGATATCTTAGAGAAATGTTTGATTTTTTCAGTGAGGAAGAAAACAGTGATAAAAACTATCATTGTGGAAATTATATGATTTATTTGTGGTAGTGTGTGTTCGATTTGGGTTTGGTCTTCAGGGTCTGTATGTGTCCTCTGCGTCTCACTCTGACACTGAGCCACGCTCGGGAGTTCGTTCCTGAGCTGTTGAATCTGAAGGACTCTGTAAAGGAAACACACACAGGCTGAACACGGAGCACGGCACAAATAGACACAGCTCTGATTTAAAACTGTTGGGGAAACTCTAACAAGCATATTAATCAATTGTTCCCTTTTCTGTAAGTCTGTAGGTTCTGTAAGCGTCTGCTAAATGACTAAATCTAAATGTAAATGTAATTATTGTCATGCGTTTTCCAATAATGGGCTTCTGAGTCAAAAGGGTAAATATTAATAATAAGATATTGAAATAATTGTGCAATGTGATTTATTCTTGAAAAGGTGTATCTAAACTTTATTGATCAATCTCTTTCAAACATATCACAGTGAAAATTAAACCACGATTAACCTGATGTGTGTAAATAGGAATAAAAAGAGTAATGTGTGTTGTGTTGATCACAAATGGGATCAAAGTGTATGAAGTACAATGTTTGCCTTTAAACTGTAGTGGAATTGAAATTTAATGAACAGTCATGTGTTACTTTATATATAAAGTAAATGGAAATACTCAAGTAAAGTACAAGTACCTCAAAATCATCAGAAGGTCTGCTAGTGTGAATTATGAGAACGGCAATAAATGCAGTTTCCAATCCAGTGTTTCTAAATTTTAGTGGCGTACTTGAATCACACATTTAAATATCACACAGTATATTAATATACACAGCAAAATACTGACTTATTGTTCATTTAAAGGCTTAGTGTTGATGGAGCCATTCCTAACTAATCTATTACATCAGTTTGTTCTGTGTTTCCTGTTTTATTTTGTAGTTCCACCCTGCTATGTCTTGTCTTATTCTACTTCCTGTCTTGTTTTCCCGCCTTTTTTGATTCTGCACCTGCCCCTGATTTGTTTCACCTGTCCCTGATTAGTCCTGCATGTCTGTTTAGTTCCTGTGTTTCCTTGTCTGTCCTTTGTGTATAGATGTATATGTCTTGTTTCTCAGTGTGTCCCCTTTGTGTCTGACTCCCCAGTGTTTTTTCCTAGTGTTTTATGGTTCCCAGTTTTGTATCTTTTCTGTTTCTCGACCCTGCTTTTGCCTCCAAAGAGGAAGTGGTGGAGAGGAAAATGTTAGCCAAGCTGACATCCATCATGAGCAACTCAGGGATATTTAACACCACCATGACGTAATGTAGGACTGACTATACCCTTACTTACACCTCACCTAAATTATACTACAATGTGCAATTACTTTTTTCCTGTGTTAATTATATTATGGTTCAAGTACTATATATTTTTTTTCTATTTTTATTACTTATTTATGAGTATGTAGTTTTAATAGTTAAATTTCACCACAGTCTACAACACCTAAAACATGTAAAAACAACAAATAACAGCAACAATAATAATGAAAGTATAAATAGGAAGTATAAATAGGAAGAAGTCAAATAGCAGAAGAAGAAGAAGAAACAAAAACATAACATTTGGCAGCAGTGCTAAAAAAAAAAAAATTTACTTACTCTTATTTTTGGTGACTTTGATTTAAATGCACTGTGACTGTGTGTGTGTGTGTGTGTGTGTGTGTGTGGACACTTACTGTCAGTAATGAGGGAGTGCACAGCAGTGATGTGTCTCCGTCCCAGGCCGTGACTCCTGGACAGCACGCAGTCCAGATAAAGGTCCCAGAAGACCCGGGCCAGATCCCAGAACAGCGCTGTGTGTTTGCTGTTATCTGATGACCTGAGGGACACCATCAGGTCCCAGAAGGCTGGCACCGTGTCAGCGATCCTTGGGGAGCGCATCTCCAGCAGCAGAGCCGAGGAGGAGTCCCAGCACTGTGGGTTCGCCCGGTGGGCCGTCAGGGGGTCAACGTGACCCGGCTTCTGGACCTGCAGCGGGGCGGCACACACGCAGCTCAGCACAAACACCGTGAACGCAGGTCTGTTCAGGAGCACCGGGGCCATCTGCAGAGGACGCAACACAGATCAGCTGCTCATCTATCAGCTAAGCAAAGACACTCTTAATGCTGTCAGTTTAGAGCTCAGTGAACACATAAACTCCTAAAAACACACATTTCCCTCTTAGTCTGTGCATTATAAGGTCTCAACATTTTAATTAGTGGCTATCAATTCGCTTAATCAATAATAATCATCTGTTCTCTAACTCCAAATATGCAGATTAGACCTGCAATTAACCAGAAAAATAAAGAGAATACAGTATTAAATATAAATAATATAAACGTAGCCTGAATAAAGAAATGAAAAAATGCACTTACCACTAAAGCTGGGCCGACTAACAAGACTGTTGATTGGAGTTTGGTAAATATCTGTTGGGTCTTAATTGACGTCAGTGCCTCCCTCCTTTGTGAGCAGTGTTAGCCTGCTGCTTGTCATGTTTATAAATGCATTTACATATATATATATAAAAAAATAAGTATATGCAGCTTTATTTGTAGTTTAACTTTAAGAAAATGTTTCCAATGCTGCTGTTTTGTTTGTTTTTTAGTCATTTGTATCGTGCTTAATGAGCGCTTTGTTGCATTATTTTTAAATTATTGATGAATATTGATGTATTTCTGTGCCTTGTGCAGATAATACAACATCTAGAGGAGCAAAATCAACTGTGGAATTGCCCCTTCAAAGGGTAATAATTATTATTATGAGATTTTTCTTCTTTAGTGAGCATGTGTTGTCTCAGCAGATTAACCCACCAAAAATAAGAGTAAGTCCATTTTTTACTAATGTCTTGTACATGTGATTACTTCATGCTATGATCAAATGATTAAAAAACATTTTTTATTTTTTATGTCTCATGATATGTACTTCAGTTATTTTATTTTTCATTATTAATGTGATGAATATTTTCTCAATTTAATCAATTCAACAATTTGTGGTATTCTATAAAACATCACAAAATAGAGAAGAAACTTTGGTGGTTTTTACTCAAAGTCTGCCAGCATTTCTACATTTTATGTGTTTATTGACTTTTTCTTCTGACAACCTGCCTGTACTCTTTGCTGCCCTTCTCCATATCAGGTTGTCTGGGCAAATCATAACTGACCTAAATAAATTACCCAGAAGGCACTACGTGACACTCACCCACTCCACCTCTCGCCTTCCCACTTTTCTCTGTCAGCGGCTAGTCTAAGTGACGTTACATTAACCTTACAGTAATGATGCCCTCGCTCCGAATGGGCACAAAGATAATGCAGAGTTGATGACAAAACAGAGCTTCTTGCTTCTTCTTCAGTACTTTTTTATTCACTGTACAAATTCAGAATGTAACACTTCATAATTTGCCGGCATGTGAATAAGGGGAGGACTGGCACTTCGTTTTTTCCACTTGAAGCATTGAGTGGTGCATGAGTTACGTTTCTATGCTTTTACTGAAATGTCACATACATATTTGATCTCAAACATAATTACTTAAGCAGTGAGAGGCCAACATTAAATGTACTGGGTGGGTATTTTCACTCAGTCATTCATTCTCCTGATGATGCAAAGACTTTATGACAATTTCCGCTGCAAGGCCTTAATTATACCTTTAAAACAAAATGTTACGTTAGGATGCTTCCAGACAGGAAGAGAGGAGAGAAGGTACAAATTATTATTATTAAATAAGAATTATTGTTTAGTGAGCATGTGCTACAAAGAAAGTACATTTCTAAGACAGTCCATGGAGTTTTTTTCTCAGCATACTGATCCCAAACAAGCTGAGTACTTGTTCACAAATCAGTCACTGCAGTATCAAGGATACTGCCACATTGTTCACTCTTCTTAGTGGTAACTATGCTATGGGCAACTCAAGTGCTGGTCATATTTTACATGTGGAAACTCCGCTCTCCTTATGCCTCATGAGGTATTTCCCACAGCCACTTACCTCCCACGTCTGGCTATGTCTCATCATCAGATCTCCTCTGAATGACCAACACATTCTCCCTTTGTGAATGTAACAAACTTGACTCATATTTGCATTTTTAGTTCAGTGTGAGAAAAGATTGTGTGGTTACACGTTTGGAAGATGAGTGTAGTTAACCTCTCTCTCTCTCTCTCTCTTCACAGTACCTCAGCAGCAGCCCAACATCAGCAGACTTGAGTTAAGCTATACACTTCATACACTGCAGTAGGTTTAGAGGTTGAGCTACCTTCAAATCAAACAGAATTGCAGGTTAATTAGATAAATAAAACAGGAAATTCTTCCATAATTTCTTATTGAGTAATAACAACATTCATTCCCCACCAATGAAGTTTGGAATAGTTAGTGATACAAAAAGTTTTAAGCCCCAAAACAAATTTGGATGAGCTCAAATCTAAAACCTACAGCTCACAAGCGGACGCTATTTCACCAAATAGGTCATAGCAAGTCAGAATTGCAGCTAAAATTCACTTTTAATCACGTCGGGCCTCATTAAATGCTGCATGAATGGATTAATTTGGCTCATGTTTAGCCTTTAGCAATGGTGGTCTCCTGACCTGTGACCGTCAGCAGAAACATTTAGACATATTATGGTCATATAACTGTGTGCTGTAGATTCTCCAGATGTGTTTTTATTCTGCAGATGTCACAGCAGTTCACTCAGTTATTATAATTTATAGGAAGAGGAAATCCTGACACCTGGTGGACAGATGACACTATTGCAACTTGTCTAATCACCTGTTGCGTGTGCGTGTGTGTGTGTGTGTGCGTGTGTGTGTGTGTGTGTGCCTGCGCGCGCGCGCGTATGTGTCTCCAGTACAGAGATGTACCAGAGCTGAGGCTCCCTGAACGCATCGACCAGAGCCAGAGGAGTGCTGTAACACACACATAAGAGCAAACAAACACACTAGTGAATTCAACTATTCAGCCTTTGTTTGTGTCATCACACACACTCTTTCTACCATCTAATGTGTGTATCTGTGTCTCTTTACCTGTGCAGGAATGGAGAGGTGTTGTATGAGGTTCTAGCACGTTTTTGCTCCTCCACTGAACAAGTTTTTCTGGACAGTTTTACATCAAAATATACTTTTTAATTTGTGACTTGCTCAAGATTACCAAGTGACAGGCCATAAATACGCCAATAAAGTTGTATCAGAGAACACAATTTCCAAACTTGAAGTACGGTTTACTGTTTTACTTTCTTAGCATTAGATCACCCTCCACCTTCAGATACATCAGCCAGGACTACAGCTAAATAGGTTTAACAACTCTGACACGATACATATCTATAATCTATGAATCAAGTGCAATAAATAGATAAATATCATGTCTAACAGATAATACTATTTGCATTTATTAGCATATTGTCAGAAGTAGAGAGTAACTAAGCATATTTAGTTGTACAAAAAGATGAGGCTTTATTGGAAATATAGTACTTGCACATTTCCAATTTCTGGTTCTTTATACTTCTACAGTTCAGAGAGAAATGCTCTGTGTTTTTATAGTTATTAGTTCCTTTCAAATTTTAATTTTACATAATAAATGTCACATTTTACTTGATTAAACCAGTGGTTTCCAAACTTCTTGGCCTGTGACCTTTCAAAAAAACAGTGTGTAGTAGTGTGTAGAAATATTTAAACCTTAAACTATAAAATCATAAAAAAAAGAGACAAAACTATCTGATATTTCACAAAACAAAGCAACAATTCCAAACAAAGTCGAATAAACGAACACAGATTTGTATCAGTATTTAGTTTCTTCTTCTTTTCTCTCATTGATCGTATCATAACCACTCAGATTTATCTGGTGACACTCTTAGGTTGGGAACCATTGAACTAAACTTTCATTGAAGTTAATGGGAAGGACTGGCACAGCAAGTAAAGTCATGTTATTTGTACAGATCATGATAAATTGCACTCTGGTTGTGTTTTTATTACAGAAGTGTCGTAGTTATACTTTAAATCTGAGTCACATAATAAAATATTTTTAATCATCAGCAGGGTTTTTTCATGACTCCCTGCACTGTATTTAAGTGTTGTCTGCACTAATTTATAAAGTTAAGATGTATTATTAAAGTTGATCACACATGGCCAGTTCCAGTGAGTTTCTGTCTCAGATTTTTAGTCAGAAAAAATGAGTTCAGTGACGATTTGGCAGGGAAAAACACAGAAATGCACAGATAAAATTTGTCAGTAATTTATTCATCGGTCCAACTGTACATGATGCAGTGAGAGAGGGACACCAGACGATGAGCAACATGGAGGATTACAACGATGCCAGTGCTATGGCAGCACCTGGAACACACCAACTATCAGCTGGACTGGAAGTAATAGCCCTGCACAAGGAAACTGTTCAGGCCTCAATATGCACAGGCACCATAACAGTGTGTTTGTGTACGTGTTTGTGCATGTGTGTGATTAAAAATATCAGATCGGATGAAAAACACACAAAAATGATTTTCAGTTTCACAAATGTAAAAGGGTGCTCTCTCGCTTTTCATTGGAAATATTAATTCAGTTCTTTTTTTTCACTTTTGTCCATTCAGAGTTTGAGTACGTTGAAGCGAAGTGAAACGAGACGTGGGAGTGGCCAAATACAAAAGATTAGCTGTTTAGCAGAAGTTTTTGTAATTCCATGTCTACACTGATATCATTATTACCCATACTTTTGTGCAATATCTCTCTTTGCATAGTAAATAAAAGTTAAATGTTTTTTGTTGACATGCACCTATCTTTTGTAGCATATTTTTCTTGCAGATTTTGAGGACTCCCATATAGAATTATAAGCCCACTATAGTGATTGCATGCAGCGTTTCCAGTAGAGCTGAACTTGATTTCTGCTAAGAGTTTATGAGAGCAAAAAGGTTAAGCCAGTATAGTGGGTGTTGATGAGGACTGTTACGTGAGACCTGGCTGGACAGGTGAGCGCCTGCACGGACAGACTTCATGCCCTCAGCAGTAGGAGAGGCACCACTGGCTGCAGACAGAGGGGAAAGTGCTCTGTGTGCAACAACATCCATATGTTCAGGTGATTGGTTCTTTGGCTTTTGAGTCACTGTTGAAGATACTTCAGGGGTGTCGGGGTGCGGGGTGAGGGGGGGGGGGGATCTTGTCACGTTAATCTGACTCGATATCAGTCTGAATCCCTCTAGAACTGACACGCTTCTTCTCGACACCACGGCTGCTCTGTCCGCTGCCGTGAGTCTAACCTTTGACCTCCGCCTGGACAACGACAGGAGGCTGTGCAGCGTGTGATAATTTTGGCCCAAATCACAAGTTTTGCAGTATTTTTTTCAATAACATTGCCAAAAACACCCGCTATACAACATGCTAAGATAAAAAAAGGAGAAAAAAAAGCAATTTATGTCCTTGTAAAATATGCTGTTAATACCAAACCTGAACTCCTTATTTATGTACAGTTTTGTGTGTGTGCATTCACTATGTGAACTGCACTGCCCTTATGGGTCCTCACATGCAGCCTCCTTAATCATCTATAGCACCTAAACGTGAACTATAGGAGATTTAAACCGGCTTCCCACTGCGTTTGGTTTTTTAACCAGGCTATCTCCTGCATTAGATTATTCAGTTTTTTTTCTCTTTGTATGGTTTTTTTTTTGCAGTATATTCATAGCTTTTTTGTAGCCATGCAGAGCCCTGCAGAGAGGGCTCTTCATGCCAGGGGGCCAGCAAGCAGCACGCTTTGTGCGAATAATCATGCCAGGTGAGAGAGTGGTGTGGATTCCGCCTGAACGCCTGTGCACTGGCACTAAAGGATGGAAGAGGAGTTCTGTCACTCTAGAGATCGGGGGGGGTTTGGGAAGAAGAAGAGGGGAGTGTGGGTTTGTTATATGGGTGAGGTGGAGTTGAAAAGGCTGCATTTCTAATGTAACTACGATGGAATTTATTAAAATGTCCACTATGTCTTTTTCAAGTAAATCTAATGCCAAAGATCAGCAGCAATAAGTGCAGTCCAGCTGTCAGGTAGCCAACTAAGGAAGCCTTGGAGGAGTCCGTCTGTGATTGCCATCTCTCCTTGGGTTAAATGGCTGAGGCATTGGGATCGTATCGCCGTTTCTTCACATTTCTTATGAGGAGACAAGAAACAAGAGTCAGCGTGTGCTATGATCACATCTGTAAGACAGCTAGAGCAACCTGGACAAGCAACCACACTCATCTCTTCAGTTTACAATAGTACACTAACACCATAAACAATTAACTATTGTTATAATTCAAGGGCAGAACATAAAAATGTATTTTTAGGACTTCAAGATCAAAATGCTGAAGACATCAAAGTGAGGAAAGGCTGGTCCATGTTGGAGGCAGTCAGATGTATTTATATTCACAGACCTTTACATCCCCATTCATAATGATTGACAGTAAACTTACTGAAGACAATATCAAGAAATGATTCTCATTTAGGATCCTTTCCATGCAAGTTTTTATATTTTCTTTTGTGTTACGTCTTTTGTGTAAACTCTCAACTGGTTTATTTTAGAAAAACAACAATAACTGTGAGTGACTTGTGAATTTTGAAGGTCTATGAATATAAATATCCTCTGTTGCCTTCTTCTTGTGCGTGCAACATCAGTTGACAAGGTGAAGAAGTGTAGGAGACATGTCTCATTACCAGTTTTGATGGGAAAGACATTAGTTCCACTCAAAACATAACCATCTGGGAGGAAAGAGCTAACATAAAATATATTCTATAGAGGAGGGAAAGAGGAGACAACCACATAAACAACAACCACAGCAGCAGCAGCAGCAACAATAACTACTACCACAACAGTGGGACAACAACGAATACGACAACAGGAGTGATGCATAACCTCCCCGTACTGTGGCTTGTTGTGGGGCTTCTATCACTCTGTCATGCACCTGTTCCAATAGTAGGCCAGTTGAAGGTGGCACTATTGCTGTGCGTGGTTCATGCAGTGCAATGCGCCGTGTCTGTACCAGGTCTGTGAAGCAGGCAGCAATGGCAGCTGGTGTGGGCGGGTCCGAGAGTCCTGCTCTGCTCTAGGGCGGAGCCTGGCCATCAGGGTGGGTGTGGCCAGCCATGGCACAAAGGCTGCAGCCAACAATAAGGTCCTGGCTTCTGTCTGTCTCTCTCTCTCTCTCTCTCTGTGTGTGTGTGTCGCTCTCACTACTCCATTTAAAGTCTCACCCTCAAACAGTAATGGATTGAGAAAAAGATCATGGAAGTGATGAGAGCACGACAACCCCTGGACCAAATCACTCTAGGTTTTGGCTCAGCCTTTGTGCAATGAACTGACCTCCTCCAAATCAACAAGTCATCATGCAGAAATGTTTGCTTTCTTAGTCTGTTTACTTCCTTTTTTATTTAAAATGCTTGTTTGTTTTCATGATGCTTTGCTATCTGGCATGCTTTGGTGGCTGCAGGATTGTATTTCTCAATTACTCCATAGCCCTATTTAGATTAAGATGTATAACACCCCTGTTGCTCAAGACATCAGGCTAATCAGCGGTAGATTGGAACTTCGTTAAATGTAATCTTTTGTACAATAACGTACATTTCCTGGCTACACAGAGATATGTCACAGGTCTATATTTGGATTTCAGAGGGGAAATAAGATTTAAAGTTATTAATACAAGCATACATTTAACCATTTAGCTGTTAAAAGTATTCTTTCGCCTCTGTTCTGTTATCAGCTCCTTCACTGAACATGCATGTCAAGCAGTGAGCTCTGCCCGTCCAATCAGTTTGAGGTTCTGCTACAGATCCACACACGACCCCCACATGGAGCCCGGCGTCTCTCCAAATTACCCTTTACACGTTCATCCACATCCTCTTCTACAAAAACAACCAGCACACTGGATGAAGTTCAGACGTGTGCTAATAAGCATGCCATGTGCGTCTCAGTCTAAAATGCTCATTGCGTTTGGTGTATTGTCCAATCTGGGGTCCATATTCTGTAGCAGGAGCTCAAACCCTGGTGTCTAGAAGCAGCAGGGATGCTAGAGTTACAGCAGGAGAGGCATGCGGCGTGTTGCTTACTTAAAGCCCCATCCAGTCCCCCCCAGCACTATGGCAGCCACAAGGATGGCTCCGGCGATGGAGCCTATTATTAGATTGGTGGCACTAGGACCTGTAAAGGGTTATGGGGAAAAAGACATGAGTTTCTATACTCACTTACTGTATAAATGACACGTAACTATACAATGACGATTTCACATGGAACAGAAAACATAACCATAAGTATACTATTACAGTAAAATGACTGAATCTGAGAATGTATTCCGCATGCTTTCCAGCCCCCTTTAGTGTGTAACATGAAGATAATGAGGTAGAGGCCCTGGGATTATTTACATTTATCTGGTGTCAGTTGAGGTAGTGATTATCAGTGGTTTATCTGTTAAGGTTGTGCAGAAGACTAGACCCTGGGTATCCATCACTATACAGGTTTAATTAAACAGAGATTGACAGGTGATATGTTATGATATGATATGTGTATGTGGCCTGCAGTAAGAGCAAATGTGCAAAAAATGTTTTTAGGGGTCCCAGTCACCACACAGCCTACCACTGACTGACAAGCCAGGTCACTAACTGGACACTTCTCAGGACTGTTTTCCATCTAAATGCCCCACATGCCCCAGAAAGGAGAGGATCACAGGAGCAACCACATAACGACTAAGAATAAGAGAAAGAAAAGGGACAAGAAGAGGAAGAGGGAGGATGAAGAAAGAGGCTTGTAGTAATGGGGAACAACAGGAAGTGGCAGGAGAGGAGGAGGAGGAGGAAGAGGAGGAAGAGGAGGAGGAGAGGGAGGAAGGGGGATCCATCAATCAATCACACAACACTGAAAACATCCAATCACATGACAATTATATGGTCATCACCAACACACAAGAAAACACAAAGCCACCGGGACGCACACACGGGCTCAGGCCGGCTCACGAGACCGCCCGCACACTGAGGCACCACTATGAGAGGAAGAGCTGTGAAAGGGTTAAAGATGCTTACTCTATTCCCCACCCTGTGCCTCCAAAAATCACCCCCAGGGCCAGAATGGTCCCTGCTACTGCCCCTATCAGCCTGTTAGTGGCCACGCTCACTGTGCAGAGGGAAAAGGAGCATTATTACCACCCTGTCAAAAACAAACAGCAGGCTTCTGCTTCAGAGTCATGGATGATGTGACACCCTCTGGGACGCGTCCCACCCCCGTAAACCACCTCCCCGTCCCCCTGTGGTCAAAGTATCAAGTGTACAGCAGAACTGTGTGTCTGAAACAAAGTAAACAAATGTAACACTGCTTTTAAATTCTCCTTCAGTCGCCATTTTACATGGAAAGTCTTTACGACCCCAGTACACCTGTGAAACTCGCGTCTAAGAGTCTGTGCTGACTCAGATCTAACAGTGTGAGTGAGAATGACATTGCAGTATTGCAGAACAACATACACAGTATACATAAGTCAGTGTGAAGCTTGGCTAAGTTAAACGAGTGCGCATAAACGTGTGTGTTATTCTTTCTATCAGATGCCAGAGGCTCAAAGAGGTGGAAACCGACCCTTGGGTCCTTCGTCCTGAGGGACCTCAGGCTCTTTAGGCGGGTCAGGCATGCTACAGTCTGTCCCCGCCCAGGTGGTGTCACAGGTGCATGTAGCTTCATTGTTGCACACCTGTACAGATCAGACAGAAATAGATGAGGTGACGAGGAGAACGTAAAAGCTGCTGACACACTTATACTTGGAGAACTATCTCCATTGGCAACATTTCCAGCTGCTTTTACACAAGGTTATTGTTCATCCACAGTAAATACAGACTCTCATGATCATAAAACATAAAAGGCTGATAAAGATAAAGACGCACTTGTGGAAACTGATCTAGATTCATTATATCACTGATATACGATGGCGTTTTTTTAGCCAGGTCAGCTTTGTAAGGACGGATATAAACATTGCTGCAGGGAGAACTTAATCTAACTGGTTCAGTTACACAACAATGGCTGGAACCAATGAACCACAAAAAGGCTTGAGTCCAATATGTTTTCCTCACAGCAGAAAGTTTGACTCGTAATAGTAGGAAAACCTAGTGTTACTAGTAACATTAACAATGTCTCTGTTATACTCAAGTGTTCCAGTAAGCCATGACAGTGAGCCAACGTGTACAAAACCAGAACCCTGAATTTGAAGCTAAATGACTTATGAGAGCGACGTCCAAAAATCACAAAAATCACTTTTTCACAGAGGATTTTAACTTGCCAAACACAGATGTAGCTAATAACGGCTCTGCAGCATTAAATGCACCAACAGTTAAGACAAAGAGAGGCAACCTTTTGTTACTCATGGACCAAAATGATGGAGTAACAGTGAAGTAGTACTGTAAATTCAAATAGGTGTTTTTACTTATGGTGCCTCTGTTCGAAGTACACACTATGTGTGTCACTCCTGTTACTTTACTGTACCTGATAAGGAGCAGGAGAACTAACACCTTTATGTCTCTTAATGTTCTCGAGTTCTAATCAGCCAGTCGGTGGGTATGCAAGGCCTTTAAGAACTATCTCAAGACTTACACAACCATTCACATCTCTTGTTTAAATAGTCTGTAGACGTGCTTTTATTAAATATTAACTCAAGTTTATTATATATTTGTATATATCCGTGAAGCCAACAACTGCAGTTCCTCGAACGGCCACTTGAGGCTGGCTACAGAAGGAGTCAATCTCCATACTCAAACTTCACAACAGAAATAAACATGTTTACAGCATGGTCCAAAAAATGGTTAATAGCTAATTTCCCCGTTCATGACAACTATATTTTTTTAAACTCACCTGTTTAAATTATATTAAGGCTTAAAGTTATGCATAATAGACCCTTTTTCACAGCAGCCATTTTGACATGAAATAGTAGGTAAACACAGGTGTTACCAATGATACATTCACGTCAAACAGAGTCAGGGTGCTGCTGGATGGAACTGAATCTTAATTAGTGTCATTGGAAACACCTGCGTTGACTCTACTATTTCATGTCAAAACGGCTGCTGTGAAAAAAAGGTCTGTTCGGAGCAGGTTGTCTCAGCTCCACACTGCTCCAAGTTCAAGCCCATTTTTGGATTAGCCGGGAGCCGACGGAGGCAGGACTGCCATGATGGCAGCGGCCAAAGACACCACGCTGTGAGCTAAAGGTCATGGAGACTACGTCCATGTTTTATTCATTCAGTCTAACCTGTGAGTTTATAAAATGTGACAAATATTTTGAGATGCATTTCATGTATGAAAGGTGCTATAATTCATTGATATTATTATATATTATTGATGGCTACATTTCATTTAAGTGTGTCATTGTCGGGGTGCTGGTATTGTACATGATAGCTCACTGGACACAACAATAAAACCATCACACCTGTGCTCCTGCGTGAGAAGTTATTAGCAAATCATGTTGGACCAATCAGTGAACTGTGAGCAACTTTTTGAACAAACATTATTCAGGTTATATGTTACATTTGCAGAACAGCCACTATGGAGTTTGAAATATGCATTTATACAGTTTATGTTGATGTCTATCGTTTATTGCACAGCCTTACTTACCTAAGCAAATAGACCACGAAGTGCAAGGCATAAATTATGGGTTCATTTACACCAGGACTCACCCCATGGGCAGAGCACACCTGTCCATTAGGTCCACTAGGGCAAGTGCTCATGTTGAGTGACTGGATGGGCAGACACTTGCGGTCAAGGCACATCATTGACGGCCCACAGGGAGTCCCATCCTCCACGTAGCCTAAATCAGTCTCATCATCCAAAAGGACATGGCCACCGCTGTGAGGAAAGGATGGAGGGAAGGAAATGGGGAGACAGATAAAGGACGGGAGAGGTGGGGAGAGAAGGAGGGAAAAAACTCATACAAGGAAGATTAAATCAAACAAGAATGGGACTACTGACGCTGATTTGATGCATTTCCAAGACATGAACAGGTCTAACGATGTATGTTTACCTGCAGTCCACCACCCTGCCTTGATGGTTGAAGGAGGCTGGAGTAATCTCTCCTTTCATAATTCCAATGCGTGGGTTGCGGCCAATATTGGCACACAAAAGGTAGCCGCAGAACACATCACTGTAAAAAAAAACAAGAGATAAATCTGTACAGATGCCAAACGTATGCTTAGTATACATTTTGATTTATTAATTCTTCCCCATCTATCATCACTTTTAAATCTTAAGAGCCATCTTTTTACTTTTGAGTCCTCTGCAATTTATATGGCTAGATGATTGATTTCATTTAGTCGGCTAAGGTTGCTTATGTATTTATTTTTCCTCTAAATATTTAATTGTGTTTTAAATCTCTCTGTAAAGCACTTTGGTGAACATTAGTAGTTTTTAAATGTGTAAATAAATTGACTTGACTCGACGTCCCTTCATTGTAAGCCATTCAATTTGCTTTTATTAAACTTGTTGTGGAAAAAAAGACCCTGATTTTTTTTAACATGGATGTACTTGCAATGCCCCGCAACTAAAAACCTGTTGCAAAACTGTTGGTACCTCCAACTGTAAACAAAGTCAAAGTTATGTATTGCTCAAAAATATCTCCAGAGCTTAAAAATTTGTGTGAGCACAGTGTAATGTCTATTAGACTGGCCTGCAGGCACCAATGTGGAGAGGACCACATAACGATAAACCTTTTTTCACATATAGGAATGAATAGCTGCCGTCTGGGGGTAAAATACATATCATGTAACACATCATGTTCCCATAAGGGACGCAGCCTCTGTTGCCCTCTATTGGTTAGCTTCAAAACAACTTAAATCTCCTTCATTGTTAAGATAAAAGGATAATAAGGAAGCCTCTATGCAAAGCACTGTCATGCTGAAATGTGTAGAGGAAATACCATAATTAATTTAATATATCTTCATTTGAAACTCACTGTTTACTACACTGGATCCATTTGTCTCCATCCCTTCCACAGTTGCCCTTCTCTGTGCCCTCTGTGTTCAACTTCTCATAGCAGAACTTCTCAGAGCCTCCAGACTCTGAGGAAAAGAGCGGAGGGGTGAACTGCACAGCACTGACTTACAATAAAAAGTCTCTTTTCATACAGGACAGTATGTTGATACTCTGACACTCCACTAATATGAGCTTATATGAATCAAAGGGATATTAATCTTACTTGGCCCCCAGATGTATTTACACTGGTTCTCTCTGGTCTTGCACTCTCCGTTGTAGCAGCGGCCCTTTCAGAGAGAATAAAATAGAAAATATATCCTCAGTCTGCTGCTATTCTGTGCATGACCGCTCATTTTTGGACCAGTATGTTTCCAATGTCAGTCTGCGACATACCTGATTTACCTGGCACAGGTAACCATCTTGTTTATGAAGGTTGGGAGGGCACTGTAAAGAGTCACAAACGTAAGACTTCTTCTTTAACCGTGCACATTATTCTTCAACATGCAAGAACAGTCTGAAACCAAAAGACAAATGTAACAGTGCAACACAAGAACACCTGTCCAGAGTCCCCAGAGCAGGTCTCTGAGATATCACAGTCGTTCACAGCATAGCGGCAACTGTAACCTCGTGGATAAAACTGTGAAGAAAAGCACAGAACATTAATTAAAATGAAGGTTTCGGAAGTATAAATTAGACAATAAATAGATAGTTTAGAAATTTTTGTGCCAAACTCATACCAGACACGTGTTATTGCAGCATGGGCCATCACTGCAGTGCGCCCCGTTGGCGAGGGAACACTTCTTGCAGCATTCCTTGTAGCACTCCTGCAAAGGCAAGGAGGAAGCCTCATCCATCTGAACAAACAGACGTCAACAAACAGACTTCCCGAAAGTAAAAGAAACTTACGGCTCTCGCTCCGCAGTCACACTCCTCTCCCACTTCTACAAATCCGTTACCACATTCTGTTGGCTCGAACAGCTGGCAGGAAAAGAAGACGGTAGAGTGTGAAGGACAGAGCAGTGCGATGTATGATTCATGATAGTTGTGACAGTTGTAAGAGAGAGGGAGGAAGAGCTGTTGAGGAGTATCTAACCTTGGTGGGCCTGTTAAACAAACACGAGCCGCCACCTTTCAGTAGAAACTCCTTGTAGTCTGTGATGCTGCATTTGGAGAATCTCCGTGGGTGTTGGACCCTGAAGAGAGAGAGTACTGGGTGATAATTAACCAGAAAGTGCTGACTGATGAGGATTAGCATGGTTCCAAATGCTGTGGGGTGCCGCTAGTGTGACAACAAAGAGCCCCAAAATCTTTATTTTTCATTTCTGTACCATGTTATTATTGCAAATTCTTCACACTGACGGGACAGGGTGTCTGCAGGCTTTTTACAAAATACACATTTTACCAGTTTCACAATCACCATACCAGTTTCACAATCTTTCTGTGCAAAGTATGAAAGTATGATGGGAATCCAGTAGAGACAAAATGACCTAAAATGATTTATTATGTCAATATATTAGATTTAATCTAAAATTTAGTATTTTACCTTTATCCATTTTCTGTAACCACTTATCCTCATCAGAGTCACGGAGCCTAACCCAGCTGATTAAAGGCGAGAGGTGGGGTACACCCTGGACAAGTCGCCAGTTCATCACACATCACATTCACAGCAATTTAGAGTCACCAATTAACCTGTTAAGTACAAGTCTCTGGACTTTGGGAAGCTGGAGTACACTGAGAGAACGAAGTGCTAACCACTGCCCCACCATGCCGCCCCAGTATATAAAAATAATCCAAAATAATATAATAAATTGAATTAATAAAACTTGGACATGGATAAGCAGCAGAAAACAGATGGATGGATTAACTAATTTTTGTGTTTGCTCCAGGACTGATGGTGCTGACTGAAACGCCAGGAAAAGGATTAAACAGCCTCCTGCAGCACAATCTACTATTGAAACAATCCCTGTTTTCCTTCTCTTTCAAGTGTGACATCTCCTGACAGCTTGCAATCCGATACAAACATTTTTTATAATTTTAAATTTATAATTTTAAGGAACAATATTCAAGAACTTCGTAAATTAAAGACTTCTTTAATACCTTCTAAGTCTGAATTGAATTGTAATACACTAGAGCAAAATATTTTTTTTGCCACTGTAGCTGCAGTATGCCCTTCTTCAGGGTTATATGCCCCAGATTCAGCAATAAAATAAATAAATAAATAAAAAAAACAATGGGAGCAGACAAAAATACAACACCCTATGTGTGAACAACAACGAACAGGACAGTGAATTACAATGATAAAAAAGCAGCAATGAAGTGCCTTCATGTACGGGTACTGTGAAGGTTACTGGTGCTCTTTGAATATATAATACGCTGTTGTGCACACTGACCCCATTTACACCTGTATTAACATTTACACATTAACATTCTGTATCTACGGGATGTAAATGGGGTCACCGCTCAGTGTATTTGATACTGGCTGGATGTTCGGTTAAAAACTGCAAAACAAAAGGGCTGACATTGGACAGAATGATCAATAAGGTCAAAGAGGGCTTGTATCTACCAGTTCCCAGTAACCAGCACCAGTAGCTATTCTGCTAACCCTCTCTTTTGTGTGTGTGTGTGTGTGTGTGTGTGTGCATATGTTGGACATTACCCAGTGTCCTCCATTATGCAGCCAGTCCACGTTTCAACACAACCACATTCCTCTGTAAGCAGGAAAGAAAGAACCACAGAAAGAGACAGGGGGAGAGAGAACAAAGTGCACAGAGAGAAGATAATTAAAGCATTTAAATAAAATATGTTAACATGATTATACCTCAACTTCTATCTAAAAGAGAATCAGTATCGATCAGTGGCTTTAGCACCTGATTTCCAAAGGCTTTCCGTTGAACAACGAAGAATTCCTCCACTTTATTTTCACTGACATGCTCACAATCCCTTATCAAGCTTGGCCAGGTCTCACACCCTATAAAGAATCCCTCTGATAGTTGAGTTTGCAGTCTTCAAAGATGGCAGCTGTGACTTTGCCTCATTAGCACTGTGATAAAAATATGATCTTAAAACTAATGGCATAAATCCTTCTCGAGCCTGACTCAGCTAAGTCTACTTCTGTTCAGTGCATCTCTCTGTCTGTCACTTCTGGCACAGACAACAGCTGACAAGGGAGAGGTTGGTCCAGTCAAAAGGCTGCTTTTTGATTTTATAGGTGCTATCTGCTGCTTTAGAGACATTTAAGTATGTGGACCTCAAATATTTATTCTTATATTCAGCATATTTACTTAGAGTAGGTTGCTTTTATGCAGCTGAGATGCTCAGCTCTGTGAAATATGACGGGTAAGTGAACACAACACATAAAAAAACAACATATTATCCTATTTATGCCAAAAGGTATCGAAGCCATGCCAACTGTTTTTTGTATATTTGCTGCAGTTTTAAGATATCTGCTGTCGTTCCAATACGAATGAGGGTACTTAATAAAAGCAGTGAAAAAATAAAAAGAAACATGCCTTTCAAACACATGTCTCTGATTAATCAGTTCATACCACAGACCTCTCTGTGCACAGTTTTATTGAGAATTATTTTCTACCAAATTAGGGGAAAAGAACAGGAAAAGTCTCAGCGTATGACATCTTAACAACATTACATTCATTTGATAGATGCTTTTGTCCAAAGTAACATTAACATAAATGCATTTATGCCATGAATTAGAGTCTACAGGCCTGGATCCCTCCCAAATAAACAAGTGAACACACAGTGTGTGTCTTTTTTAATGAGACAGATGTGTGTTTTCAGCCTGTGCAGCGACTCCGCTGTCCTCAGTGAGGAGTTTATTCCACCACTGTGAGGCCAAAAAAGAGAAGAAGAGCCTTAACCAAGATAAGCAACCACAGGGTCCTCAATAAAATTATCTGCATGGCTGAATGCAGGTGGGTGGAAAGATGTGTTTTTGTGATTTCAGTGATCTGATTTTGTATTTATATTAGCTGTGAGGTGATGTGTGTTTCATGTATACTTCTCTTGGATGCCGGGTCCCACTGGATGCCCAAGTTCTGAGCCAGACTCTGGGATAGAGACCCCGCCATGGCCAAGCTGTTGCCATACTGTGGACACAGCAGAGACCAGGGATTATTCAACTGCAGTCACACACACACACACTGTGATATGTGTGGACAGAGTGATGCTCCATGTTAGACAGCAAGTCTGACCTCATTGACCCCTACGCCACGGCTCGAAGAACACATGCCTCCAAAGTATGCTGCGCTGCTTCTGCGGTAGTGGAAGGTCACATTTCTTCACGAATGACGGAAGATAGAGGCAGACACGGGCGATAAAAACATCACAGAGGATTAGATGAGTCAGAAGGTTCACTCTTGAAGACACAGTATGAGTTCAAATACAGGTAGCTGCAGCTGAAAGCCACATGAACATGGAGTGCATGGAAAAGTGCATGTAAAGATCTTGTTATTTTATGCAGCAGCTATCTGTACTGCATCCAGTCTACACACTTTGGTTCTCAGAAGTAGCTGAATTGCAGATTAAGGTTCATATTTTCTTCTGTTACGTGGTACAGAATACAAAATTATACAAATACGATGAAATAAAGCTTGAATCTTTCTTTGATTCGGTTTAAATAAAGAACTTACGAGATGAGGTGCACCGCATCGGCATGGTGTTTGATGCTCTGCTGCCGGTACTTTGCAAAATCCCGGAGCATTTCCAGCGGCCTCACACTGATCGGGATGTGATCTTTGTCTGTCCAGATCTCCACAGCAACGAGCACCACGCGTGTGTGTAGTTGCTCTTTGAAGACCTGCCATTGAAGCATGCAATGAATGGGAGGAATAAAGAAAGACAGAGAGAAAAAGAGAGAGAGAGAGAGTGGCAAAGAGAGACAGAAGCAACAGCACAGGGAGAGGAGAACAACACTGGGTGTAAATTTGAATCTGTACTGTTTGAGGAGGACAGACGAGAGGATGCAGCACACTGGGGAAAGGGAGGAACAGGGGAGTGTTGTTACACATGATGACAACACTGAGAAAACACTGGCACGATACAATAAAGACTAACAATAAGACACCTACGGGGTCAGGGTTAGAGAGATGTACTCCATTATGACACACAAGGAGGTCTTCTTCTGTCCTGATGCCTCTGTGTTCTACTGTATGCACTGTATGCAACATATAGGCAACCTTATCATGGGTGAAATGTTATATTCTGCTGTACTCAGCTGTCAAACAACTAGAAACAAGACTATGACTCTGTAGCCATGTTAGCAGCTATGTCAGGCTATATATAAGCACAGCAGAAGTGTGAGCTAAATGCTAAGGTCAACATGCTCAGATTCCTTTCTGCTTATCCAACTCAGACGTCAATTTTGGACTGTTTTCTCTCCTATCACCCTGCAAGACCTCACTGATATGGTGCGCAGTACAAAAACTTCCTTGTGCCCTGTGGATATTGTACCCATATCGTTGGTCTCAAGCATAAATAGTTCCTGCAATCTGGTTGTGTCCCAGCTTAGTTTAAACATGCAGTTGTTCAAAAAACAACCTTGATCCATCCCTTTCCAGTAACTATAGGTCTAAACCTTTAAAGAAAGTTGTTGCTACAGCTCACTGCTGTACACAACATTCTAGTATCAGTCTCCAATGACATAATAATGGCTTCTGATATAGGTCAATGCGCCGTTTTTGACACTGTGGATCACTGCATCTTAATTTAAAAACTTAGGGAGTGGGTGGGTGTCTCCGGGAGTGCCCTGGACTGGTTCTCTTCCTATTTCTCGGATAGATGTTTAGACGTGTCCCTACATGTCTGAAAATGCTGCTCTGTCCTGCGGTGTGCCTCAGGGTTTTTCTTGGGTCCTTACATCTGTATATGCTACCCTTAGGTCACGTTATTAGCTAATTTAAAGGTATCGATTATCATTATTATGCTGACGATATTCAACTGTATGTGTCTGACTGGATGGCTAACAACCTTTTGCAGTTAAACACAGAGAAGACTGAGGTCCTATTATGTTTCATAGCTTCAAAGGTTGCTCAGTGTATTGGGTCCCTCTGTCCAGCTGTAAAGTTCAGTCTTAGAAATCTTGGCTTTGATCAGTGTATGTGCTTCAAACAACACATAAAATCACTGACCCATTCATGTTACTTCCACTTAAGAAATACCACCAAACTCAGAGCTCTTGTATCACGACCTGAGCTACAGATGATCATTCACGCTTTTATGTGTTCCCTGCTGCCTCAGCAAGTTGTCTCTGGACTGTGGACAAATCATCCAGGATGCTGCTGCAAGGCTGTTGACTAGATCCAGAAGAATAATTTACACCACACCCGTCGTATCTACTTTACATTGGCTTCCCATCAAGTTCAGGATTAATTTGATAGTTCCTGTTTTCACATACAGAGCCCTGCGGGGTCAGTTACCAGCTTACATCTTGGATCTGTTCCATCCTTATATCACCAGTAGGTCACTTAGGTCTTCTGACCAGGGTTGTCCGTCACGCACGACTGAAAACAAAAAGGGATTGTGTCTTTGAAGCGCTGGCTCTGACACTGCAGTCTTCGTGGAGATTTACATTCTGTGATCTCTGTTGAAGCCTTTAAAAAGCAGCTCAAGATCTCTCGCCTGCTGTCTGACGTTTTCATGTTCTGTTGTTGCTTATGTTTTATTGTTTTGCTTCTTTATAATGTCCTATTATTCTATGCTTTCATTGTTAACAATGTGCTCCTGTAAAGCACTCTGTGACCGCTGGTCTGTGCTTGCTGATGTTTAGTAGGTATAATGTTTCCTGTGTTCACCATCTTAGGTTAGCATGTCAACATTTAAATTTAAATAAAAGAGACAAACTCCAAGGTTTTCTTGTTGATGCTGGTGGTGCTAGAGGAAAAGCCAATCATAGGGGTTAATGCTTTAGAGGAAATTAATGAATTTGTTTCAATTCATGTGTACATGTAGAGATATTTTACTGGATAAGTGGGAAATTTGACCTGCTGATGGCACTAGATGAAAAGTCAGGGGGATCACCAAAGTCATTAGGATGTATCCACTGGGGACCATGAATGTCTGTACAACCGATGGCAATCCATCCGATATTTGTTGAGATATTTCAGTCTGGACCAAAATGATGGAATGACCGACCAGCATTGTCATCCCTAGAGCCATGATGCAAGAGTGACTAATAAAAAAAACAACAAGTTGTATGTGTGTAAATTCTGTGATGGCTCTGAACAAAGCACACACACCACACATTTCTCAAAGGGTAACTAAAACGTTTACTCACAGCATCCACAAGATTCACCACTGACTTGGCAAAGTTCCTCGTGTGCTGCTTGGTCTTGTGTCTTTTATACTGTGGGAACAAAGAAAAAGAACAAAGGCAAAGATATACATGTATAAGCTTCAGTGATTAATAAAGTAGTTCCCTGATATATATGAGAAAGTACCTGTTATACAGTATGAAAAGATAATAAAGTGAAAGCAGACAACATACCATACTGTGGTCACTGACAATCATGATCTCTAAATACTTCATCTCCTCAAATATACTGCGAGGCATCTGCAAAACAAAAACCATCATCATATATCGGGAAGTGGAGTGTTTCCTTTCAACAGTCCCATTACAAACACAAGTTAGACTTTGAGCATGTACACTATAGCACAGTTATTAAACTCAACATTAAACATTGTGTAACAATTCCAGGGTGGGTGAACTCCTAAAGAAGTGAGATCAGGGCCTTACTGCTCGCTTTTTCCTGCGCTTCAGCCAGGACAAGTCATCCAGCTCGGAGAAGAGCTGCTCCTCCTCATCTGTGAACACAAACAAGGAACCCGAACACTTCACATCAAAACACTTCAACACACATATTACAGTATTTACGACAGGGTATGCCGCCGTCATCGCTCCGACAGAGATTTGTTTTCTTTACAAGAACATCCAACATTGTTTCCCTGAAACGTTATGGTCAAGAGAGGTGTGGTAATGAGCCACGGTGGAGGTCTGATGGAAACCCTTACCCTGTTCCTCCGAATCATTGTTCCAGGCAAGGGAGGCTGTTCTTCTTAATTTGTGAGGTCTTGCAGCTGTATCCTGACAGTATGAGGCAAACAAGTGTTAAAAGATTGAAGAGAACTGTTACAGGCAGTGGCTGGTGAGAGACGGTGTTTCATTGAAACTTCAAGCAAAATATAACATTAAAACTCAGCGTAGTGAATATAATATAGATGTAGACAATAAATATGAATCTTTTAATATTATTGTTTTGACATTTTGGGAAAGCTGGTTCGCTTTCTTGCCAAGAATTATGGAAGGTTAGCTTACTGTAGCTTAGCACAAAGACTGGAAACAGGGGGAAACAGCTAGCCTGTCTCCATTCAAAGTTAACAAAAAGTTCATCTCTATAGCAGTTCTGAAGCTTGTTGTATCTTATTTATTTATTCCATATAAAAATGGCATGGCAAACGTTGCATTAAACGTATTAATTTATGGGATTTAGAGGTGCTGGTAGGATATTTTTTTGTTTAATGTTTGGACAGTCGGACTAGCTGTTTCCACCTGTTCCCAGTCTTTTTGCTGAGCCCAGCTGTCCAGCTGCTGGCTTCATATTCATATCACCAGAAAAAAATGTAAACAGCAGTAACAGCAAAGAGTGTTATACATGTGCGGTGGAGGTGATGCGACATGAGCAGCAGAACAAAACCTTTGTATGATGCATATTTTGGTTCTCTGCGACGGGAATAACTTACGATTGAATGAGTCTGTTGTAAGGGCTCAATTAGATACATATAGACTCCATCGTCAAACATCCCGCTGCCGGGCAGAGAGACAAGAAGAGGGAGAGGAGACAGTCAATACTGAGTCAATACGAGCAGAGATGAGTGTATCCAGAAATATTCTGCACACGGCAAGAATTACACACATCTCTGCTGTTCACTTACTGCAGCCCGTTGCAGGTAGATAAGGCCACATGGGAGTTATCGTTCCCTCTCACCTCGCCATGGTAGTAACAGTGCTCACCACCCTGAGGGAAGAAGACATGGTGCTAATGCAGCATCACAGCAAACACCAGCAAATGACTAAAGCAGCATTACTGGAAACATAACACACAAAACTGAGCATACGTTTGACAGATCACTTAGATTCGCCATCGCATGGAGAAACTGTCATATTTCTTACTTAATTATCATGTGTTAGCATTTTCTAATAACTCCAAGGAGGGAACAGCTTGTCTCACAGATGCCGATTTGGTATATTTGCAATTAATTTCTGCAGGGGGTCTATGCTTGTTAAGATGTGCAGTTAAAGCATTGCAAGGTGGGTCCTGGCACTATCTGTGACTCAGCTGTCAGATCCAGGGTGAGCAGAGGACATTCTTCCCCCTCACTCTCTGTCTCTCTCCCTCTCACTTCACCCATCCCACGCTGCACTGATACTGCAGAGGGCTTTCTCTCCCTCATCACGTGACCACAGCTCCAGCAGGAGGATGCAGGGGAGCAAAACCCTGCTGATTCAGCTACAGTATGCCCAGCCCAGCCCAGCCTGAATCAGCAGCAGCAGCAGCAGAAGCCATCTCTCATTCCCAACCTGTTTTTCCCCTCCTCTCTCTATCGCCTCTCTCCTTCTGCTCTATAAAAATCATATATTTTCACATTTTAATCTATCTATCTATCTATCTATCTATCTATCTATCTATCTATCTATCTATCTATCTATCTATCTATCTATCTATCTATCTATCTATCTATCTATCTATCGCCACAAGGCTTGACAATAACAGATAACATGCAAACTGATTTACAGGGTCCCACACCCAGCCCTGTCTTTTGTTTCAAAGCCCATTTCCTGAAGATGAGGCATATTCGTGCCTTTTCTTTTTTTTTTTTTTGCTTCACAGGCAATGTGCATGACTGTACAAAATAAAAACAGCAGGGACACATCGTACCAGCTGAAGAAAGCACAGAACCACACTGCACAAAAACAAGATGTGGTTCTGTAATGTTTTAGTCACGACCAAGAGAGGACGTTACCTTGGACAGAACTGGTTTTCCCCCCTCATAGTGGATCTCAACATAATCTGAAGACAGCAAGTCACTGTGAAAAGAAAGATTTCAGGTGGTTAGGGTGGACGGATGTGATGCAGTAACAATAAAAAACACACAACAGTCTGTCTGTTTTTGCCCTCACTCTGACTCACATGTTGCGGTTTTAAACTAGTGGCGAGTGTTGCTTTGGTTGGCGTTTAAACAAGAACACTCATCACCACCACCGCCGTGCCTGGATTAGGCTGAACAAACAGTCCCATGGCATCCAAAAAGTGCGGCGGAGATGTTAAATGTTGAAGGCTCTCAGGAAAAATTATGATGCATTTACTTCTGAGGGTAATTAATTATCACAGGCAGATGCCTGGACAAACAAAACTGCATTTGGTAGAATGAAAAAAACATGGAAGTGAAACGAAATAACTCGAAACTACACATGAGCAGTTGAAATCTCCCGGTGGTTGAGAATAAACGCAAAATAACAGGAACAGAAACAAGTGACTTCATCTGAAATCTGCCAATGAAGCCTGATGTGAGAAATGACTGTGAGGCCTCGACTTCACCTTGAACACAACAGTCCTCCCGGCAGTTCTTGCTGTCTGAGTCAGCGTCCCTCACCCTTTCTGTACCCTCAATCTGTTAGCTGACAGATGACTTCAAGAGACTGCAATTTCTGCCACAATGGCGCTTTTCCTCCTCGGTAACCTTGCAAATCAAAAACATCCTCCTCCCAGTGGACGTGTAGCGATAAAAGACAACGTGCAGCACAATATATGGATATATATATGGATGGATATATATATGAACGTGATGGATCTGTCCTGTGACACCAGCATGTGACATTTTTGAGTGATGCTCAGCAGCACATAAGGAGGAAGTGCACCATTATGGGGGGAGCGTCGAGGCATGAGCGGTGTCTGTGAGAGATTCCTGAGTGAGGGGCTATTTATAGCTTGACAGATGAGGCAGGGTGAGGAGAGTGGGCCACGCTAGAGTGCATCAGCGTTTGTATGAGTGTGTGTGTGTGTGTGTGTGTGTGTGTGTGTAAAGGGTGGACAGCATTGCAGAGAAAGACGGGGTAAAGTGGCTGGAATGTGAGTGTATCGAGATGTGTGTATGTGAGAGCTGTGAAAATGTGTAAAGACCATGAGAAGGGAGTCCTGCCCTGAGGTCTCTCGGTCCACAGGAGGCTGTGTGCCACAATGCAGCAGCAGCAGCAGCAGCAGCAGCAGCAGCAGTAGCAGGGGAAAGCGAGACAGAGGCGAGGCAGAGAGGGAGGACCAAAAAACTGCAGGAGGTTCTCACGTCTGGCGCCAGATCAAATGTATCTCTGAATGCTGTAGCGACACATGGCGCTGTCATCATTGCTCATGCCTCTGACACATGGAAATAATCTGCTCTGAGTCAAAAATCTAAATAAATGGAGCAGCACTAAACATATTCACGTTTCCTAGTCACATTTCAATTCCTATGAATTTGTATCAACTGGGAAAATAAAGTTCTTTTCAGTGGTAAAAAAACAACTTCCTTGTTTTGCAGTCCAACGTACAGTAAGAGGTGAGCACATAAAGTAGCACCCATTGGCAGGTTGCAGACCTATCTATATTTAGATCAGTACTGTCGCAGCTACAACACCAAGCAGAATTCAAACCCCTGTTCTCACACAAAAAAAGGCACACACTGAAGTTAGCTCATGTATCTCACAGATAACCTACAGCACAAGGGAACAGCTGGGAATCAAGGTCACACTTTCAAGCCTCTTCTCAGCTGCTGTAAAGAGTTCCTGTTGTATCACGTCTGACAAAGTACAGGAAGACATCTGTTAAACATGATGCGCTGTGCGTGTGTCAGTCTCCTGCGAGATTGCGTGAGGTGAGGTGCGTCTGCTTAACTTATGCCACAGATAGTACTTGCACATATACACGTAACCAAATCACAAGACTACTTCACTTCTGCTATTTTGCATTTCCACACTGAATCTATAAAATGTAAAACAGAGTCAAGACAGACAGAAACACTGACGATATCATGGCAGCGGATGACATTCCCTTTGGCCTTCCTGATACATGATCAGCTCTTCAGTAAACATACTCAGATATCTGGTCTCCAAACAACATAGAGCTAAATGGTAAATTAATCAGTTCTGAAATCTCTGACCTTCTATATTTGTACAACAAGATGCATGCTATTCACTGCAGATAGCTGCTGGAATCTGGTTTCTACCGTGGCATTAAAATGATGCTCAAACTACAACAAAAATGGCAGATCATCCTTCATTACTGTACCATAAAATGTCCTCAACCAACCAGATAAAGCTTTCCATTGTTAGTTTTCGGTGGTGAAATTATGCTGTACAGTAGCATTGGAGGGTGGTGGTGTTTTGCAATGTAAAAGTAAGAATAAAAATAACCCAGGATTGTGACACTTCCTCGGTGGTGGCTCTGGATTTTTTTTTTTTTTTGCATTGTTAGACAGAAAAGCAGCCGCCTGCTAACCAGAAACTGAATACCAGCACATAGACTAAAAAATCCAACCATAGAAATATGTGAGTTTTAACATCTAAAAGCATTCAGCTGTGCAGACAATATAAAATTACAATATTTTATTACAGAATCCAGCTTTAAATCACATTAAGAGACCTGGAATTCAATTAACATTTCAAAGTCCTTGTTCACATGCACATTAAGCCTTCACATATGTAGACCGGCTACTTTGTGAAGGGAGTGAATCAATATCATTGAGTGTCCGGAGCCTCGTGTCTCCAAATGGGACAGTGATCAGAGACCGCAGAATAACTGTCTCCCTGCTTAGTATGATTAAACCAATTAAACCTCATTAAAGATAGAGAGTCTGGTTTTCCAAATCATTTTGTAAAACTGTTTGTCTTTGTCTGTAGTCTGGCAGCTGAACTAAGACTGCTCTTAGCACTTGGAGGATTCTGGAAACCGGCGTGCTGACCTATTCAATTACAGTTCCCCTGATTACATTATCTCAGGCTGATGCTGCATTAATCACTGACCTGACATACATATCATTTCCAAACAACGGCTGTCTACAGATGAGAGTCACAAATGCTGTCATTTTGGAATTCGTCTATGACACATATTGTTTGCTGACAAAGTCAGTATCTTTTTTTTGAGTCTCACGCTGCTCATGTTTGTGATATGATGTTCACTTGTAACACAAAACATTGGTTGTAATATAATCAAGTTTTCTGATTGTCACTTATCAGAGGTTTTACTTTCTGACCATGTATTTCTATAGTTAAATGTTTGGTTAAACTTCTCCTACATACAGCTTACAGTGTAGAGCTTACATCAGCCCTTCATTTAAATTAGTAAAACTAAATAGCCTTGCATTAAAAAATGAAACTCTTTGATGGTTTCCTGCAATTTCTGTACAGTACGTTACAGTATTTCCTAGAATATATATAGAGTGTGTCTGGTGTGGCAAAAATGTTTGGACAACGCTTACACAGCTTCTCTTTAACCTCACGATGAGTGACGTTCTGCAATTTTCAACCATCTGCATATCTGCATAACACGACCTTGATGGCAGGTACTGTTTGTTGTGAGAGACACGCAAATCACCCTCACTGAAAGTTCATAATCACAAGTCTAGATGTTTGTCATGATTAACCTGGTGTATTTCTCATAAATGTGGCTTTTTGTGAATCTATGGGTGGTGCTGAGTTTGCACTCGTCACCTCCATTGTAGAGATTCAGGGATATATAGACTTGAGGGGGCAAGCTGCACAAGTCTCCCACATATAACCTTTACATATAACCATAATTCTTACATGAATCATTACACAATCTTGTCTCTGGGTGTGACAGAAAGTAGACCCCTGTAAAAGCCATTAAGGTTAAGTGTGTAGGTATCTACATCCATCCATCCATTTTCTTTAATGACCACAGTCGCTGACTAGCTGTAAAATAAATCATTTTACCTACAATGAACTAATGTCATTCAATGAGATGACAAGGACTTACTTGTTCAATGCTAGATCCAGAACAAACCTGGCGCCAAATGCTTCTAACTGGAAACTGGCTTGGGCGAGGTGGACTGCCTGCAAAGGGAGAAAAGAGTAGTCACTGCAGATGATGGCAGCTTCAATAACATCTACAGTACAGTACACAAATAACAGATGTGGTGGATGCACGGCAGATGGTTAATATACGGTGGGAATACTGGAAGAAAGGCTCCCTTCCCTGTGGTCACACTGGCATTGTTCCAGTTTTTAAACACATCAAGCTTATCTGTTAATGTGCCGTGATGGGTATCTTTGCTTTGTCGGACACTATGCACTATGGCTTTAAAATAGCGTTAAGATCTAACACAAACCATAATATAGATTTAAAACTTCAAAACCTTGACCACACAGTGTGCTATTAAGCGACCAAACCCTCAAGACAGCATTTCTAAGAGATATTTTCTCCCCCATCCATCCCCCCTCGGCGCCGCCTTACCTGGCCCTCTGTAGGTTGGTTCTTTGCCCGGGTGTCCAGGTCATGGTAGGTACTCTCCGAGTCCTCGTTTAGGTAGTAGATCAACCGCGAGGGGTAGGTGATCACATGCTCTACTGCATGGTGTGTACTGTTGTCTGTAGCAGGTGCTGCAGTTGCCTGTTGCTTCAGCAGTGCTGGCACTGCGTCCCTCTCAACCTTGTCCTCTACTCCTTGAGAAACTGCAAGAGAATTCCCACCGCAGAAGACATGAAATACCTGATCGGTCTGCATGCATATACACACACACACACACACATACATACATACAGCCAGCTGTCATCCTTTATTCATGAAATGCATTGATAATACTGAGTGGCCACGGCTTCATTGCAATTCTTCAGGACACATCGGTTACATGCCGTAGTGTACTGACAACCACATACCGCAGTTAAGCCTATTTACAGCACAGGATATGAACATTTGTATTTCACTGACAGCCACTTTTAATAAGCTTATTGCCAAAGTGGAAAAAACTCTGCACCAGACAGAAAAATGCAGTGTGCATTACGCAATACTAAATCAAAGATCCTCACACAACAACAGCAAATGATATCAGACACTTGAGCATAAAACAGTTTTAGTGACTTTTCATTCAAATGTGGTAACCATACATGAAAAGAGCACTATTTCTGATAAGCTGAACAAAAGATGCTGAGATGCTGTAGTCTGCCTCATGCACCATCACGCTCAAGACGCCGCATATTAAACGAAACATCTCTTTTTTAGGGGGATGAACGCGATGCTGTGCACCTCCGCTACATCATCAGATATTATTTCAGCCAAACACAGAAGGTGAACATTGCATTTAAAATCATGAAAGTGACACAACAAGAATTTAAAAAATAAAAAAAAAAGCCAGCGGGCTAATTTGCAATACATACCGGATGACGCTAGTGATGGATGAAGCCAAGGCGAAAGGATGCTGACGAGCAAAGTGGCCAGAAATATCAAATGCATGATTCATATTTGATAACTGAAATATCTCAATATCAACACATCAACGCAGTGAATAGCTTGCGGCCCATCGTGGCGTGGAGGTGGTGCCGTGCAAGGGGGGCTTTCTTCATGGATCCAGGAGGCACCGGGCTGCTGCTGCAGTAGCGGTTGTTGAGGAGGAGGAGGAGGAGGAGGAGGGTGATGAGGAGGAGGAAGGGAGGGGGGGATGAGCAGAAAGAAGGCGGTGGCCAGGCAGCGACTGGAAGACTCCTCCTCGATGAGAACAAACATGTCCTTCCTCCCCTCTGGGTCACAGGAAGCCTGTGCAGGTGACCCTCAAAGGCATGTAAAATCACATAACGCGGTAAAAACAGGAAATGACCCGCTGACACTGAGCATGTACTACATGTGAAATGTAATTAATTCAGCACAGAACATGTTTTTGTTGTCTTCATATATAGCTAGTTAATTTCAAGGTTACATCTCATTTTAAATGTGAAATTTAACCTCTGCTCCTCAGTGATACAAGACTACTGAAACGTTTTAGCAATGTCACATTGTTAAAATATTCCACATGTACAATAATTCCTAATTCAATAGTAAAATATACTTAAATATCCAAAGTAAAAGTGGTCATTAGCCACTATTGTCTAATTTTATAACTGATATAATAAGCAGCATTTCAATGTTTGAGCTCAGTAAAGCAAAGTTAAATATTTTATATATCTACTGTTGTTGGATGTAATATATGAAAATGGATCTTAATGTAGATTGCTGATCATGTTTTGTATGTAAAATCTTTTTATTAAGTAATTAGTAATGAACTGCTGTCAAATAAATTTAATGGAGTATCATAACCTTTATTTTGGGCTATGTTTGTTATGTTTTGTGTTATGTTTTATGTTTATGTTTTAATTAGGCTTTACCTTTAGTCTATTAATATCAAACTATTTATACATTTTAATGTTTTATTTTATTATTTTACTATTATTGATTTTAGTGGGTTTTATTTTTTTATTTATTTTATTTATTTTGCGTTTGGTTTTTCTTCACTGCAAGATGACGAGATGGTGCTTCCTCAGTTAATGTTAATGTGCTTTTGTTTATAATGGGGTGGGGTGGAGGGTATGGGGGGTTATTGTGTGAAGCACTTTGTGTTACAATGTTTTGTATGAAAAGTGCTATACAAATAGAGTGTGATTGATAAAAAAAACAAAAAACAAACAACTGTAATATCCCCCTCTGAAATGAAGTGAAGTAAAGGGATAAAATAGCATAAAATAGAAATATTCGAGGAAAATAATACTCCCAATCTATTAACCTAAATTAAATATACTCACATGTCATAACTTCAAGTACAACATTTCAGAGTATATGTTGTGATGGCTCTATGTGCCCTGTGATGAGCTGGTGACTTGTCCAGAGTGAACCCCGCCCGCCTCTTACCCAAAGTCAGATGGGATAGGCTCCAGCCCCCCATGACCCTGATGACGCTGCACAGTTACAGAAAATGGATGGATGTTATGATGGAACAACAGACTGCAGTCAGAGTCAGAATATTTATTTACCGATAAACCTTTTCCACAGCAGCCATTTTAAGTTGAAATAGTAGGGTCAACGCAGGTGTTTCCAATGATACTAATTAAGGCTCCGTTCCATTTATAGCAGCAGAGACTTTTCAGTGAGCCAACGTGGACCACAGCAGCACCCTGACTCTGTTTGACCTGGATGAAACTGAACCTCAGTAAGTATCATTGGTAACACCTGTGTTTACTATTTCATGTCAAAATGGCTGCTGTGAAAAAGATCTATACATTTTGACTTGTCATTGCAGATGTTACTAATAACATTAACGATGGCTCTGGTCTTTTCAAGTGTTTCTATAAGTACATGGCATGATTCTATTTACTCTATATTTAATGATGATATGTTAAAAGTTAAAAAACAGAGTATATTTAAACTATAAACCATATAATTGATCATTTACAGGTAAGTGGATATTTAGGTTTACTTTATACTTTTACATGATTTCAGTCCAAACCAGATGGTGGTGGATGTGCAGAGAACAGACTGGATGATTGCAGTGTAGTGTTATTGTGAATATTAGTGTCATTGTTAATGTTATGAGTTGCACCCATGCTTTTCCTGCTGTCATAAGTCAGATTGTTTGCTGTGAAAATGATCTATCCATGTAACTTGGCATAAGACCGTTTCACAGTATCAGTAGTGACGCATAAAAACCTCATCAACCTTTAGGTGTGTTTGAATTATCATCACCACATTGGTACAAAGTGTTTTAGGGTCACAGTTGAGCAACTAAAGCTAAAATCAAATGAGTGATTCATGGATGTGCTTGTCGAGACAGTACAGGAGGAAAAAATAAAGAATGGTGCTATTGAAATTGTGAAATCACGTTAGTATTCTAAGAAGTTACCTGATATTAACTGGAAAGGTGGGGACCTTTCCAGTTAATCTCTCCCTGTGGTAACAGGATATGTTCAAGGAGGACTGTTTGGTACGAGCCATGGTCACATAAGTGCATGGCATAACTAATCAGTGCATGGCATTTCATTGTAAGGCTGTGCAGCTGTTGAAGGATGAGACTGCTCCCACTTCACTGGTTCGCTAGAAATCAGGACAACTGTCAACAAGGCTTTCAGACAACCTCATGAAACAGTGGCACAGCCACACAGGAAGAAGGCTCTGGGTTCAAACCCACTTGTTGACTGGGGAGTTTCCGGCTTGCATGGGTTTCCTTCGGGCGCTCTTGCTTCCTCCTACAGTCCAGCAAGAGGTTGTTTATCTCTATGTGTCAGCCTTGTGATGACCTGGTGACCTGTCCAGGGTGTGCCCCAGCTCTCCAGAACCTGCGACACTGGAAAGGATAAGGGCGTCAATGTTATGTTTTTGGAGATACAAAGTTGTTTTAGCACACATTTTACAGTGCAATAAGTCTGTACATCAAGATACAAACTTTACCACAAGTTTATTCTAGTTTCGATCAATCGATTGATCAAAGAGTTAAACACAGAAATAAAAGAGAACACGACAGCCCTAAATAAACCTTCCCTTATTTGGCTCTACCCACTGACTGACTGTGATTTGTGCATTTCTGAAAAAGAGAAAACTGAGCCTCAACAAGTAACATTCAAAAACTTTCCGGGAGGGGGGGGTGGGGGTGTGTTTGGGGATTTACCACGCTGTTATGAAAAGCAGCCGCAGGTCCTCTGAATGAAAGCGTTTTTCATTCCGTGCTTGGTGACCAATAACTTTTCTTCATTCTGTGGTCCATGTTTGACGCGTCAGCCGGGGCGCGCCCACTGTGCACATCTCTACTCCTCTATACCCAGCAGCAGCAGCAGCAGCAGCAGATTGGGAGTTTAGTTTAGCTTGGATGGACTCACGGAAAGACAACACATGCTGCAGAGAAAGAGAGTTCTTGCAGGCGAGAGAGAAGTCACGGACCAAGGCCCAGCAAAAGAGGAGGCTACAAGGCTAAAGTTAGCAGGCACTTTGATCCGGGAGCTGTCGGTGTTCTCATCCAGATCACTATTAAAAGGGAGCGCTGCACTTTTTGGGGTAAGCGAGGCACTCTTAAGAACTTCATGTACCATTAGTATGCCAATAATGTGTATGTGGCACTTGAACTGTGAACTTTTATGTCCTATTCGACAGACTGTTCATCTGTTTCTGCATTGTTTGTGTGTCTACAGAGTAGCGTAGGAGGAGAGGTTCTTCTTTTTTATATGCACTGATCAGCATTTTGTCCTTTTAGTTTCTAGTCTGTGAATCTTACAATTGTGTCTTTGTTATTTAGATCCAACTCCTATTGTTATTGTTGTTCTATTAGTTGGCTAGATATTGTTTTATAGGTTACAGTACAAGTTACAGATCAGATTTTTTCTCTTCAAGATTTAGATTTAAATCATATTTTTAATGTTTGGGTAGTTTAAAAACCAATTTTTGTTGTATTATTTGCTTAAAGTTTTGTTTTTAAAGAGACGAGAGACTAGAAATAGCTCAGTAAAAACAACAACTTCATGGTAAATTTGTTTTTAATGCGAGTAAAAATGATACTGCCCATGCACTCCGTTCTGGCTCCGATCATGATACAAATATTGGTGGTATGTGAACAATACCCACCCAGTTGTTTGGTTGGTAATAACCTTGGAAAGGATACAAACCAGGATAGTGTGACAATACAGTATTTGCCAGTACTTCCATGTTTACTTGCGGGACAAACACTATGAATAACACTATGAGGGCTGCCTCATCTGTAAGGTATGTCACTATCCTCATTGTTGTTGATCCAAATGGATGTTGACACTGTGTTCCAGGGTTAGCCAGGAGGCACACGATCTTAACTCCAACTCAAGAACTGAATGATCGGAAAGAGGGACAAGGCAGACATCCTTTTGGAAAGCGGCCCAGTGTAATCACAAGTGTGAGGTGAGGATGTGTGTTAAAGGTTGATGGTAGTGGTCATTTTAAAAGAATGCATTGTCACACTTAATAGCTTCACCACTGATGTTACATCCTTGCAGCAATGGGTGATACCGGCGAGGACTACACAAACTACACCTACGACTACTACCTGGAGTATGGCGACTTGGAGGAACTTAAAGTAGAGCACAAGCAGCGGGAGACTATGCACATCATCTCAGTGGTCATCTACATTATTTCCTTCGTGCTTGGTCTGATTGGAAATGGAACTGTGATTTGGGTGACAGCGTTTAAAAGCAAAAAGACTGTCAACAGTATCTGGTTGCTCAATCTAGCCATGGCAGACTTTGTATTTGTACTTTTTCTGCCCTTCTACATTGATTACATCCTGCGGGACTTCCACTGGGACTTTGGTGTGGTCATGTGTAAGCTTAACTCATTCGTGTCTGTCATGAACATGTACGCCAGTGTGCTCTTTCTCACAGTGCTCAGCATAGACAGATATGTTTCTCTGGTCCACCTCAACTGGTCTCAGAAGTATCGCACTGTGGAGAGAGCCTGGGTTGTGTGTGGTTGCATATGGGTGCTGGCTGCCGCCATGAGCTGCCCGGCGCTGATTTATCGCGACACCATGCGCTTGCACGACAAGGTGGTGTGCTTTAACAATTTCCACGCACAGGATGGACACACGGCAGCCATGAGACACATTATAATAGTGGCCATTCGTACCACTGTGGGATTCCTTTTGCCTTTTACTGCTATATGTGTGACGGGCATACTTCTGACAATCAAAGTCAATCGATCCGGGGGCTCTGTTCATGTGTCCAGCTTCTCCAAAACAGTCTCTGCAGTAATTCTGGCCTTCTTTTTATGCTGGGCACCTTTTCATACTTTTAGCTTGATGGAGTTATCCATCCATTCCTCATTGTATCTACACAACATACTGAAAGCTGGCTTTCCTCTCGCCACCAGCTTAGGCTTTTTTAACAGCTGTATTAACCCCCTGCTGTATATGCTCCTGGGCAAAAAGGTGCGTCGTATCCTGAAGCGTGCATGCTTTGACTTAACTAAGAGTTCACTGAAAGAGCTCAGTCTGTCAATCTCTGCTACTGAGATTGAGTCTATCCCAGGAGTTCACCAGGACAGTGTCCCAGAGGAGCCTGTGGAGTTATCAACTCTATGATTACAACCATCCTCAGACTGTAGTAGTTGTCCATGAAAAGCACGAGGGTAAGACCGGCTATTACTTACGCTTAAATGTGGGGGATTATCGTAGCTGTTTTTTTTCCAGCTGTAGTGTTAAGATTTTCCTATTTTGCTTCATTTGGACTCAGTTATGTGTAATTACTCGCTATGGAAAAGCTGAGCAGAACTCTATATGACACACTCATGCACATGGAGTTTGTATATTTCCATTTATTTTTTTACTTGCATTTGATTTGCAGAGAAAAAAAACAAGATACAATTAAAGCTCCCACCTGATAATTAAAACTATTTTAATAACAAATTAATAAATCATTTTTTAAAATCCCAAACCCTTCTCTGGTTCCAGCTTCTGAATGGCGAGAATCTGCTGCTTGAATTTATGTGTCTTTTATGATTTGTGTTTTGGACTGTTGCTCATGTTGGCATGGACATTTTTCACTATTTTTGACCAAGAAAAAACGAAAGTAAAGAAAGTTGTTCCTTATATCAAATGCATCTTCTGTATTTACTGATTTGTTTTATATATTGTACTCTTGAAGCATGGCACCTTCAGTTCTTAAAGATGCTATATGTTACCTATATACATTTGTACTCTAACATTATTATGTTTTATACAGTTTTATACTGCTGCTAGTCACCTATTAATGTATTGTAAGATTTTTAAACTAGTTGAGAGTTGTATAAATATTTTATTCTAATATATTCCAAGTAAATAGCGTATATATTAATAAATATCTTCTGCTGAACACTGTTCTGTGTTTGAATGTCTTCTTTATTTAGTTTGACTCGATGTTAAAAGCCTCATAGCTGTGGTAACCTAATGGAAAAGAAGGCTTTGTTGTTTTATGTACACACAGGCTAGATTCCCAGGTGGAGGTCCAGTAAGTATACACTGGCCTGATGTGGATACAGTTCAGTTTCCTGAGGGGCTGCTTACAAATTCAGACATTTCCTGTTGTTTCTTTCTGCTAAACTGAAGACAGAGTAGAGAGACAGAGTACCAGCTTGTGGTTGAATACATTTAAAACCCCTCTCTCTGTGCCCTCCATCATTTTTTGAATGCTCTCTAGAGTGTAATGTAAAAAAAATAATAATAATGTGAGGGAGGGAAAGCCCTGCTCTTATAGTACCACCACCATACCACCATCACCACCACAGCCTGTCACACACTGGCGTAGATGAGTATCTGCTGAGGAGAGGGTTTACATTACTGCTATACCTTAGATTAGTCAGCACTTATAGGAAAAACAGCCTTTCTGTTTTTGGATTATGGTATACACAGGATTACTTAATCCGTGACGCAGCACAATAACAAGACAGTGCGCAATCTACGTCGCAGGCAGTCTCATGAGGACAAACACTGCCAAGGTAAGTAACTGGTCACCGTGGTGTTTGGGGAAATATTATATAGACTATTTATGGCGTGAATAAAACTTAAACTGTTGAACTTAACGTTAGAAAATGGCTCCTTACAAATTGGTCACATTTAAATTAAAGCTGAGGGTTTTGGTTGACGTTATGTTACGTTCCGTGTGTTTGTTTGTTTGTTTGTAGCGACATAATGCTAAATGTGTGTGTGTGTGGGGTGGGTTTGGATTTAACGTTACAAAAACGTTTACAAACGTTAGCACAACGTTAAAACGGCAGTTGATATTTAATGACGAAGTAGTCGCCCATGACAACGTCGCGAGCTAAAAACAGCTAACGGTAAATCTTTGCTACCGTTAGCTTGGCACAGTTTTTAACGTTACCAACAGTTATTTGATATTTAGTCAAATTCCCAACGTTATGCTGGGCGTGTAACGACATTTCTATACGGTTGTGTCCGTTAATAGTACAGATAGTATTGCTTTTTTTTTTTTAATACGTCGCAACAAAGCGTTTAATATGTGGCTGAAGCTACTTCTCTTCGTTTTTGGTAGTCGCATCGAGGCTTCACGGTTCTCCAACTTTGAATATCCCAAAGCTGTTTCGACACATGGGAATGTGTGTCAACCAGAAGCGGCTCGTCCTTTACACGTGATGTTGCCTCTGTGTGTGTCTCTCTCTCTTCCAGCATGTTGCGTTTGCCCGTTGTGAGCCGGAGTCTCTTCCCAACAGCTATTATCAAAGGAGGTGCGGCTGCTACAAACAATGGTAACAGTATGCCACTTCATCAGCTGGTTAATTGATCATGCCTTCATTAGGTACAATGTGTGGCTTGTGTTGCTGCACAACACCCATTTCGTTTGTTGTTTGTGTGCAAAGCACCAGCACCCTTGTCACTTAGTTGCACTGATGGATTAACAGGCAGGATTACAGATTTGCCTGCTACCACATTTGGTGCCAGGCTGTTGCTGACTCAGTTTAGCCAGTAGTAGTTAGTGGCAATGAATTAGCAGTAATACAGTGTGATATAAATGATGATAATATTTGAATATTTGCATTAAAATGTTTTCTGTCTGTGCTTGAAGGCCGCACAGCAGCAACCGCAGCTGCCAGTAACCTCCTTGAGGTGTTCGTGGATGGGACGCCTGTGATGGTGGAACCTGGGACCACTGTGTTGCAGGTAACATGGTAAATTTATGCATACAATTACATGAGAAATGAACCATGATATCAGATTTAACTGTGCATCAATTTTATCACAGGCATGTGAGAAGGTAGGAATGCAGATTCCTCGCTTCTGCTACCATGAGCGGCTGTCAGTTGCTGGAAACTGTCGCATGTGTCTTGTGGAGATAGAGAAAGTTCCTAAGGTATGTTTTAGACTGTATGTGTGTGTCTGGACTTTCAGTTTTTATTTGCCACGTATGACAGAGATACAGTGGATGTGCCTACTAGCAATCCTTTTTCATTTATATTGTAGCCAGTGGCGGCTTGTGCTATGCCAGTGATGAAGGGCTGGAACATTTTGACCAACTCTGACAAAACAAAAAAGGCCAGGTAGGATTAAACTCACAAGTAAGACAATGCAGGCTTTGTAATTCCCTCATGACTGAATTAATACTACTATGTAATTACGCCTAATTGTCTGTGGGCCATGTTTAATTGAGGTGATATGGTAACCCACATCTCTCTCCAGCCATAAAACAAAGTTATGATTCCTTGTATGACAGTAACCTGAAATGATTTTATTCAAAAACTGTTCTCACAGAGAGGGTGTGATGGAGTTCCTGCTGGCTAACCACCCATTGGATTGTCCAATTTGTGATCAGGGGGGAGAATGTGATCTACAGGTAAATATAATCATCACCCGTGTAGATGTACCTTGAGTATAACATTGTTTTCTTAACTTATAATGTAATGTAAGATTGACTAATACGACTGAATACCATTTTGTTTGAAGGACCAGTCCATGCAGTTTGGCAGTGACAGGAGCCGCTTCACCGAGGGCAAAAGAGCTGTGGAGGACAAGAACATCGGCCCTCTCATCAAAACCATTATGACTCGCTGCATCCAGTGCACTCGCTGTGTGCGGTGAGTTACACATCAATATCTAGAGTATGTTCAGTGTGAATTTACAATATGAAAATAAGTCCGGTTGTTTTGCTCCTACAGTTTTGCCAGTGAGATTGCAGGTGTGGAGGACTTGGGTACTACTGGCAGAGGCAATGACCTGCAGATCGGGACCTATGTGGAGAAGATGTTCATGTCGGAGCTATCTGGGAATGTTATTGATATATGCCCAGTGGGGGCCCTGACCTCCAAACCATATGCATTCACTGCTCGCCCATGGGAGACCAGGTTTTTGAACTGTGATCTACCTTTTGATGAACCTTCTATGGATGAGAGGTTAGTTTTGACATTCATGTATTCTCTTTGGTGTCCTGCAGGAAGACTGAATCCATTGATGTTCTGGATGCTCTGGGTTCTAACATTGTGGTAACCACTCGTGGGGGTGAGGTGATGAGAATCCTGCCTCGAATTAATGAGGATATTAATGAGGAGTGGATTTCAGACAAAACCAGGTTCCTTTCTCATCACACAAAGTTTACTTCACAGACATGAATTTGTGTGTGATGTTTGCATCATTGTTGAACTCTTCCTGCTTCCATCCTGACAGGTTTGCTTACGATGGACTCAAGAGGCAGAGGCTTACTCAGCCAATGGTGAAAAATGAGTCCGGGCAGTTGGTTCCCACAACCTGGGAAGATGCGCTGACTCGAGTTGCTGGAGCAGTACGTAATTTATGATGAAGTGATCCTCTTTAACAGTGTATGATAATTAACCTATTAACCAGTCAACTGTCATAAGCTCTGTCCATAGCATCTGTTTTATTTGACAGTTGCAAGGAGTTGAAGGAAATGATGTGGCTGCTGTTGTCGGAGGCCTGGTGGATGCAGAGGCTCTCATTTCCCTGAAAGATTTGCTGAATCGTTTAAATAGTGACAACCTGTGCACTGAGGAGGCATTCCCAATGGATGGAGCTGGGTGAGGCCGTAGAAAGAGTAAAACTAAACCAAACTAAAGCCAGTCAAACTAGCGCTGATATCAGGCTCCTGTCTTTACCTTGGTTTCTTTAGATCTGACCTGCGTTCAAACTACCTTCTGAACACTGGCATTGCCGGCATTGAAGAAGCTGACCTGCTGCTTCTGGTCGGCACAAACCCGCGCTATGAAGCTCCTCTCTTCAATGCACGAATCAGAAAAGGGTAATTAAACACTGTAAATACAGTATCCCTGGTTGTCTTGAATGTGTGTTTGTTAATATGATCTTGTCACCTCTGATTCAGCTGGCTTCACAATGAGCTTCAGGTGGCTCTTGTGGGAAAGAAAGTGGATCTAAGTTACACCTATGATCATCTGGGGGAGTCTGCGAAGGTTCTTCAAGAAATTGTGTCAGGCACTCACCCCTTTTCTCAGGTAGCCCTCAGTAATACAATGAACGTTACCAATTAACTTAAATGTCTCTTCCTAATGTTGTATCTTTTATCTCCTCTTGTAGGTTTTGGCTAAAGCGAAGCATCCTGTTGTTGTGGTTGGAAGCAGTTGTCTGCAAAAAGAGGATGGGGCTGCGATAATGGCTGCTGTGTCAACCATTGCTCAGAATGCTCGCATCAGCAGTGGCGTGGAGGAAACCTGGAAGGTTCTCAACGTGCTTCACAGGTCATTGTCTTTTAAAATTAGAGCTGAAGCTTTCAGTAACAGGATATGTTCAAGAGTGATGCTTACTGTAATGTCTGTTGTATTTCCTGTGTCTTCAGGGTTGCCAGTCAAGTAGCTGCACTTGATCTTGGTTACAAGCCAGGAGTGGAGGCTATCAGAAAGAACCCACCCAAACTTCTGTTCCTACTAGGAGCTGATGCCGGCTGCATTACTCGCCAAGACCTCCCGAAGGATAGCTTCATAATTTATCAAGGTCAGCTGTTTCACTGCACAGCAGCAGAAGCTCTTTCATTTACATTAATTTATGCATGGCATCTGAGGGAGGCAGTGCAATTCCTGACGCATAATTTTTTTACATTTCCACGGCTCACAGGAAAAACCTGAGTAAATGAGTCAAGTAACCTAAATTAATACATGTGTAGGGTATGACAGTGGTGTGATGTGAGGGAATATCATATCAAAACGTGTTCATCCCTCCAGTACACACTTTGCTCTATTTCAATACTCTGTGCCATAACTGCATAGGTCACCATGGTGATGTCGGTGCGCCAATGGCTGATATCATACTTCCTGGAGCTGCATATACTGAGAAATGTAGCACCTATGTGAACACTGAAGGCCGTGCCCAGCAGACCAAAGTGGCTGTGACTGCTCCGGGGATGGCTAGGGAGGACTGGAGGATCATCAGAGCCATATCAGAGGTGAACCACGATCATTAATTAATCAATTAACACATACATGAGCTCTCACATTAATGATGAAATAATAAGAAATAAAGTTAAATTCTGTGTAATGTTTACGTCGCTTTTTTTAAGCTTGCTGGAGTGACTCTGCCATATGACACCCTCGATGAAGCGCGTGACAGACTGGCAGAGGTTTCACCAAACCTGGTGCGGTATGACGACGTCGAGGAGGCGAACTACTTTAAGCAGGCTAATGAACTGTCTAAGGTCAGCTGTTATCTTCCTCCAGCAGAAGGCACTAATAAAGCTTTGTTTTTGTTTGTTCCACACTGTTCTCCTGATGATGGTGATACGTGGCTTTTATCTCTTTCAGGCAGTGAATCAGGATGTCCTCACTGGATCTTTAGTCCCTCCACAGCTTACTGTGAAGGACTTTTATATGACAGGTGGGTCAGTGATACTTCTCTCAATAAATCTAGTCTAAATTTTAATTTCACTCCAAAAATGTAATTTTTTCAGGGAGAAATAATAATTGTAAAGAAGAAGAATTATAAATAAATATAATTTTAACGGTGTGTATTATGGCTTTTATAGCAGAAGCTTATTTACAGTGTGCCCTCTTTTGCCCTCAATGACTGCTGTTACATGATGGGTGTTTACTGCTCTGCTTCCTGTTGAGAAAAGCGTTTTGTTACTTCTGCGGTTCTTAAGAAGGGAAGCCACTTGTATCATTTTCCAAATCTAAAAAAACACTTTAAACTACTCTCACACAGTATATTTGCAGATATAATGTATATACTACTACTAAATATAAAGTAATTGGTGTATTTATATTACAACTTTTTATTTGTCATGGACAATTTAACAGGTAAGATTTGGAATACAGAGTTATCTGTATTCTGATTGAACCTTTACTATGACTAATATAAGGATAGCTGCTTTTAAATGCTGCGACTGTACACGCTACTAATATTGTAATATTGCTCTTATTTCAGAGTGGCATGAATATTTGTATAACACATTTATATTTGTATATAGTTGGAAATATCTCTATGTATATTTGCAGTGAGAGCATAATGTGTTCAGCAAATTTCATGGCAATTTCATTGATATGAGACATCCTGTGTGTCGACACTTTTTTCCCTTTAAATAATTATAATAACAAAAAGGACTAAAAACACAGTACTGGTAGTTGAGTGGTACTGAGCAGATTCCTGTGGCATTTACAAAATTCATATTCAAGTTGAAATAATGCGGTATGCGGGCTAAAAAATTTTCCACCAAATGCCTACAGCATTATTCAAATGACATGAAGTAGTGACAAAGCATTTTCTGTAATGATTTTATGATCAATATATTGACACGTCATTGTTAAGAAAAAAAAAAATCCAATATACTATTTTATTTGCTTTACTGCTTTTAATGCTCCTGAGTCTGTTTTACTGCTTTACACACTTGCAGGTCTTATGCATTAAAAAAAGACAAATATGATCTTTACATTTGTAGTGCTACTTTTATGAATTTGAGGGGATGTGAACAAAATGTTCCTTAATTCAGAGCTTAAAACTTAACTGAGTTTGCAAAACAAAAATGAAGTAGCATACTGTCCCAAATATTATTATTGTGTTCGCTGTATGTTGCTGTTTTGACATAAAACATTCATCCTTAAAAATTGAATAATGCCTTTTAACACCATATCACAATACGATTTGTGCAACCAAGCTCTTTTTTTTTTTTTTAAATTCATAGTATCATAAAAATCCATTGATTTTCTAGTTAAACACGTTATTGATTTTTTTTTTTGGTCTTCAGTCATTTAAATGTGCAGAGTTTAAATCTGCTCTCAATATTTACCCACAGATCCAATAAGCAGAGCCTCCCAGACGATGGCCAAGTGTGTGAAAGCTGTCACAGAGGGAGCACAAGCTGTGGATGAACCAGCCATATGCTAAAGCACAAATGGATAGAAAATCCAGTCTATACGCACAACTCCGCTATTTGCACATTCCTAGAATCCTATTTATTTGCACTTCTTTTAATATAGTAGATGCCTTATTGTCTGTGCACATTATGTAACTAACATATTTTACTAATCTGCAGAAACGTGTGTGTGCGCTACTTTGCAGGGTGGAAGTGTAAGTTTACCAAATCTCCAGAGTTGCAGATTTATTCCTGTTAGGACGTTCACATTTTAGTAGGCGTGACCAAAGATTTTAAATCACTCCAAATCATTCAAAAGTAAATCTAGTTACTTGATTACTTGATGACCAGTATTTAAAATTGTTTAGATTATATTTTTCCTAAAGGTATATGAAGTATTACAAGTGTAGCCATTTGTGTGATATTTAATAAATCAGTTTTCTGCAGAAAGCCTAATGAATCTTTGCAAATCCCCATTAAAAAAAAAAAAAAAATGTTAAAAGTGTCAAAAATATGTGCTGGTGCCATCCATGGTACTGTTCTGTTTTGGTGTGGTACCGGGTCAACTTCCAGTCTCCAGCTCCTGTGTCTGATTGGCACGTGGGCCATCATCAGGGAACAGCCGGCAACAGTGTGGCAGCAGAGCTGGTAACTCTCATTCATATGGAAGACGATAGCCGTGGTCCAGGTGGATTTTACACTCTGCACACTTTGCAGGACCTCTCAGCCATCATGCCTTAACTTTCATTGTTTTGTGAATGTGAAAAATGTAAGCACTGTCCTTCACGCACACTAATTTCTGTCATAAAAAGATTAACGTGACACTTCCACACTGTAGGGCTTTTAACAAAGTTGAATTTCCAATATGGTAGGAGAGGTTGTTGTTGTTGAGCGGATTGTTGTCATGTCCCCGCAGTGCCTGTAGTGGTGCTGTGAGGAGTCTGCTGTGGATCCAACAAAAATCCTCAGCAGCCTACCTACTGCTTGTAATTTGCTCTGGATAGCCTATATTTAAATGTATCCTTATTTCAAGATATACCGAGCTCGATGAAGATCACTGTTACGATCCTATCTCGAATATCGATGCACAAATAGCCTAGCTGATTCTAATAGACATTTCGGCCGTCTATCTGGAGCGAATACCTTACACAGCCCATACCAATTCAAGGTAAGCGAAATCGCACACAGCCTCGGTCTCGATTTCTGAGCGTGCCGCTCTACGCAGACTTCAGTCAGGCCGGGCGCTCCAACTAGAGCCCGGTGCGTTATCGAAGCTAAGAGGCCTCTTATCGATGACTCATTTATTTTTAAAGCTTGTGATTTGACCAGGTGACTCAATGCTTTAAATACTCGTGGGGAGACATTCAACGTTGACAGTTTTAAGTCTCATCGCCTGCTAATTTCACATTATGTAACGATAGTGGCTTGAATTCATATCGATTATGACGGAGGCCTCCGGGCACAGGCCTTAAGCCTCTTTGTTTGGAAGTATTTGGCCATAAATGTGTCATGTTTATTTACACCAAAACCCCACAACTGGAGCCGATCACTTATGGTTTGTGTGTTATGATGACGCTTGCATTTTTCTGAATAAAACTGAATTGAAAGTAGACCTTTATAGTGTTACCGTTTGCTGATGTTTCCGTTTCCTGGTTAGCTACCGCCTACTAAATTTGTGTTTTTAGCTTTGATAGCTCGTTAGCTCACTTGCAAATTTGACTTTTTTAACATGTGGTCAGTGTTGATAACATGTATTTCTCCCTGCAGACGGACACTGCTGTGTCTTATGCGTTAAAACGCGGGCGTGTGTTACACCTAGATGTGTTTTAAAATGAAAATAAACTCTCACATCTGTCCAGCTAAGCTAACGGTAGCTAACGTTTAGTCACCGCTTCATCCTGCCTGTCCGGTTTTCTCCGTATTTACCCAAAGTTGTTCATGTTTACCCAGGCTAACGTAAATGACACCCCGCCAACCTGTCCTTATGTGTCCAACATGTACTTCAGTTGTCGGCACCGTGGCACTACCGGAACCAACTTAAAAACACAGTTTGAAGTTAAATGTAGCTGCAGCTAAGCTGAAGCTGCTAACGCTTCAATTATCGTTACAGTATGCTGCGATAAACCTGTGGCGTCCTGTTTGTGTGTGTTTGTAATGAAGCAGAAGAAAGGCAGAGTTCGTGTTGATCCGTGTTGAAAGAGGACTTTTGTGTTGTTTGAGTCTTCAGCTAGTTTCACAGCGATGCCCGAACACTAAACTAAACAAGCAACTGTTTCCAAGCTTGTAACTTTGTCATGCAATATACTGTTTTACCACAATATTATCTTGCAAGTGCCAGCCTGCTTTGAGGGGGATAATTGAATGGACCGGGTTGAATGAAAATGACCTGTTCTCTGTTTCTAAATAAGACATTTCGAGACAGAGAAATTAGAGGGTGCAAAAGCAAGTTGTCAGTAATCAGAGGCAACGTTTGTCTAGACCATAAAAATCCCAATTAAATACTTCAAATGTAGGGCATTGTTTATTATCCCATCATTCATGCATGCAGTTAAAGACACACAGCTAATTATGTTGCATAGTTATAAGTCATGTGTTAGGTATTAGGTTAGATTAGATTATACTTTATTTATCCCTCAACCTCGTTACAGCAGCAGAAAAAGTGTAATATACACTATAGAAGTAAAATAAAAGAACAGACAGATGAATACAATAAACAGAAAAACAACAGACAAGTGTACAGATGTGCAAGATTGTAGATTGTAATTAAACATTAGCTAAGTTTTAGGCAAAGTCGCCTGTTGCAGAGGTGACTGCCTCTTATACCTGCATGTGCATGCATGGTCACCTCCTCACTATGAAGTGTCAGTGATGTAATTCTTGGTTTTTTCCCCCCCTCATCAGCTGATGTTGTCAAGGACAAGAGTCACGTGATGTATGAAGGCAAACACATACACTTCTCAGAGGTGGACAATAAGCCGTTGTGCTCGTATAGCCCAAAGCTCTGCAAGCAACGCAGACTAAATGGCTACGCTTTCTGTATACGGCACGTCCTGGAGGATAAGACAGCCCCCTTCAAGCAATGTGAATATGTGGCCAAGTACAACAGCCAGCGATGTACCAACCCCATCCCCAAGTCTGAGGACCGCAGGTGTGTATCTTTTTGCGTGCACATCTTGCATATTCTATAACATTAACGTCACTGAGGTGTGTAGTATGCTGAGGATGTGTTCTTGTTTTTCAGATACTGTAACAGCCACCTGCAGGTTCTGGGTTTTATCCCCAAGAAGGAACGGAAAAAGAAACACGATGCTCTGGAGGACATGCGCTCACGGGCTCACCTGGAGTCAGTGGCTCTCAACATAACTGTGCCCTCTCTAGCTTTGAAAGCTTCCAATGGTCTAGATGAACTTCCGCCATCTCCCCCCTGTACACGCCTGTTACCCCTCCCCGACGGGGAACTCCTGGACCCTTTTGCCTTTTACGAGGATGACACAGACGGGGAGGAGGTGGGCGCTCCTCGGAAGAGCAGCGCCATCAAGAAGAAACTACAGAGTCGCCTTGTGCTCAACCAGAAACTCTGCCATGACACGGACCTCTTCCAGCCACCTCCTGAGCACTTTAGTCCCTCCCCTGTCCCTCCTCATGTCCACCCCTCCTCACCGCTCAACACACATCTCCCACGGCAGCAGTCAGGTCTTCGTCAGCCGCCCCAGCACTCGAGCGTGACGTCGTTCATCTTCCCCGGACAGCAGCAGGGTTTATTATGCAATCCACCACCACCTCAGACGGTCAACTTTCTGCCTCCAGGGATGCCCGCTAATGCAGCACCCAGTCCCGTGCAAACTTCTGGGCCATCACTCGGCAGGAAAATGCCTTTCACTGCTACTCACTTGCCTGTCAGTTGCAAGGACAGTGGCAGTAACAATCAGCGGCATGTGGTTGTCATGCGTCCCGCTGTCTTCTCACCTTCTGCAAGCTGCCTGGCCAGGTTGCAACATCTGGTGCAGCTCTGTGCCAAGAGACACAGGGAGCACGGAGACCTCTTTCCTCATTTAGGTGCTTAATTTAAATCCATTTAAACAACTTTTCAATCAGTTTAGCAATTTTTAAGGACTGCGTGAGATACTTCATGGAGATTTGAACTGCTCTGATAACTTCTCTTCCAGGATTGGACTGGTCAGAAGACAGCGCTGATGATGACGATGATTATGACGATGTAGAGGAGGCTGAGACATTTACTCCTTTCCAGAACTCTTGGAGACCACAGAATGGGTCAGTATCCTGACACTTAACCCCACAGTATAAACTGTGACCCAACATTTTATTAATCATAACTGCTAATGATTGTTTTTTCTAAAATAGGTTGGAAGACGACAGTGGTTCCTCGCGGAGAACGCGGCTACTTAGGCTTTGCTCGTACCTCCAGGAGAAATACAAGCACATGTGCAGGCAGGAGAGGGCGAGTATCCGCCAAAAGAGATACCGCTATGCCTTCCGCAAAGCCTTGCTGCACGCTGCCAGTAACAACCCCGACTGTGCCGGGCAGCTGATCCAGGAGTTACGTGGTGCCTCTCGGAGCTCCTCCAGGTATTCTCAAATGTCATATGTGTTTAGTGGGAAACCAGCCACAAACTTTCACCCGTCACTCACCTGTTCATTGATTTCCAAAATAGATCAGGTTTCATCCATTGTTTTATGACTCACTTGGTGGTTCTCCAATCGTTATATGCTAATTTTAAATGTGCACAGTAAATGTTGTCGCCGTTTGCTCAGTCCAGTCTGTATGTCTCTCCAGTGTGGCTCCAGCACGGCAGCAGAACACGGATACGGGGACCTGCACTGGCAGCACAAAGGGCCAGGCCTGCAACAACAGAGCTCTGCCCTTCACTCAACACTGCTTTCAGCGTATCCTTTCCGCCACATCACCGGTTGTACAGCTGGTCGCACACACAAGGGCAAGAAGAACGGCTGTGATTCTTTTAATTTGAAAGTTTTTAGTCAATTTAAGTTGTGCACAGAACAACATACATGCATCCTCTGCGACGGAGAACTATGATCACGTTGCATTTGTTCTATCGTATCGTGTTATTTCCTTCATTGTTCGCTGTAGACATTCTCTTGAATCGTTCCCAGCAGCTCTTTGCTAGTTGCACAGCCAAATTTGCCGATGGTCAGCAGTGCTCCATCCCCGTGTTTGACATCACGCACCAAACACCACTCTGTGAAGAGCATGCCAAAAAAATGGTGGGTTCAGTATTTAAAGGCAAAATTCAACATTTTTTTTGTGTGTGTGTGTGTGTGCATTTAGATGAGAATGTCATGTCTGCATAATAAATATGTGCTAATATATGCTTATGATACGTGCTTAGCACAAAGAGCGAAGTCGGAGATGATGATTTCATGTGGGCTAATGATGATCTTAATTACGTTCCACACAGGATAACTTCCTGCGAGGGGATGGTAACCGTCGAGTGCAGCACCAGCAGCAGCAACAGCGGAAGCCACGGAAAAAGACCAAACCACCTGCGCTCACCAAAAAACACAAGAAGAAGAGGAGGAGAGGGCCACGGAGGCCTCAGAAACCCATCCCTCCGGCATTGCCGCAGGGGAACCTGGGAATGCCTTCGACGAGCCTAGCGATGCCCTCACAGGCCAGCATCAGGTCTGCCATACACCTGTGTGTCTCTCTTAACACTGTTGAGTTAAAAATTTAGTGGTGCAGAGATCCAGTGTCAGGGAGAATACTCTCAGGTCGCATGTTTGAACAGCTCCTTCGCTACGGCTACATGTTGTATTTCTTCTCTGAGCTTTTTTCTCTCTCGTCTTTGCGACACCAGCCCTTCGACTCCAGACCTGAGTGCGGAGGAGCTCCCTGACGACATCACCAATGAAATGGCAGACATTCCAAATGACCTCGAGCTAAACCAGGAGGATTTCTCTGATGTTTTACCCAGACTAACTGATGACCTGCCAGACTTTGACTTGTTTGAAGGTTGTAAAACATCCCCTTGTCCACTATTCCTTTCATGTGTACGCTAACAAAGTCTGATTTTATAGTAAATGTTGCATATTTGTGTGTGTCTGAAGGTAAGAACGGGGAGTTACTGCCCACCACGGAGGAGGCTGAGGAGCTGGTGCGCGCACTGCAAGCTATGGGGTCCTACCCGGACTCTTTAGTGTGCCTGACCTCCATTGCAGACCTAGCCCCCTCTGAAGGAGTGGACCACCGATCCATGACCGTGTTCCCTGGTCCGGTCCAGCCGGGGGGCATGGGGGACCTGCTCAACAGTCGCATCCCTACGGAGAACTTCACCAGCCTCGAGCTGGAGGACAATCTACTGCAGTCCACTGGGGGTCACTTCCCCTCCTCGCCACCATCTCAGCCCGCTAACCAGCCCCCGACGTCGTGCCCCAACCTGACCTCAACTTCTACAGTAGCTCCCCCCACCACCTCCATGCTCACTCAGACCTCCATAACAGAGCGAACGTTTTCCCGGACGCACGCGTCCCACGTCCTGGCCAAGTCGGACGTGCCCACGTCATCTCCCCAAGGCAGCCACTACAGCAGTGAGCACGTGCCATCACCATACAGTGACCACATATCTTCTCCCCATGCCAGCTCCTTCCAGACTGACACCCCTCTCCTGCTGGAAGTCCCCATCAGCGGGGTACCAGGACCCCCACGCACATGGAACAATCTCCCTCTCACGCTCACTGACCCCACGCAATTCGGCAATCTCATAGGCTCAGAAAGTCATCTCATATCCACCTCCCTGTCCACTCCCCCGGCCACCACCCACTCTGTGACGCTGCAGCCGATGCCTGCGCTCTCAGCGATGCCCCAGAGCGGCTTGACAGGTTTAACGACTCCCCCCGCCCCGTCGTCCTCGCTCCCATCCTCTTCACACGATCTTCTGACCTCCACACAGCCCAAGCAACAGCTCCCTCAGTTCAGCGCGGCCTTCGGCCATCAATTGGCCTCCCACAGTGGCATCCCGAAAGACGTGCAGCCCAGCCACAGCTCTACGGCGCCCCCAGCTGGCTTTTCCATAGTTAGTGCCACCGCTGCAAGTGCCAACAGCGCCACACCACCCTTCACGCAAAGCAAATGAGAGCAGCGGCCGCACGATGACGGCCCGTGGACTCACAGTCACTTATAATCCAGTCGACTGGCATCTGATTGAACACCCCCCCTCTCTTCATCTGCTACATGTGTGCAATGTGGTAATAGTGCACTATTTGATAATGAATTTGCACAACCTCAATATTTTCTATTTTCATTCTTTTATCGTGCAGGCCAGACAGGTGGCGTCTGGGATTTTAAGTCAGTGTGAGTCCACTCGTTCGATGCCTTTTCTGGTTCGGTCAGCAGGTGGGGGGGGGGGGGTAACAGTGAAGACTTTGTGATGACATAAACGGGTGAAAATCGGGCAGGAAGGACCTTCATAGAAGAGATTATGTGTTACAGTGCTCAGAATTCATCGACGTAGAAGCCTCAATCAGTGGTTCGCTTTGTTTGCTTTGCCAGTTTAAAGTCCTGTCTTTTTAAGATGATCAACTTGTACCCTTGCCTTGCTCAGATGGCCATTACATTTTTTTTTATTTTTATTTTTTTCCTCACCTGTTTCATACACTGCTTCTGTCACCCTCTGAAAAAGAAAGCGTACAGGCTGTGACACTCGTGACCCGTTATGTTTCAAGCTATTTAACTGTTATCATGATAGACTATAGGATCTTTTACCGAGTCAGATTTCACAGTCATATGAATTTACCAAAATACTTTTAAACAGCTGTTTTTATATTGTGTATACTGTATATGTGCTCATTTATTGGTTTGCTCAGACGTCAAAATCTCTGACCTCACCATTGGTTGTGGGACTCTGAGTGGCCTAGTAGACACTTGAAGGTAAATATAGTTTCTTAAAGCAATAAACACATTAACATAACTCTAGCATTGTAAGGTATTTTATCGGTCTCATTACATGTAGCTTCACTTGCTGAATCCAGGCTGGATAAGGAGTATATTTCGGCCTCTACAGCTGTTGTAAACGTTTCTTACTTTACAGCAGCAGCAGCAGCAGCAGCACTCAGAACTAGAGCCTATAGAGACCAAACCATCAGGTCAGCCTAACTTCTTCTCTCGGGTCACACCGAGTGGATTTTTCTTTTTTTAAGGCTAATACATGAGTTTCAGTGTTAATGGTAGAGGGGGGAGGGCGGGGGCGATGGCGGCGTAATCCAGGGACTTTAAGTGTCTACTCACAAAGGTGCTCTCTGGTCCACATATACAATGGTCATTAATGACTTTCATGTCTCGTTAAAAAGGCTAGCTCAGTTTCAGGGCTCCCGAGGAAACCCACGATAATTCGTCAAGGCCAGACTACCCGGAAAAGATGATGGTAGTGATTGGAAATGGTGCGTTGAGCATGTCTGAGGTAAAGGAAAGTCAGTTTTACTCTAAAACTAAGTTACAAAGTGATTTTTTTTAAATATATATATATATAAAAAAAACTGATGCAAACCTGGGGTCTGATTTGAATTTTTAAAATAAATGTCATACAGCAGTACAACCATGGCTTTTGATAGATATTATATTAGACATTTGACAGATTGTCAGACATTGTTGAGTATTAGGTATATAGAGTAGCGGTCTCTATCTTGGGGTTTGTTGGTGAATTATTGAGTAGCAATGGATTGAAATTGTTATTTGCATTGTATTCAGTGGAACCTGTGTCTTGTAGAATGAGTTTCTCGTTTTTAATGGCTATCAAAATGATTGTACGTTCTCTTTGAAGTCGGAGGGATCAATGTTTATATGCTGTGTATGGTGTCATTTTGTTTTTTTTGTTTGTTTTTTTTAAATATTATCCTGATGGAGAATACTTTTGATAGCTATTAAAACACCAGGAAAGAAGTCTTTGCAGAGATTGCATGGGGCAGCAACCTTTTTGTGTGAGAGTATTAATAATAATATCAATATTTGATTATGGTCACTGGCTTGATTCTCGGAGGTATGAAACATTGGAATATATGCATTGCCATTTTGTTTGTTTTGTGGAGGAAAACCAGATCGAGGTTTTGTTCAACATGGATTTGCACAGGAGTGGATGAGGCTGGTGGTGTTTCACATGTCCCGTGTCTTGTCTGTCTCTTTCTGTCTTGCCTTTTTTTTTTCCGTTTATGCTTGGACGCTCATTAAAATGAACAGCTGCCATCATTACCAGCTCTGAGCTCTGCACCAGAACCCCCTCCACCCCACCCACCCACCCCAAAACCCCTAACCCATTTCCAGCTGTGAGAAGGCCCAGTTCTGTCTCTCCCTTCCAAAGAGAAAACACATTATGAAGTGTAAACCCGTAGCTCCACCAGAGACGAACGGGCTCTTCTCAGTGACCGCGGTGTCGTCACTAATAGTTCATAAACACGACGCCCTGAAAAGTAAAAGAAGAAAAAAAAAATAATCAGGTTGAATGAAAATGTTTGCAAGGCGTTACTGCTGTATCCCCCCCCATAGCATGAGATTAGCCACTGCACCAGTTTACTCTCTCAAAAAAAACAAAAACACGTAGAACAAAATGAACAGGGCTCGTAGGCACATTTAACTGCTTGAATTCAGAAATGGCTGACAAATTCCTATACTCATTGAATGTACTGTATTACTGTTTTTAAAGATAGGATGAGCAAATCTAGTCACCTTTTGTTATTGGTCCTTGTTTAATTTGTCTAAGGTATTTTTTGTATACAAAGGTTTACATTTTTATGTATATTTTTCTTGTGTACAAATTATGTAATATGTGTACAAACACTGTATGTAATATCTGTATATAGTGTGAGAAATTTGATCTTTTGTTTTTGGATGTATAAATAAAACTTGCTGTGAGGTATTTGTTATTTTGTATTTCATGAAATGTGACCAATATTTAATGTTGACATTTTTAATTATAAATGCATATGTAGCATTGAAACATTTCCATAGTCCATGTGATTTGAATTCCCCTCTTTCCAAAACTTGATTTCAAGTCGGCAAAATCTCACCACAGCGTCCGCAGGTCTGTTCTGGAGCTTTTGATCGAATCGCATGGACTTTCTCAGCAGATGAATTTAACATAAATTAAGCAGTTTAGATAGTAAATGTTAGTGTCCAATAATAAAAAATAACTAATTAGAAATTCAAGTCGTGCTCAAATTGGATTGGTTGGTGAACTTCATCCATTGCAGCAAATAGATGGAACAATCTTAACATTAGGTCCATTTAGTAACTGTTCCGAGAAGTGGCACAGAATCGTCGATGTTAGCTTTTAAGCCAACATGTACAAGAAGTTTTTAAAGTAACCATGACAACTGGGCAACTCCATCTGCAGATGAGGGCCATGTGGTAGGATCGAAAGCTCAAGAACAGCTATGAAATAGAACTTGTGTTTCCAAGGGGTATAATTAAGCTTGAGGCTCAGCATCCATCCAATACATCCATTTTCTGTTCTCATCAGGGTTGCGGTGGCGCTGGAGCATATCTCAGCTAACTTTGGGTAAGAGGCGGGAAACACCCTGAACAAGTCACCAGTTCATCACAGGGTTCAGATTCACACCTACGGGCAATTTAGAGTTACCAATTACCCAATTAAGTGTATGTCTTTGGACATGCAGACTCCACACAAAAGGCCCCAGCCAAGGTTTGAACCAGGAACCTTCTTGGGGTGAGGCTACAGTGCTAATGACTGCACTGCCCTGCTTAAATATAAATTAAATAAAAAATATTTTTTAGAAATCTGGCAATGTCAAATAAATGACTTCAATCTAAATTCAGAAGTAAGAACTGTCTTGCGTTGCCGTCAAATTATTACGACCTCTTTGATACCATATATTTCACCCAACTAAGAAAATACAACTATGTTTAATGCTTTACTGCTTCCATCTAATATACAGTGTGAAGTGACTCAAAAGTCTATACATTTCTAATAGGGTTTTCTTGGTTAAATCTTAAAACCAATTTGTGTTTTAATGTGCATGTTTTGAAGCACTGAATTATTTAGTTTTTAATGGACTTGGGCATTTCAAAAATTCACAGGTAACTGAGCACAAGATAAATTAAGACTAATATAGAACTGTAACATAAGTTATGGTCTGAGTCATAGTCTGAGTTATAGTCTGAGTCACGCGGAATTTAAAAAGGTTACGCAGGCAAGCAAATTTAAATAAAGAATAGTCACATTAAGACTGACAACTTGGTCAAACAATGGCACAACTTTTTTATCAAATTGTACTGGATTTTTTTATTTTTTCCTTAATCATTTGACAACTTTCAATAAATCCAACAGCACTGTCCTGAATTAACAAATATGTATACTGGACTATAAACTGTCAGCAGAGTCACACAAAATGAAATATACATTTTAAGTGATTGCTATCCAGTGTTTACTGAAACTTTTAACACATCACAGAACCAAACTTTTACTCCCTCTATTACATAATACTGCTCTCTCAGGTTATAAAAATAGTTTAATAGAATATATGCCTACTTGTGCTAAGAAATGACTCCTGGTGATCACACTGCTTTATTGCCATACAGCACACAAAGGGGGGAAAAGAAAATAAAACTGGTGTAATTGCAACATAATATTGTAGCTTTTTAAGTACCATTTTTTTAAAAACCCAAAAAAAAAGGGGGGGAAATCTGCAAAGTGCAACACATAAAAAGATAAAGAGTCATGACAGACCATGTAAAAGGTGCAAATTGTCTTGAATTTGTCTCAGTTTGGGATGGAGGGCTTACATGGCACATTTCACAAGAGGTTTGACTGGAGAGCTGAGAGTATTCTTTCACAGAAGAGCCGAAAACACAAAAGAAAAAGGAGAAATCCTCGAGTCTGGTACCTTCTCTTGATTTGGTTAATCAATTTGACTTTTAATTGTTCGACTGTGTGTTCGCTCATAGTTACGAAGCAGAAAAGAAAAAAATAGAAAGTATTTGGAGAGAGGTGGGGAGGAAATGTTCTGCTTAAATTAAAATATTAAAGAGTGAAAGCAATAGTTTGACATTGTGGGAAAGCCACGGATGGTGGAGAGTTTATCTAGATAACTAGCTATGGTGAGATGAGCTGGTCGATAGCAGCCCGTGAGATTACCTTAGCACAGAGACTGAAAACGGGGAAAGAGCTACCCTGACTCAGTCAAGAGAAAACAAAAGCCGTCTACCTGCACCTCTAAAGCTCATCGACTGACATGTTATACGTTTGTTTAATTAGCAACAAATCAGCATTTCTTGGCCAGGACTCGAGGAAAGTACTTAGCAGCCCCGGCCAAGAAATGGTCCGGCACATAAACCTCCTGTAAAATGTTGAACTGTTGTTTAACACTTCACAGATTAAACTAACTGCTTTTAATGTTTTAATTGGTGAACTTTAGAGGTTGGCAGGCAGATTTTGTTACCTTTGGACGGAGGCCAGGCTCAGCGTTACCCCATTTCTAGTCTTTGTGCTAAGCTAAGAGGAAGCCAGATGTAGCCTTGAGCTTGTCATCTAATTCTCCAGTAGACAGTGAATGAACGTATTCCCCAAAATGTTGAACTATCTCTTTAACTTGCTCTGTGTAATGTGTACCATATATTGCCCAGTGGCAAAAAAAAAAAAAATATCATCTGACTCTAGAAGATTTAATCAAAAGCCCTCTCGTCTGAGAAAAAGAAAATTGAGTCCATTTGTTCACACGTTGTTCTGGCGAGGAATGAAAGACATGTTTGATCTTTTTTCATTTGTCATTTAAAGTATTGCTTCATAAAGCCAGAGGGGGGAAAGAAGAAATCACAAAACAAAACAAAAAACATTTGATCTAACATTTTAAAGCTGATACTATTCATCCCATTCATCACAAATACTCTAAGGCTGATTCAACTCTGTTCATGACTCGACATTCCTCAGGTCCTGTTGCAGTGTGCTACAACGCATACTGCTCAGGCCAACCAATAGTCTTTATACTGTTATACTATCATGCAAATTCCTTTTAAACTACAGTCAGAAGTAGTAGCAGTGCCGCTGGTCTCCGAACACCTCCTGGCTTTATGTTAATATGTACATCTGAGAGCAGTGTCGTCTACTATGTGAGAAGCTATGCTTACTTTACAACTGTCCCAATGGAAAGATACAGCCAGGCGAATCTTACACTCCAGAGTCCAAGCTGTGAGACTTGGTGGACTTCTTCGTCTCAGATAGCAGATACCTGCGAAACACTGTAAGTTTCGTGCTACTGTTTTATGGCTACTTTGTTTATAGTCAAAGGCATTTATACTTGAAGTGCAATTAAAGCTGTAGGTACGCTGAGGAGATAGATAGTACCACTGCAGCTCCTAGGAAGACTAACAGAGTCTGCTGATTTAGAAACTAGATGATGGCACTGCCCTGTTAATGGAATGAATGGACTCAGTTTGTCTAACCAGTCAAAAATGCACAGTAAAAATAGAAAGAAAAAAAAAATAAAGGGATGAGGCAAAGTCCGACAAACCAACACAACTCGACACCTTGTGGAATTTGGAATCAGGGCTGGCGTCCAGTGTTTAAAACTGGGGTGAGCTTCAGCAATCCAGCCTTTGTTTTTGTTTTGTTTTTTACATTCTCCAACATTATTACAGCCACAGCATAGAGTATGAAACCAAAAAGTTAAAGAGAATTAAGAGATATATAATAAATCAATAGTAAAACATGATAGAGGGCAGCCATTTTCATTCACTGGATGATTACTTAAAAAGTTTTACAACTGGAGAAACCAAAGACCGATATACAAAAAGAACAAGTAGAAAGGCAAGGCAATCTCATGTATGGCCATTTTTAGTCTCTCAAAATATTTACCTCACAATCATTATCTACAGTTTGCATTTGGCCATTTTGTACACAGTGGTTCCATTACAAACGCTCCATTATTTTTTCATGAATCTGTAGAAATTAGCTTATTTACAAGTCTGTACAGCCACCCTATAGAGCTCTTTCCATCTCCCAGAGGACCCCCCAAATCCACTTAAAGCAGGATACCTGAGTTTTCAATAGAACGATTCAACCCACTCATCACTCTTCACCGCACGTTTCACAG